>JBBGZY010001522.1:30000-360000 GCA_037952925.1 Lithobates clamitans
GACAGACAGACAGACAGACAGAGGCAGTCCCCACAGCCACACACAGACAGACAGACAGAGGCAGTCCCCACAGCCACACACAGACAGACAGAGGCAGTCCCCACAGCCACACACAGACAGACAGAGGCAGTCCCCACAGCCACACACAGACAGACAGAGGCAGTCCCCACAGCCACACACAGACAGACAGAGGCAGTCCCCACAGCCACACACAGACAGACAGAGGCAGTCCCCACAGCCACACACAGACAGACAGAGGCAGTCCCCACAGCCACACACAGACAGACAGAGGCAGTCCCCACAGCCACACACAGACAGACAGAGGCAGTCCCCACAGCCACACACAGACAGACAGAGGCAGTCCCCACAGCCACACACAGACAGACAGAGGCAGTCCCCACAGCCACACACAGACAGACAGAGGCAGTCCCCACAGCCACACACAGACAGACAGAGGCAGTCCCCACAGCCACACACAGAGGCAGTCCCCACAGCCACACACAGACAGACAGAGGCAGTCCCCACAGCCACACACAGACAGAGGCAGTCCCCACAGCCACACACAGACAGAGGCAGTCCCCACAGCCACACACAGACAGAGGCAGTCCCCACAGCCACACACAGACAGAGGCAGTCCCCACAGCCACACACAGACAGAGGCAGTCCCCACAGCCACACACAGACAGAGGCAGTCCCCACATCCACACACAGACAGAGGCAGTCCCCACATCCACACACAGACAGAGGCAGTCCCCACATCCACACACACAGACAGAGGCAGTTCCCATATCCACACACACACTCAGACAGAGGCAGTTCCCATATATATACACACACACACAGACAGAGGCAGTCCCCACATCCACACACACAGACAGAGGCAGTTCCCATATATATATACACACACACACACACACACAGACAGAGGCAGTCCCCACACACACACACACACACACACACACACACACACACACAGGCAGTCCCCATATCCACACAGACAGAGATAGTCCCGCTCCCTCGCAGAAAAAAAAAACGTGTACATACTTTTCTTACTGAGCAGCCACATTCCCTGTACATAAATTTCTTCCAGAGCAGGACAGCCACATATACATCAAGAGAAAGTCCAGCTCACTGGCAGAAGTTCGAGCAGAAAAAAGCCATGTAAATACCTTTCTTGTAGAGCAGCACTGAGCAGCCGCATGGCATCCTATCCACTTCCTGTAGTGCTCTGTATCATGTGACCAAACAGTCACATGGTCTGCTGACATCACCAGGGTCCTTCTACTGGGTAGGAACTAACCGCTACCACTTTGGAGAGAAGTGAAGAATGTGAACTTTTTGATGACTGGACAATGTGATCTCGTAATCAGGTATTGTTTCGCAGGATTGTATGCAAGATGTGAGTGTGGCTACAGATGTGAAAAGGTGAACGGGGCGTGATTCGGGAAGGGGTTCCCACCATAATACCTCTACTTGTAGTGAATAATCACGAGGGGTTGGGAAGGAGAAATACCTGGGTGGTAGTTGTTCGCTTGGTGAAGGAGGATAGAAATGTTCTGCTGGTGATTTTTTTTATTGGGTCTCCACTTTTTTTGAATGTGAAATGTGAAGAATACCTCAGAGTAAATAACTCTTCAGTTTGTTTACATGGCGTCTATAGGTATGTAGATCAGGACAGTGGTGAACTGGATTTCCACTTTAGTGGTGTTGTTGACTTGTACAGTGTTTGTGATTTACTCTACTTCACAAGCCAGTCTGCTCATTTGCTTGGACATGTCACACCAGTAGGCTCTGTATCTGACAATTTGATTCAGTTTACATAGAGGTTGAATTTTAAAGCAGCCTGAATGTTGCTATTGGACACGGATGCATTGTAGGGCTTGTTAGGGTTGGGGACAGGCAGTTGAGCCACAGTTTTACTGCCAACATGAGCACTAATAATACAGCTGTACATAAACCGGAGCAAAACTTAAACGGCAGTCAATGCTGCTGCCAAATGTGACAAATGTAGTTCTGTTTGGCTGTGCCAGAGCTACACCACAACCACTTGCAGTGCATACAATGACAGCACGGTAGTAGGCAATTATAGATTTAAATTAGGAAGTGAGGAGGTAACATATCACCTCCTCACCACCTGTCAAGCACGTCTGAAAAGCAATCCAAGTATGGATCACTTTGCAGAGGTGTGTCACTTGTGAATGAGCCCTTAATTCATTGCAGCCGCACCATAAACGAGCTGTACATACCATAGGATGCTGCAAGCAACGTTTGGGCTTGTTCACATTTACAACAGTCCCTGCCAACCTTCTGAAAATGATTTGCACAGGATCGCATTTCAGAGGGTGGTTTACAGGCAAATGGAAGGCAATGTAACCCTTTAACCCTTCTCTTCTCTATTCTGCTACTGACCACCTATATGACATCTCTCCCCTGTCCTGTTCTGACCTGGCCACCGCTGTCTACTCTCATCATCACTAGATGCACTTGCTCCTCTAACCACACACAGAATCAGGCCCGACCGTAAACTGACAACACTAGAAATCTCAAGAGACATTGTCATGCTCTTGAATGACTGTGGGGTAAAACCAAATGCCTGCAAGACTTCACCCTATATAAATCTGCCCTTCTAAAATACAATTCCTACCTCCGTGCTGCCAAACAAGCCTACTTTGTTTCTCTTATTAATACTTTGTCATCCAGTCCCCGTTGGCTCTTCTCAACCTTTAACTCTCTGCTTCGTCCCCCACCCCCTCTACCCACTAACTCACTAACTGCCTTAGAGATTGCCAATCACTTCAAAGACAAGATTGATGCAATTCGTGAGGACACCTCCACTGTGCGTACATCTTCCCCACCCAACATACCTTGCCTAACAGCACATTCAACACTCTCCTCTTCTGAATTGGCTACTACTGAAGAGGTTACAAAACTTTTCTCAGATGCCCACCTAACCAATTGTCCCTTGGATCCTGTTCCCTCACAACTACTACAGTCACCCTCTTCTTCTATCCTATGCTCCCTCACTCACATCTTCAATCTCTCACTCTCTAGTGGCACCTTCTCCTCCCCTCTAAAACATGCACAGATCACTCCCATACTTAAAAAGCCCTCACTGGACCCCACCAACCTGAACAATTTAAGACCCATCTCATTTCTCCCATTTACCTCTTAACTTCTAGAACGCTTAGTCTACAACCGTCTTAGCTCCTACCTCAGTGAAAATAACCTTCTTGACCCTTTACAGTCTGGCTTTCCCCCCTCACCTTCCAGGACAGCTACTTGAGAGATGATTGGCGCTGCCCTCCTCAGGAAACACAAATCAGATACAATTTAAAAGGCCCCTCCCTTTTCTCTGACCCTCAGTTGTTTTGTGTTTCCAGAACCTCCAGGAGCACCGACATGGTTTTTGTTTTCTTAAGGTCTGGTAACTGTGGTTGGTGGACCCCCCGCTTCACTGGTTTCATCCAGGACTAGTTATGGCCAAATCCTGGATGATAGTCTGTACCAGAAGGGTTCCCTATTTCTAAGGGTTACTTGCCTGTGTGAGTAGTGGCAACTCCATTCCATTTTTTCCCCCAGCTCTGCTGTGTGGAACTGTGTCCTCCTAAGTGCTTCATTTCGATGTACCAAGATGGTGTCAGGAGGACTTCTGGTGATGCGGCAAGATGGCACCGGAACCAGAAGTCACATGACGCACTTCCGGACGCCGTTTTTGTTTCTAAGGAAGCATGGCGTGGAGACACTGAGGACATGCTGCAGGGGAATAGTCTGCTAAAAACACCAATCTAAGTGCAGTTTTGCGGTACAGCAGCAGTCTTCTCTACGGCCGATCTCCGCTTGCTTCATGGAGCTTGAGGACAGGTCTTTGGATGGAGCATCCGCTCGTATTGAACCAGCGGCAGCATCCGGGTCCCATACTGCCCCCAAGGTAAGCCCTTGTCTGTGTTTAGCTCTACAGCAAGGGACTTATTTGTATGGAACCTTTTTATTTATGGTCCTTATTTCTGCTTTTTCTAGGCCAAACCGGTGAAGAAGAAATGTGGGAACTGTAGGGCCAGGCTTTCTGATAGTTATAAAAAGCTATTTTGTGAGGATTGTATTCCACCCAGAGCTAGTTCAGAGTCTTTCTCTTTTAAAGAGTTAATGACTTCTATGAAGGAGGTAGTGGACTCCTTTCAGTCACTTAATGACAGGGTTACTAGTCTAGGCTCTTCCTCATCTAGACCCATAGCTCAAGACCCTTCAACCTCTGCCAGGTCCCTTCCCTTGTTAGTATCTGAGATTATTAGTTCACGCAATACCTCTGATCTGGAAGAAGGTGAGAATCCAGTTTCTTCATCTGATGAAAAGTCTGCATCAGAAGAGGATACGGGTAGCTCATCTAAGTATCTTTTTCCAGTTGAGGATATTGATGAACTACTAAAAGCAATATATATCTCAGAGCAGATTGAGATGCCATAACAAGCCCAATCTGTACAGGATAAAATGTATAGGGGCCTACAGGGACGGAAATCAAAAACTTTTCCGGTAAACCAGTCACTTAGGGACATGATTCTGTCTGAATGGAGAGAACCTGAAAAAAAAGGTTGTTCCAATCTAGGGGACACAAAAGAAGATTTCCCTTTCAGTTTGAATTTGAGGAGGTTTTCTTTAAGTGTCCTAGATTAGATGCCCCTATGTTGCAGGTGTCCAAAAGATCAGATCTTTCTTTTGAAGATTCTGGGGTCCTTAAAGATCAAATGGATAGAAAGGCACACTCATTGCTACATAAGGCCTGGGATGCTTCAGCTTTTTCTTTAGGCCCGGCGGTATCATCCACCTGTGTAGCTAGAAATTTAGACGTATGGGTTCAGCGTCTGACACCCCCAAAGAAGAGATTAGGCAGTCCCTCCCACTCATTGCCAAGTCAGTCGCCTTCTTAGCTGATGCAGCAGCAGATTCAGTGAAATCCGCAGCCAGAGTTTCTGCTCTTATTAATTCAGCTAGGCGAGCTATCTGGCTTAAATGTTGGGAAGGTGACCTTACATCCAAGAATAAGCTCTGTGGCATTCCCTTCGAAGGCAAATGCCCCGTACACACGGTCGGATTTTCAGACGGAAAATGTGTGATAGGACCTTGTTGTCGGAAATTCTGACCATGTGTTGGCTCCATCACACATTTTCCATCAGATTTTCCGACACACAAAGTTTGAGAGCAGGATATAAAATTTTCCGACAACAAAATCCGTTGTCGGAAATTCTGATCGTGTGTACACAAATCCGACGAACAAAGTGCCACGCATGCTCAGAATAAATAAAGAGATGAAAGCTATTGGCCACTGCCCCGTTTATAGTCCCGACGTACATGTTTTACGTCACCGCGTTCAGAATGATCGGATTTTCCGACAACTTTGTGTAACCGTGTGTATGCAAGACAAGTTTGAGCCAACATCCGTCGCAAAAAATCCTAGGATTTTGTCGTCGGAATGTCCGAACAAAGTCCGACCGTGTGTACGGGGCAAAACTCTTGTTCGGTTCCTTCTTAGAAGAGGTCTTAGCTCGTTCCTCTGAGAAGAGTAAGCGATTCCCTTCTTCCCAAAGGAATAAGCCCCAGAATAAGAGGCCTTTTCGTGGCTTCCAAAACAAGGCTAATTTTAAAGCCAACAGGCAACAGACTAAAAAGAAATGGTCCTTTAACAAAGACAAACAAAAAGGGGGGCTCCCTTTGCTCCTTCAGCCCCTTCCAAAAATACCCAGTGACGCCACGTTAGGAGTAGGGGGAAGATTGTGCCATTTCATCGTGGAAATCTCTGCCCATTCCTTAATTCCTTTATCCTTCAAACATTGGAAAAGGGTTACAGGTTGGAATTCAAAAGTCTTTCTCCCCAGAGGTTTTTTCTTACCCACCTACCAAGAGACGGCAAGCCATGATAAATTTGATTTCTGTATGGGAAAGAGAGGGAGTTATTTCTCCTGTCCCAGAAATTCAGAAGTTCTGGGGATTTTATTCTCACGTCTTTCTGGTCAAGAAAGCTTCCGGCGGCATTTATATGGTCATAAATTTAAGCGTCCTGAACAAATACGTAGTTTACAGACGTTTCTGAATGGAGAACATTTATTCGGTAAGGACTCTGTTGTTGCCAAAGGTCTTTATGGTGACCCTGGACCTTCAGGACACTTATCTTCATGTACCAATCTGCCAGAGCCACCCAAGGTTCCTCAGGTTTGCAGTTCTCGTGGGAAATGAGCCATTTCACTGGCAGTTAAATGCCCTTCCTTTTGGTCTCTCGGCAGCACCAAGGATTTTTACAAAAATCATGGCCGAAGTCATGGCTTTTTTCAGATTCAAAGTTAATCAATCGTCCCATATCTAGACAATTTTTTTTGATTTTTGCTCGGGACAAGGAGTCTCTTGTTCAAGACCTACAGTTGGTTTTGCGGACCTTTCAAAAATTAGGGTGGAAGGTCAACCAGCAGAAGTCTTGCCTGGTACCCTCACAGAGCATGCTTTTCCTGGGTTATCTAATAGACTCTGTTCTTGCCCTAAAGATTTTTCTTCCCGAAGAGAAGATTTTGAAAATTCTTCTCTCTGTAAAGGCCTTCAAGCTGCTCCCTCAGACCTCCCTTCGGCGGATCATTCAGTTGCTGGGTCTGATGACTGCGGCCATTCCAGGGGTGTCTTGGGCCCAATTGCACTCCAGACCCCTTCAGGCTTTTCTTTTACTCCATTGTGTTCGCAGGAAGGATTCTCTGGATCAGCTGATAAAGCTACCAGAAGGGAATTTTCTCGATCTCGCCTGGTGGGAGCAGCGAGAACATCTGCAGATAGGGAAGGATTGGACACAACATTCCCCGGTCAAAATTACCAGACGCCAGTCTGTGGGGTTGGGGTGCTCACTCTCAGGACTTGCAAGCACAGGGAGCCTGGTTGCCAGAGGAAGCAGGTCGCTCCTTAAATTTCACAGAACTTCTGACTGTGAGGAAAGCACTTCTATGTCTGGAAGAGAGGGTCTATTCAAAAGACCTATTCATTTTTTCAGACAATGCCACAACAGTGGCGTACCTGAACAAGCAAGGGGGCACTCGCTCAGAATCGCTTCTGTCATTAACACAGCAGATTCTGTCCTGGGCGGAGATTTATGTCACTTCAGTAGGACAGTCCACATCAAGGGGTCAGAAAATGTACTGGCGGACTATTTGAGCAGGGTGAGCATCAGTTCCAGCGGTTGGGAACTACATCGAGGCACATTCCAGGAGGTGGTGCTAAGATGGGGTCTCCCCACAGTGGATCTTTTTGCCTCCAGTCTCAACAGGAAACTGGAGAGAGAGACAGAGTCCTTGGGGACGGATGCTCTGTCCTTCCCATGGGACTTCACTCTGGCTTATGCCTTCCCTCCTTTTCTTACCCCTGGTGGTGGTTGTAGGGTGAACTAGGGAGCCCTGTGGTGGTGGACGCCTCACTGTCCCAGAGAGGTTGCAGTGCAGATATCCAGCACGGGTGCTGAATGGGGGGGGGGGGGTAAGAGCTTGGTTGCTAATACCCTTACCCATTTTTGTGTTGCAGGCAAAGGAGGCATCCAGGGAGGACAAGTCTGGCCGCAAGAAATGTCCTAATTGTGGGAACAAGTTTTCTTCAGGCTCTAATAGAGCTTTGTGCAGGCCGTGCATTGCTAACCTGCTTAATTCAGAAGCTGACTCCCCGCTGGCTAAATTCCTCGGCTCCTTTAAGGATGAGGAAGCCTCAACCTTTAAATCCCTCAGAGAGCTAATTTCAGATATGAATACTTCAGCCTCAACCAGTAGTGCTGCTGCAATTCCCTCTTCTCCAGGCTCTACAACTTCTAGCTCTGGGGAGCCCCAAAGAGTCAGGGAGCAGAGCCTGGCTTTAGTTAGGCCTGTATCTTCTGACTCGGATTCAGAGCAGGGTGAAGATCAGGCTGTAGCTAACAAAGCTGCAAAATACAAACTGTCCCTTGAAGAGGTGGACGATTTGTTAGGCGCAGTGTATGATACTCTGGAAATTAATGAGGAAGAGGTTCAATTATCTAGACATGACAAAATGTATGAAGGCTTGGGGAAAAAGAAAGCAAACGTTTTTTTCCAGTGCATAACATGCGCTCTGATCTTATTTGAAAAGAATGGGAGGAGCCAGATAAAAAAGCCTTTTTCTCTAATTCTCTAAAAAGAAGGTTGCCTTTTGATGAGAGCCCAGAAGCTGTATGGAACAAAAATCTCAAACTAGATGTACCACTTTCTAAGGTCTTAAAAGAATCTGATTAAGCTTTTGAGAACATGGGGCACTTAAACCTCCCTGGCGGTATGATTATTTTGGATTTTAGGTGCTGAAAGCGGTACAATTATTGCATGGAAATTTGGCGTTTTATATTGTAGGTCTGTAAATCTTAACAACACACTTAAATCTGTCCAAACCAGAGTCTAGTAGATATCCCGGGTATGATAAAGTTTGAAACACAAAAACATAAATTATAATATAATAAATAAAAATAAATAATTAAAAAAAAATAAAAATAAATAGTAATAAAATAAATTTCCCCACAATTCACTATCGCTCAATTCTGCCAGTGTTCTAATTTACTATCGCTGTTTTCTAGCTGGTCTAAAGCCACTTTTGACGTAAAGGGACACTTTTTGGTTGCTATGGACAATCTCCAGTTTCCAGGCAGAAAGAACAGTGTATATCATATAAAACTACATGCAGGGCATGGGCCAAAGCACTGGGGACAAAAGGGATGTGAAATCATTTCATACAGTACTGTAATCTGTAAGATTACAGTACTGTATGTGTTATGATTTTTACTTTTTTTTAAAAATTTGCCGCCAGGCTCCGCCTCCGTGCGTCGCGACGCTCGCAGGGAACAGAGCCTGGCAAGGAGAGGCTTCGGAGGAGGACGGAGCCCTCGGACACTGCAAGGGACATCGCAGGATCCCGGGGACAAGGTAAGTAAGGAGGCACCAGGATCCTGCGATGTAATCCCGAGTGTGGCTCGGGGTTACCGCTAATGGTCCTGAATTTTAACCCCGAGCCACACTCGGGAAAACCGCCAGGGAGGCTACAGGACCCGATGGACAGGAGAACAGACATAGTCTTAAAGCAGAGTTCCACCCAAAATTGAAACTTCCACTTTAAGCACTCTTTGCCCCCTGACATGCCACATTTGGAATGTCATTTTTTTTTTGGAGGGGGGGGGGGAGTGTGTACCTTATTTTTGGTGGGACTTCCTGCCCCACTTCCTCTTTTTGGCCGCCTAGGTGGCCCCTCCCTGCCAGTGATCTTCTGGGACACAACACAGGTCCCAGAAGATTGGCTGGCCAATAGCAGAGCGCAGTGCAACTCACGCATGCGCGCCCGGCCGTGAAGCCGTAAGCTGTCACAGCCGGGTGCCCACAGTTACTATGACGGCGCAGAGGAGAGGAGCGAGCCTCCGGGCGGCCGCATCGCTGGACTGTGGGGCAGGAAAGTGTTGGTTTATTAAAAGTCAGCAGCTATGCTTTTATTAGCTGCTGACTTTTAATAATCTAAACAAACAGGTGGAACTCCGCTTTAAAGAGGGCCTGGGATGCGGCAATGGCCAATCTAAAGCCAGCGTTAGCCACAACATGTGGCTAGAAACCTGGTGTGCTGCCTGACACAAGTGCAAGAACATTTGGTGGCAGGTACCCCAAAAGGAGAGCTTCTGAAGTCTTTTCTGATGTTGTTCAAAGAGACGGAATGTATATCTAATGCCTCGATGAAATCCGTCAAGTTCGCTAAGACCGAGACACTGTCAGTAGCAGCCAGAAGGTCAGTCTGGATGAAGACTTTGGGGGGGAGACATGGCTTCCAAGATGCGCCTGTGCAGTGTCCCTGTTACCGGGAATAAAGAGATCTCCATGGTGGTGGAAAAACAGGGAGAACGTCCAAAAGGGGTGCTCTGGATACCACCCATTACATCCATGCTGATCACGGATGGCAGCAGTTGGGGTTGGGGAGCCCATCTCAACAGCTACTGGGCCTGGGGCAAGTGGACCCTTGAAGAAAAAGGGTTTTCTTCCAACTGAAAAGAACTGACAGCTATCTTCAGAGTTTTACTAGCCTTTCAGGAACGGGTCCAGGGTCATCACCTCTAGGTCTGTTCCAACAATACGACAGCAGTGGCATATATCAACAAACAAGGGGGTACCAGAAGCCCCCAGTTGATATTAGCAGCCCAAGCCATCTTTCAGTTGGCAGAAAACAACCTCATATCCATCTCTTCAATACATCTGAAGGGGGAGCGGAACAATACTGCCGATTTTCTTGAGTGGACAACGAGTTTCGAATCAAGAGTGGTCTCTACACCCAGAGGCGTTCGACAACATAGTGGCTTATTGGGGGAAACTAGAAGTGGACCTGTTCGCGACCAGGAAAAATGCAAAATTTAAAATTTTTGCTTTTTGCTATGCCCAGATCATCAGCCCCTGGCGGTGGATGCTCTGCAGAGCCCCTGGTGCTTCAACCTTTCTTACGCATTTCCATCCCTCCACCTCATTCCGAGGGTTTTAGCCAAATTTCTAGTAGAAAAGACTCAATTGATCTTGGTAGCACCATTTTGGCCCAAGAGACCATGGTTTACAACGCTTCTAAGGTTAGCAGACCAGCCCCCTCTGAGGCTACCATTCAGACAGGATCTTATTTTGCAGGGACCTCTACTGCATCCACAAACTGCCATGTTAAAGCTGTCAGTGTGGCTACTGAAGAAGAGATCCTAAGGAGTAAGGGACTGTCCGAGAGGGTTAAAAGAACCTTACTTCAGAGTTGAAAACCGGGTACCAGAGCTATCTATGACAAAATCTGGAAAAAGTTTAATGCCTGGTTAGATAGTAGAAGGGAGGAAAGCAAGAATACAACAATTATCCTAGAGTTTCTTTAACAAGGGATAGATCAAGGCTTGTCACTAAATACAATTAAAGTACAGGTCGCTGCCTTAAGTGTGTATCTAGAAAAACACTTACAGGAAGATCCCCTTATCTCAAGGTTCTGCAAGGCAATCACAAGACACAGACCAGCCCAGCCTCACAGGACCCCAACCTGGGATCTATCGGTAGTCCTCAGGGCCTTTTTGGGGGCACCCTATAAACCAATCTCGGAGGCCTCTTTGAGACTGCTCACGCTTAAGACGGTGCTCCTAGTTGCAATCACTTTAGCCCGTAAGGGTTAGTGAGATACAAGCTCTTTCCATCAGAGAGCCCTTCCTCCAGATCCTGAACGACAGAGTCATCCTAAGGTCAGACCCTGGGTTCCTGCCAAAAGTGGCGTCCAAGTTTCACAAATCCCAGGACATTCTTCCTATGTTCTGTCAAAATGCCTCTAATGACAAGGAAAGACACTTCCATCTGCTGGACGTTAGAAGGTGCATTCTAAGTTATCTAGAAGCAACCAAGGCATTTAGGTTAGCAGACTCTTTTTTTGTTTTATTCTCTGGCAACCATAAGGGTCGGATGGCCTCAAAAGTTACTTTAGTTAGAAGGTTCGTGTTCGCTATCACAGAGGGGGGGTATAGGGTTCTAGATAAGGAACTCCATAAGCATAATAATGCACACTTCACGAGCGCTTTCGGCTTCTTGGGCGGAAAAGGCGGGTGCCACCCTGGAACAAATCTGCAAGGCAGCTACATGATTAAGCTTTACCACCTTTACCAAGCACTGCCAACTAGACCTGCTGTCTAGTCAGGACCAGGCTTTTGGGAGGAAAGTCCTCCAAGCTGTTGTCTACCCCCTACCCCCCCATCCCAATCTGGTGAGTACTTGGGGAACCTCGCAAGGGCTGTCCTGGAAGACTGGGGTAACTCCATTTCCAGTAGTCTTCCAGGACAGCACGATCCCACCCTTGAATTAAATTGAAGAATTGATGATATTACCTGTTCTGATTTAGGTTTTTCAGTTCCATCCTTTGGTGCTTGGTGATGACTGACCATGGGCCTGAGGGACTGCCTTTTGAACTGAATGGCAATGTGTTTCCTGTGGCAATGGGAGGAGCTCCATCTCTCAAAGGGATGTCCTGGAAGCATACTGGAAATGGAGTTACCGGTAATTCTAACTCAGGTTTTCAATGCCTGTGTGAGCGAGGGCTTGTTTAAAGTATCAGGATTTCAGCTGCTTTTATGACCACTCTGGAGGGCTAATGTACACTTTACTCAAAATGCAATTATTAAAATTTTGGAATAGGCATTCAAATTGTGAAAGTTATAAATACTATCAGGCAAAAACTGCAGTAATACCTGAGAAAAGTGTATACATTCTGACAGTGCAGTGTAATTTTTCTGAAAGCAGAGAACCTATAGAATAGGATTTTGTATGTCCAAAAATATTTGTGCAAATGTTTGTGATCAAACCTATAGACCCCTATAGAAAATGTATATAGGGCAAAGATAGCTTTTATAGTAACAATCACCCTAGACATTTTGCAAAAGCTTATACACAAAAAATAGTGATCATCCTAAAACTATATAGAATATGTCCACATATTCTCTTTGTGTGCTGTTGTGCACTTATTCCTAGCCACACGTGCTCTAACTGCGTGTGAACCACTCCAGCACACACCATGCTCACCAGATCATATTGACCCTTGTGTACGACAAGAAAGTTAAAATGCTTCTCTTTAAGCCAGATGTTTTACAAGCTGGATCACGCTGTACAGTATTTTCTGTAAGCACCTTAAACAGGATCCTCCATCACACCAGGAAATATTCCAGTTTCTTTAAATCCTCCTGGACCACCATACAATATCCAGCATACCAATCAAAGAGAGAAGAAAGGGAGGCCTCTCATAGTGTAATCAGTTTATTTTAACCCCATGTGATAAAAATAGATATGCACTTACAACGTGAATGTGGATAGACAGCAATTTGAAAATGAAAAGAGGAACACTGCTGTGCCCTCCAGCATGTTCCAGTAAAGTGGAAGTGACTAACCAGAAGTCCAAACCTATGTGTTTCGTTACAGATGTGCGATGTCCTCAGGAGCAGGAACCACCAGCTTCACCTCCACCATATATACAAATTTATATACCATATTAAGTGGCAGGAGAAGAAAGGGGGAGAAGCCATTGATTCTAAGGCCTTCTCCATGGAGAGGGAGGAGGGCACAAGGAATGACCCCTGTTAACCACTTCAGCCCCGGAAGGTTTTACCCCCTTCCTGACCAGAGCACTTTTTACAATTCGGCACTGCGTCGCTTTAACTGCTAATTGCGCGGTCATGCAATGCTGTACCCAAACGAAATTTGCGTCCTTTTCTTCCCACAAATAGAGCTTTCTTTTGATGGTATTTGATCACCTCTGCCGTTTTTATTTTTTGCGCTATACGCGGAAAAAGACCGAAAATTTTGAAAAAAAATGATATTTTCTACTTTTTGTTCTAAAAAAAATCCAATAAACTCAATTTTAGTCATACATTTAGGCCAAAATGTATTCGGCCACATGTCTTTGGTAAAAAAAATGTCAATAAGTGTATATTTATTGGTTTGCGCAAAAGTTATAGCGTCTACAAACTAGGGTACATTTTCTGGAATTTACACAGCCTTTAATTTATGACTGCCTATGTCGTTTCTTGAGGTGCTAAAATGGCAGGGCAGTACAAAACCCCCACAAATGACCCCATTTTGGAAAGTAGACACCCCAAGGAATTTGCTGAGAGGCATGTTGAGCCCATTGAATATTCATTTTTTTTGTCCCAAGTGATTGAATAATGACAAAAAAAAAAAAAAAAAATTACAAAAAGTTGTCACTAAATGATATATTGCTCACACAGGCCATGGGCATATGTGGAATTGCACCCCAAAATACATTTAGCTGCTTCTCCTGAGTACGGGGATACCACATGTGTGGGACTTTTTGGGAGCCTAGCCGCGTACGGGGCCCCGAAAACCAAGCACCGCCTTCAGGATTTCTAAGGGCGTACATTTTTGATTTTACTCCTCACTACCTATCACAGTTTTGAAGGCCATAAAATGCCCAGATGACATAAAACCCCCCCAAATGACCCCATTTTGGAAAGTAGACACCCCAAGCTATTTGCTTTGAGGCATGTTGAGTCCATGGAATGTTTTATATTTTGACACAAGTTGCGGGAAAGTGACAAATTTTTTTTTTTTTTTTTTTTTTTTGCACAAAGTTGTCACTAAATGATATATTGCTCACACAGGCCATGGGCATATGTGGAATTGCACCCCAAAATACATTTAGCTGCTTCTCCTGAGTACGGGGATACCACATGTGTGGGACTTTTTAGGAGCCTAGCCGCGTACGGGACCCCGAAAACCAAGCACCGCCTTCAGGATTTCTAAGGGCGTACATTTTTGATTTTACTCCTCACTGCCTATCACAGTTTCGGAGGCCATGGAATGCCCAGGTGGCACAAACCCCCCCCAAATGACCCCATTTTGGAAAGTAGACACCCCAAGCTATTTGCTGAGAGGCATGGTGAGTATTTTGCAGCTCTCATTTGTTTTTGAAAATAAAGAAAGACGAGAAAAAAATTTTTTTTTTTTCTTTTTTCAATTTTCAAAACTTTGTGACAAAAAGTGAGGTCTGCAAAATACTCACTATACCTCTCATCAAAAAGCTTGGGGTGTCTACTTTCCAAAATGGGGTCATTTGGGGGGGTTTTGTGCCACCTGGGCATTCCATGGCCTCCGAAACTGTGATAGGCAGTGAAGAGTGAAATCAAAAATTTACGGCCTTAGAAAGCCTGAAGGCGGTGCTTGGTTTTCGGGGTCCCGTACGTGGCTAGGCTCCCAAAAAGTCCCACACATGTGGTATCCCCGTACTCAGGAGAAGCAACAGAATGTATTTTGGGGTGTAATTTCACATATTCCCATGGCATGTTTGAGCAATATATCATTTAGTGACAACTTTGCGCAAAAAAAAATAAAAAAAATAAAAAATTGTCTCTTTCCCGCAACTTGTGTCACAATATAAATTATTCCATGGACTCAACATGACTCTCAGCAAATAGCTTGGGGTGTCTACTTTCCAAAATGGGGTCATTTGGGGGGGGTTTGAACTGTCCTGGCATTTTATGCACAACATCTAGAAGCTTATGTCACACATCACCCACTCTTCTAACCACTTGAAGACAAAGCCCTTTCTGACACTTATTGTTTACATAAAAAAATAATTTTTTTTTGCAAGAAAATTACTTTGAACCCCCAAACATTATATATTTTTTTTAAAGCAAATGCCCTACAGATTAAAATGGTGGGTGTTTCATTTTTTTTTTTCACACAGTATTTGCGCAGCGATTTTTCAAACGCATTTTTTGGGGAAAAAACACACTTTTTTACATTTTAATGCACTAAAACACACTATATTGCCAAAATGTTTGATGAGATAAAAAAGATGATCTTAGGCCGAGTACATGGATACCAAACATGACATGCTTTAAAATTGCGCACAAACGTGCAGTGGCGACAAACTAAATACATTTTTAAAAGCCTTTAAAAGCCTTTACAGGTTACCACTTTAGATTTACAGAGGAGGTCTACTGCTAAACTTACTGCCCTCGATCTGACCTTCGCGGCGATACCTCACATGCATGGTGCAATTGCTGTTTACATTTGACGCCAGACCAACGCTTGCGTTCACCTTAGCGCGAGAGCAGGGGGGACAGGGGTGCTTTTTTTTTTTTTTTTTTTTTTTTCTTTATTATTATTATTTTTTTATCTTATTTTTAAACTGTTCCTTTCATTTTTTTTTTTTTAAATCATTTTTATTGTTATCTCAGGGAATATAAATATCCCCTATGATAGCAATAGGTAGTGACAGGTACTCTTTTTTGCAAAAATTGGGGTCTATTAGACCCTAGATTTCTCCTCTGCCCTCAAAGCATCTGATCACACCAAGATCGGTGTGATAAAATGCTTTCCCAATTTCCCAATGGCGCTGTTTACATCCGGCGAAATCTACGTCATAAAATGCTCGTAGCTTCCGGTTTCTTAGGTCATAGAGATGTTTGGAGCCACTCTGGTCTCTGATCAGCTCTATGGTCAGCTGGCTGAATCACCGGCTGCATTTTCAGGTTCCCTGTTGAGACAGGAGAGCCAGAGAAAAACACGGAAGATGTTGGGGGGGGGGGGGCATTCCCTCCCACTGCTTGTAAAAACAGTCTAGAGGCTAATTAGCCACTAGGATTGCTTTTACATGAAAGCCGACCGCTGGCTGAAAAGAATGATACCAAGATGATACCTAAAGCTGCAGGCATCATTCTGGTATAACCACTCAAAGTCGTGAATGGCGTACCTGAAGACAAAAAAATGGTTAACAATGGTTAACAATAAAGCACAGCAAAGTGTAAATAATTACACACCTGAAAAACAAACATGATAAAACATAATAACAATAACAATAACAATAACAATCAATAACAATAACAATAACAATAAAACATTGCAGAATAGAATACAGTAAAAAAGAGCAGAACAATAGAGAGAGAGAATAGAGAGAGAGAGAACAATAAAACAACAACTATTTTTTTTATTTCATATATTTTTTTTTTTTTTACACTTTTTTTGTAACTAACTTTTATAACGGTAACCGGTTCCAGGTTCGGGTCTCTCAAAATGCGATGGCATCTTGGGAGACCCTGTGAAAGTGTGCCTAGTCTGTGCAATGCTGTACCCTACGCTAATAGTCAACTAGTGCATGGTAGCGTTCAAAACATTCACCAATGCAAAGACCAGGATTGTCAGGACAGGAGGGACAATAATAGCGGGTGTCACGCCTATATCCGCACTTGCTGCAGACACAACATATTTTTTGGGGGGTTCGCTGGGTAGGGGTACTCGGGAGGACATAAAAATGCCTCTCATGCAGCCGACTGCATTTGGTTGGGGATGTGAATGGGGGAAGTACGGGCGCTGCAGAAGCGGTGGGTTCCCAATTAGGATTGGCGAATGCAGCAGGAAGGGCACTATGGGCACGACGGGCCTGTGTTTGTCTTTTTGGTGGCAGCGGGACACTACTTGTGCTTGCCACCTCACCAGCTTGAACTGCACTTATGGGACTCGCCACGTCACCACGTGTTACTGCAGTGCTGGTTTGACTACGACCGGGGTGTACTAGGCCGCTGGCGCTTGCCAGTTCACCAAAACGCTACCAAAAAAACTGTTAGCGATCGCAGGGATCAGGCCTGACTCTGCGAACGCTGCAGTTATGCGTTTAGTATTTTGTAAGTGACAGTGATCGATCGATACTGCACTTGGGTGGGCTGGGCCGGGCTGGGCGGAGGGGCAAAACGCAGGTGCTAGCAGGTATCTGGGCTGATCCCGCTAACACTGCGTTTTTGGGAACCCTAAACTGCTGGGGACACTAGTATAGATCTAATCGGATCAGATATTGATCCGATCAGATACTATACCACTAAGGGAGGCGTACGGTGCGTGCGTGGGTGTTAGCGGTACTGGCGCTAATCTGACGCTGCCTGGGGCTGGTGCTTGCCAGTTCACCAAAACGCTACCAAAAAAACTGTTAGCGATCGCAGGGATCAGGCCTGACTCTGCGAACGCTGCAGTTATGCGTTTAGTGTTTTGTAAGTGACAGTGATCGATCGATACTGCACTTGGGTGGGCTGGGCCGGGCGGAGGGGCAAAACGCAGGTGCTAGCAGGTATCTGGGCTGATCCCGCTAACACTGCGTTTTTGGGAACCCTAAACTGCTGGGGACGCTAGTATAGATCTGATCGGATCAGATATTGATCCGATCAGATACTATACCACTAAGGGAGGTATACGGTGCGTGCGTGGGTGTTAGCGGTACTGGCGCTAACCTGACGCTGCCTGGGGCTGGTGCTTGCCAGTTCACCAAAACGCTACCAAAAAAACTGTTAGCGATCGCAGGGATCAGGCCTGACTCTGCGAACGCTGCAGTTATGCGTTTAGTGTTTTGTAAGTGACAGTGATCGATCGATACTGCACTTGGGTGGGCTGGGCGGAGGGGCAAAACGCAGGTGCTAGCGGGTATCTGGGCTGATCCTGCTAACACTGTGTTTTTGGGAACCCTAAACTGCTGGGGACGCTAGTATAGATCTGATCGGATCAGATATTGATCCGTTCAGATACTATACCACTAAGGGAGGCGTATGCTGCGTGCGTGGGTGTTAGCGGTACTGGCGCTAATCTGACGCTGCCTGGGGCGACGCATATCACCGCCGGGCGATCGGGGGGCTAAACCTTTATTCGGTAATAAACGGCGGGTGCCCTGACACTATAAAAAATAAACAAACTAACCAGCGTCACCCGTAACAGTTATACGGTGATCAGTGGTGAAAGGGTTAACTAGGGGGCAATCAAGGGGTTAAAACATTTATTAGGTAGTATATGGGGGTCCCTGTCGCTATAAAATGCTGACGGCGAACCTAAATATTTACGTTCCTAACTAGCGTCACCAGCGACACTAATACAGCGATCAGAAAAATGATCGCTTAGCGACACTGGTGAGGGGGGGTGATCAAGGGGTTAAAACTTTATTAGGGGGGGTTAGGGGGGTATCCTAGACCTAAAGGGGGCTAATACTCACTGCCCTAACACTAACTGTCACAAACTGACACTATGCAGTAATCAGAAAAAAAAAAAAAAAAAAATACTGCTAATGTCAGTTTGTGACAGGGGGGGGGGGGGGATCGGGGGGGGATCGGGGGGCGATCGGGGGGGGATCGGGGGTGTAAAGTATGCCTGGCATGTTCTACTGTGTGTGTGAGTGTTGTGTGCACTTACATGTCATCTCCCCTCGGCGCTGGAACGGAAACTGCCAGACCGAGGAGAGATGACATCACATCCTCTGCCTGTGTGAAACGACACACAGGCAGAGGAGCATTCCCATTGGCTGGGAGCGATCGCGAGGGGGGGGCCACGATCGGATGGTCTCCCCCTCGCCTCCCGACGCTCCCAGTCAGATGCCGACCGCCGATGGCACCGGGGGGGGGTCCGATCGGACCCCCCGCCCGCGGGAGGCAGATCACGTATGGGTACGTGATTTTGCCTGCCCGTGCCGCTCTGCCGCAGTATATATGCGGTAGGCGGTCGGCAAGTGGTTAACAATAAAAGAAAGGAGATCAGAAGAAGGCCTCCCAAAATGGGAGAAAAAAATATGAAAATGCCCAATAATTTCTCAAGAGATAACTCTAGAGGATATGGGGAAGTTCCACCTACCTATCAAAGGGAGTTTAAGCACACACTGCCGTACAACGTACCCACATATAATAGGTTCCAACCGCTCATGAATGGTCTTGATTATAGGGTCACACCCACAAGGGATAATTACCCTCTAAGGATGGACTTTTACAGGAGAGATTATGGGGACCCTCCAGGGGGCATTGCTTTTTTAGAAGGCCCCCAATTTTCCCATTGCTCAACCAGAGAAGACAGAGGATGTAGGGGTGGTCAGAGCAAAAATGAAAAGAGAACATTAAGACAGGGCATATTTAACCTCAGTAATGCAATCTTTATGGGTAATGAATTCAAGGTCTTGGATCTAGGGTTGAAATTTGCTCCTGACAAAAATGTTAAGAATTTTAATACATATATTGATACTCAAATATTTGTGCGGAAACTGAACAAAGAAATTTTTTTCTGAAGAAACAGGTACTATGGAACCCGAGAGACCTATTTCTATGCATAGGTCACTTGGGAATCAGTCCAATTTTAATACGAAGGGAACATCTAAGTAATTTGTAGATGTTTTTAAGTCTTTGGTGGAACAAGGTATAAAAAGTATAAGAGTCAACCCTAAAAGGAATAATAGAAATGCCACTGACGACGTCCTGTGTGTGACAAAAGGCATAGGGTGAAGCCTGACGTCTTTGCGGTACCAGGAAACTGAGTAAAGCTCCACCATCTTTCGGGTTGGAAACTGATTATACCCAGTTGCAATGTTTGTTTGAATCATCTACCATGTGAGTGGCTTTTTAAACTTCTAATAAATGCTATTTTGACATATTATGCTATGAGAAGCATTTATCTGCTTTATTGTGAGAGTCTAATTGCGGATCCAAGTTGCTCACAGGAGATCTTTTATTAACGTGGGGCTAGGAATTGAATCCTTACTGAGGGGACACCAGATGAGAACAGCCATGTTTGGAGCTTGCTTGAGGATATCTTTTAAGCGTGTTTGACCCTCCATAATAGGGGTTCAACATTATCTGGTAGGAGGCTGTGAGTGGTGGTGTTCAACGTGGTGGTCTCTAGCTTTGGTTTGTGCTTTTTATCTGAGCTACCAGTGTGTTTTCTATGGGAAAGACTGTTCTATATGTGTGTATTCATTACACCACAATCTATTAAAGTCAGCACTTTCACCTACAGTTGAAGGACTTTTTCATAGTAATACTACCAGTGGACAAAGGGGTATAGTGATTTTAAATAAAGAGGATTGTCATAGGTAATTATTAATAATTGGTGGGGCATAGGGCTAATTCTGAATTACTGAACGGTGATCTCAGCAATAGGTACATAGCAAAGCTTAGGAGAATTGTGAAGCCACTATTGATGTGGACTCCCTGTATTCTAATACCAAGCAGTCTGATGCTTTGGAAGCAGTCTAGTAGGCTTTAGATACCAAATCAGGATTAAAACATGATTACATTTATTTTTCAGGCCTTAGAGTTGGCCATGGGAAGCATTTTCTTTTGGCACAACACGTTTTTTTTTTATAGACAACATAAGGACATTTCTACGGGAGCATAGCCAAAGGGAAATTTATGCGCATTAGGAGAAAGTGTGGGGAGCATAGATTTTGATGATCCGGTTTGAGATGTTAATCCAGAGGTTCAAGGACAAAGGGTATGACGGGTACATCTGAGGGGTATTAAACAACAGGTTAAGTCCATGGACAGGAGAGAGCTGCTCAAGGATAAGAATAAAACACAACATAATTTCAATTTGACATTTATCATAGACTATAACTGACAGTATAAAAATTTGAGAAAAAGTAATAAAGGAACATTGGCCCTTTGTTCTCAGGGATGGAACTTTGGCTAAAATTCTCCCAAGCAGACCGCAATTTATTTATATGAAGGCTCATAATTTAAGGTAGAAGTTGGTCGCTCAAAAATGCTTGTCACGTTTTTGAATCAAACTGGATTTTACACATGTGGTAGGTGTATTCCATGTAAGAGGGTCAGGTTTAGGGTGAGAAAAAGCGATTATTTTAGATCAAATATTTAGGGCTGAAACAACTATTTAACATAATCGATTATGAAAATAGTTGTCAATAGTAGTTAGCCTGGATAAAGAATGCATTATTTGTTTACATGTCATAAAATACATTGCAGGACACATACCGCACAGTACACCATTCATACATGTCAGTATACACAGTGCAGCACACATACTTTACAGCTAAATACATCGTACATACATGTCAGTAAGTGCCTGAGAACTGGTGAATGTAAATGTAAATGCTTGAGGAGCAATGCCTAGTGGGACATGTAGTCCTGGGCAGCAGAAGGAATGGATTTAAAGTGATTCTAAAAGCAGTTTTTTTTTTTACCTTGCTATAGGGGCACTCTAGATTATACTTTGCGGCTTGCTATAGGACTCTGAAAGCAGGAGCCGCCTGATGGACTAGCAGGGAACCCCAGAAGAGGAAAATCTGTGCAATTTGCATAGAGCAGAAAAGTGTGACAAGTTTGTTAAAAAAAAATCCAACATTTTCTATCACTTTAAAGCGGAGTTCCGACAAAAAAAAAATAAAAGTCAGCAGTTACAAATACTGCAGCTGCTGACTTTTAATAATCGGACACTTACCTGTCCCAGGGTCCAGCAATGCGGGGGAATGAAGGCACGCTAGTCTCCCCCACCTTTCTGCGGCGCCGGCATTGTCACTGTGGGAGCCCGGCTGTGGCTTCACAGCCAAGCACGCACTGCGCATGCGCGAGCAGCGATGTGCGCTGTGACTGGCTGGGCAATCATCTGGGACCTGTGACGTGTCCCAGATGATGTCGAGAGGGAGGGGGGAGAGGTGAACTTGCTTCCGGCGCCGCGGTGCCCCGGGAGGAAGTGGGAGCTGGAACCCTCTAAAAAAAGATGCCCCCCCCCCCCCCCGAAAAAAAATTACATGCCAAATGTAGCATGTCAGGGGGTCACCTTCCCTTAAAGCAGAAGTTCAATTTTTGGGTGGAACTCCGCTTTAAGGGCTCTTTACAGGGAAGATCAGCATCTCAACCCAGAAAAGCAGGAGGCTGATAGAGTGGGGGTAATATAAGGCATTACAATTAATTATAAAGTAAATGTTTACCAGTATTGTGCATTATATTTAAAATGAGCCTTTAGTACTACTTTGATATAAACCATTTATATTCCCACCTCCACCCTTCATATAGCTTCATGTCTGACTGCCAGTTAAAATACCCTGTATGTACTACTTCTTGGTATATTTAGATATATAGATCGATTAGATATATATTACAGTATCTCACAAAAGTGAGTACACCCCTCACATTTTTGTAAATGTTTTATTATATCTTTTCACGTGACAACACTGAAGAATTTACACTTTGCTACAATGTAAAGTAGTGAGTGTACTGCTTGTATAACAGTGTAAATTTGCTGTACCCTCAAAATAACTCAACACACAGCCATTAATGTCCTAAACCGCTGGCAACGAAAGTGAGTACACCCCTAAGTGAAAATGTCCAAATTGGGCCCAATTACTCATTTTCCCTCCCCAGTGTCATGTAACACTGATTAGTGTTACAAGGTCAGCCTGTGAGTGCTCAGACCATACGCCGCACACTGCATCAAATTGGTCTGTATGGTTGTCTTCCCAGAAGAAGGACTCTTCTAAAGATGGTGCACAAGAAAGCCCGCAAACAGTTTGCTGAAGACAAGCAGACTAAGGACATGGATTACTGGAACCATGTCCTGTGGTCTGATAAGACCAAGATAAACTTACTTGGTTCAGATGGTGTCAAGCATGTGTGGCGGCAACCATATGAGGAGTACAAAGACAAGTGTGTCTTGCCTAGAGTCAAGCATGGTGGTGGGAGTGTCATGGTCTGGGGCTGCATGAGTGCTGCTGGCATCGGGGAGCTACAGTTCATTGAGGGAACCATGAATGCCAACATGTACTGTAACATACTAAAGCAGGGAACGATCCCCTCCCTTTGGAGACTGGGCCGCAGGGAAGTATTCCAACATAATGACCCCAAACACACCTCCAAGATGACCACTGCCTTGCTAAAGAAGCTGAAGGTAAAGGCGATGGACTGGCCAAGCATGTCTCCAGACCTAAACCCTATTGAGCATCTGTGGGGCATCCTCAAACAGAAGGTGGAGGAGCGCAAGGTCTTTAACATCCACCAGCTCTGTGATGTCATTATGGAGGAGTGGAAGAGGACTCCAGTGGCAACCTGAAGCTCTGGTGAACTCCATGCCCAAGAGGGTTAGGGCAGTGCTGGAAAATAATGGTGGCCACACAAAATATTGACACTTTGGGCCCAATTTGGACATTTTTCACTTAGGGGTATACTCACTTTTGTTGCCAGCGATTTAGACATTAATGGCTGTGTGTTGGGTTATTTTGAGGGGACAGCAAATTTACACTGTTCATCAAGCTGTACACCTACTACAGGGCTTGACAAATTTGCTTGGAATCTAGGAGCCAGCTAAAAAAGTTAGGAGCCAGGTTTTTTTTTTTTTTTTAAACGACCGACAAAGCTTTATTTTCAATATAAAAATTAACCAATCTTAAATTTACACAGAGACGACTAGAACTAATGTGACAGGCAAACCTGATCAGACAGCCCGTGTGAAAGGGGCCAAGCAGGGAGATGACAAATAATAAATTCATTTTAATTAACCACTTCCTTCCCTCAGGACGACTATATACGTCCTGTCTTTGAAGAGAAATACCGTTTTTATGGTAGCAGCTAGCTACCATAACCCCGGTATCTTCTTCAAGAGCCGGCGGTTCTCTTTCAGATAAAAGTGGTCTCTGCAGCAGATTAGCAGCGAGATCACTTTTATCGGCGGCAGGAGAGGGGCCCCCCTACCGCCGCTCTCCGGTGCCCTTCACCGCTTACCGTGGCCGTCGGTAACGGCGGAGGCGATCCGGATCTGTCCCTGGCCTGACATGGAGACGAGTGAGAGGAAGATGGCCCCGCCCATCTCCAAGTCATTGCAGGGCAGAAGCGATGTCAAATCGTCACTTCCACCCATAGCTCTTGAAGGGACATTTTTTTTTTTTTTTTCAAATGACAATTTTTTTTTTTTTAATGCATTTTAGTGTAAATATGAGATCTGAGGTCTTTTTGACCCCAGATGTCATATTTAAGAGGACCTGTCATGCTTTTTTTTCTATTACAAGGGATTTTTACATTCCTTCTAATAGGAATAAAAGTGACTTTTTTTTTTTTTTTAAAGAACAGTGAAAAAATAAAAGTTAAAATAAATAAGAAAAAACAAAATTTAAATGTGCCCCATCCCTTGTAATAGAAATAAAAGTGACACAATTTTTTTTTTTTTTTTAAAAACAGTGTAAAAATAAAAAATAAAAAGTAAAATATCAAGGCCACACAATAAAGAAACACTGGTCTCTAGGAATGAGACAGGGTGGATATATCGGTTGGGGTCTATTGCCCCTAGGGGCTTGAATTTGGACATAGACCTCAACTGTTTTATAGCTAACCCCTGAATTAATTTTCAACATTGGTACCTGGGTTGGACTTCCCCGGTGGCCTCTCCTCTCTGGTGTATGCTCTTTGCCTCTACCTGTAAGTTGTCCAGCAAAGAGGGTGGAGTGTAACAAAAAACTACGACATTAGGTAACTAATCTACTGCCCGTGTATACATGTGCTGGTAGATAAATGGTGAAGTAGCGGACACTAGCAGGAAAATCATAGACATGAACAATATGGGGCTGGTGCATAGGTTTGAATATAGCTAACACCCTTAGCACCACCAACATACAGAATTAATTGGGCATATGTGCACATACGGATATAGGCGGGGACACCCACACCCAGGCATGAGGGACTAAGTGTAACTTATATACACATGGTTACTGCTCCCATATATATGGGTATATACATTTTAATCATGTCTGTTACGTTGTTTTCTTTTTATTTTATTTCTACCAACGCCCTTCATGTCGCTTCTTTTGATACCTATATTTTTCATGTCCTTAATGCAACCCACACCCCCGGGATGAAAATATGTATTTTAACTCCCCGGGTTTCCTTGCATCTCAGAATGAAATGGAGGGCCCCCTTGGGGTGCTGATACCACATTGAAGAAAGCCTATTAAGTAGTTTCTGGATGTATGTGGGAGAGTGCATTACTAGAATACATCACTGGGAAGGTGCTGTATATGGGACATTAATCATATGAATTTGTGCTCTGTAAATGCTTATACAACACCTATACCTAGGAATATAGGGCCCAAGATAGGTATGTTTGTAAGCCAGTCCTTATGTATATATTTTTTTTATATTCTTTTTTATGGAAGAATTTTTTTATTTTTTATAAAAAAAACTTTTTTGGATTGGCTTGGACGGTCTTAGAAACACCAATTTATTTGGTTTCAAGTCTTAGATGTAAAATGCAAAGAAAAAACATTTATTATCTTTCCTTCTACCTCTATATATAAAAAGTAGATCCCGGATGGGACTTAGCTTTATACCCTATTTACATGTACTTTTACAAGATAAGTACTGGGTTTGTAAGATAGAGAACATGCAGTACCGTAACCCACCACTGTGGATTCTGCCTATATGATATACTTACTTGATTTTTCTAACTGAACTTAACCTGTATTATATACTAATAAGATGTTTGATGCTACTAGTACTTGCGTGAAATATGTCTGCCAATCTATGTAAGGGTCAGCGGAGATGCATGGATCCGTAATATTACTAGTATTTTTTAACCTACGGACATAGGGATTTGATCTGGGTCTCCCAATGGGGCTGTACCAGGAGGGGGAGCTTCAGGATTGATTGTCCAATCAAAATTCCTATATTGACGGGAGAAGGGAGGATCTAGCATGTCCGCCTACCTTATAACCTGTGAGGTGTAGTAAGATGGCGCCGCCTTTGAAAACGTCGATGACGAAACGCGTAAGGCGGGGCTACGCACTTACGTCATTTCCGGGTATGGAGCGAGAGAGCCTGGAACGCAGCTGGACCGCACGCTGCAGGAAACTACTTCCTGGCTTTCGGCTTCACCCATAGTGTAGTGTAATGCGTTTTAATTTCCCCTTGTGGGGAGTTTTTATGTTATTAAAGTTTTAATCAGACTACACTATGAGGTGGCATCTCTTTTTATGAGGACTTCTCTGGGGATCCCTTTCTTGGACGTGGTATAAGTGGAAATCTGGAAACGCCTGGGAGAGAGGACATCCTATCTCAATGATACCGGCCAAGAGGACAGCGTTTGGAATTTAAAGTGTCTGTCACCCCTGCAGGGGTAGTGGGAGCCGGTGAGTGGGGAGCCAAAAGGGGAGCACAGAAGTCACGGATTTTCACCGTTGAGGGCACCACAGTCACTTAGCCTTTGGAACATTTTTATGCTTTATAGTTTGGGACGCACCACTTGTGAACAGACTTTTTTTGTTTTTGGTTTTTATTTTACTTGTTTTTCTGACACATTTTTTAGTCCAGTTGGACATTTATATATCTGGTATACTGTTTTGCACCTGTATATGCTGGATTCATCACATCGGCTGCTTATCGTATTAGCAGCAGCACCTAGTGGTGATTCTTTGGAACTACCTGTGCATATAGGCATATGCAATATATTAAGGGTTTTTTACCTTCTTATCACATGTTTGTTGTTTTAAATACCCATGGGGTCACTCAATATGAATTTTGCAGTCACCGTTTGTTTATGGTATAATATTTAATTTCATAACATTCACTGTATCACATAATATTTACACACTCTACCAGGAAGCGCCATACCCCCATCTACAATATTTAAAAAGTAAAATATATAAGAAAAAATAATAATTTTTTTAAATGCGCCCCGTCCCGCCGAGCTCGCTTGCAGAAGCGAACGCATATGTGAGTAGCACCCGCATATGAAAGCGGTGTTCAAACCACACGTGAGGTATCGCCACGATCGTTAGAGCGAGAGCAATAATTCTAGTCCTAGACCTCCTCTGTAACTCAAAACATGCAACATGTAGAATTTTTTAAACGACACCTATGGAGATTTTAAAGGGTAAAAGTTTGTCGCCATTCCACGAGCGGATGAAATTTTGAAGCGTGACATGTTGGGAATCAATTTACTCGGCGTAACATCATCTTTCAAAATATAAAAAAAATTGGGCTAACTTTACTGTTTTCTTATTTTTTAATTAAAAAAAGTATTTTTTCCCAAAAAAGTTCGCTTTTAAGTCCGCTGCGCAAATACGTGTGACAGAAAGTCATAGTGTGACAGAAAGTATTGCAATGACCGCCATTTTATTCTCTAGGGTGTTAGAATAAAAAATATATATAATGTTTGGGGGTTCTAAGTAAAGGGAAGGAGATGAGCAGGCAGTGAAAACAGGTAGGGAAAGCTGCTCCATTAGCATTGGTGGATGTCTTGTCATACCAACGGCCACCACCAGAGGGCGCCCGATTGCAGAAGGAACCAGGAACCATAGGACTGCAGTGGGCCGCAAAGCCGGGGCCTCAATTACCGGCGCGGCCCAGCGCGATCGCGGCGGGAGGGGGGGGTGTCGAACGGACACAGGATACCCCAGCTGTGCCGCCCCAGGCGCCAGGTCGCTAATTCTAGTCGCAAATGCGACCTGGCGCCCGGGGTTTGTCGAGCCCTGACCTACTACTTTACATTGTAGCAAAGTGTCATTTCTTCAGTGTTGTCCCTTGAAAAGATATAATAAAATATTTACAAAAATGTGACTGGTGTACTCACTTTTGTGAGATACTATGTGTGCGTGTGTGTGTGTGTGTATGTATGTGTGTGTGTGTTTGTATATGTATATGTGTGTGTATATATATATATATATATATATATATATATATATATATATAAATATTGTATAGGACGCCGTGGCTGGGTCCTGGAAGGACGCTATATTTCTCTGTTTGGACTGTGGTCCCTTTAAGGGAACAAAAGGGGTTAACTCACCTGTCAGAGGAAGTGGGTTTAAAACAAGACAGGAAGTTGTAGGTGGGTGTGGAGGAGTGTAGAGGAGACTGCGAATGGTGGTTTTGTGTGCAGCGACAAAAGTGGACGGCAGTGTCCTGCCTGGAAGCCTCCTGGCAGGGGAAGTTGCCTGCGACAAAACACAAGTACTGTTTAACTGCGATAGCAGTTCTGCACTCTGCAAGTCGGTGAGACTGAAATCTCTTTCTTTTGTTTTGCTGCTGTGAAGCTATTTAAGTTTAATAAACCTCCTTTTGACTGAAAAGCCTGTGTCCTGCGATCTAGCTGGTTCCCCAAACTTTACAACTGATGCAGGATGTGGGGCAGGATAGAGTAACAGGCATTTTTCTTACT
This sequence comes from Lithobates clamitans, assembly GCA_037952925.1. Classification (NCBI taxonomy): domain Eukaryota; kingdom Metazoa; phylum Chordata; class Amphibia; order Anura; family Ranidae; genus Lithobates; species Lithobates clamitans. The sequence goes on from JBBGZY010001522.1 coordinate 58,455, forward strand.
GTTTTTGCATTGGACTTAAACTGGCATTTAAAGGAACAATACAGTGGATTTATGTCCTGGGTTAAAGCTGCACAAACCCTGAAAGTTGACACAATGGAGGAGCTAATTAAACAGCTGTCCCTGGCTAATATGCAAGCGCAGACTCGCCATGAGGAAGCTAATCAGCGCTTAGCTACCCAGCTGGAGGTACAACAAATGCACCACAAAGAGGCGCTGGCTCTGCATCAAGAAAATACTCACCTGTTGGTGGCCCAGTTGGCAGCCCAGCAAGTGACCCAGCAAGGGGTTATGCAGGCTTAGGTGCTGCCTTAAAAGAAGCAGTGCAGCAGCTTTCTTAGGGCCGTGAACAAGCGGCTGTTGCCCCTGGTGACCGTGAGTGCAAGCCATTTTCTGCAGAAGTTGGCCCTGAATGATGATGTAGAGGCAATTCTTGCTACATTTGAGAGGATGGCAGAGAGAGAAGGGTGCCCCCTGGACCAGTGGGCCGGCCTAATTGCTCCTTTCCTCACTGGAGATCATCAAAAACCTACTTCAACCTACTACCGGATGACGCTAAAGATGATCAAAAACTAAAGGCAGAAATACTGGCTCGTTTGGGGGTGACTACGGCCGTGCGGGCCCAACGACTGCACCAATGGAAGTATTGTCCAGATCGGCCACCCCAGTCTCAAATGCATGACCTGGTGCAACTGGTAAAAAATGGCTGCAGCCCGAAGTGTTGTCTGGCCCCCAAATCGTGGAGTGGGTCGTGCTGGACCGATACCTAAGGTCACTGCCAAACGACCTTCAACGGTGGGTCAGCCATGGAGACCTCAAAACAATGAACCTCCTTGTCAAGATGGTGGAACAATATACAGTGTTGGAGGATCTTCTTGGCCCTGCTAAGGGCCCAGTCTGCCACGGCCTATTCAATCGACTGCCGCCCTTCGAAAGGACGTCCCCAGGAACTCTGGAACCAACACCCCGGAAGGTCAAAAGTCACTCCCGGTACCTCATCTAGCGATCTGTTCCTGTTCGGAGAGGAGGGGGATGTACAATGTTGGCGGTGTCATTCCCGGGGCCATACCTGGGTCCACTGCAAGAGCAGCCCATAGAATGCAGGGTTCTTCGGAGGGGGTCTTTTTATGCCCATAAAGCATGTACAACACATCTTGACCTTGGAGAGGGGAAATTTGAGTGTGAAGTCCAAGTGAACCACCTCCCTGCCCGAGCTTTGTTGGACTCCAACAAAGCATGGTAACCCTGGTTCCTCCTAGAGTAATTGGGAAGATCGGTTCGGTAAGAAAAACTTTACGGGTTGTGTGTATTCACGGGGACACGAGAGTACCCTCTCATCTCGGTGTCCATCTCCACAGCATGTGACACTGGTACTCAAGAGGTGGGGGTGGTAAAGAACTTGGTACATGATGTTATAATAGGACAAGACTGTCCATTATTTGCAAAACTGTGGGGACAAGGAGAACTACCCGAACGGTCCAGAGACTGGGGAGAAACTAGTCCCTCTGTTCCTGCTGTTGAGGGGAATAACACTGAAATGCCAAATGTTCTTAATGTGGATCCAGTTGATGAAAATGCTAATGATTTGGTTAATGGTGATGAAAGTAGTGCTAATGCTGTTAAGGATGTCAAGATGTGTATTTCTCAGACCAACCTGAACTCTAAGGGGGGGGACCTTCCCCACTTCAGTTAATGCTGGGGGAAGAGGATGAGGAAGTGGCCTCTACCCCTGCCCTGCCAGATTTGGGTGTTCCCCAGGGGGCATTTGTTACTGCCCAGACACAGGACCCCACTTTGGCCCGTGCACGAGAACAGGTTGTAATAGTAAATGGGGTTCCCCTTGAGTCAGGTGTGAATGAGCGGTGGCCACACTTCGCAATATGTAATGAGTTGCTTTATGGGGTTACCAAAGTGAGAGAAAATGTGGTAGAACAATTATTGGTACCCCAACAGTATAGACGCAAGGTCCTGGACCTGACCCATGACTATGTTTAGGGGGACACCTGGGAGTTGAAAAGACGGAGGCATGGATCACCGACCGGTTTTACTGGCCACGTCTGAAAAAACAGAGGTAAGGAGAATACTGTACCTCTTGTCCCACCTGTCAGTTGACCGCTCCGGTGACCCACTTCTGGAGCCCTTTGGTCCCCCTGTCTATAATTGAGGTCCCATTCGAGAGGATAGAAATGGATATAGTTGGTCCCTTGGTAAAGTTGGCTCAAGGTCACACCTACATACTGGTGATCCTCGACTATGCCACCCGATATCCTGAGGCGCTACCCCTGTGGAATACTTCCTCTAAGGCTATTGCCCGGGAATTATTCCAGTTGTTTAAATGGACTGGTTTTCCCAAGGAAATACTCACGGACCAGGGCACCCCATTTGTGTTGAGGGTTATGGCTGATGTATGCAAGCTGTTCCGGATTAAACAGCTGCGTACATCGGTCTACCATCCCCAAAAGGATGGGTTGGTAGAACGCTTTAATAAGACCCTTAAGTCTATGCTCGAGTGGTACAAAGGGATGGGAAAGACTGGGACTGCCTGTTACCAGCTCTCCTGTTTGCTATTCGGGAAGTGCCCCAGGCCTCCACTGGGTTTTCGCCCTTTGAGTTGGTTTATGGGTGGAGACCTCGCGGACTACTGTATTTTGTTAAAGAGGAATGGGAAAGTGAACCTATTCAGCAAAAGGGTGTTCTTCAATATGTCTCCCAAATGCAGGAGAGGATCCGAACTGTGATGCCACTAGTCCAGCCACATTTGCAAAAAGCCGAGGAGGCTCAACGACGGGTCTATAATAGGGCTGCTAAAATAAGGTACTTCCAAGTTGGGGATCGAGTAGCGGTGTTGATTCCCACTGTGGAAAGTAAATTCTTGGCCAGGTGGCAAGGCCCCTTTTGAAGTTGTAGAAAAAGTGGGAGAGGTAAATTATAGAGTCCACCAGCCAGGCAAGAGGAAACCATATCAGATATATCATGTAAACTTGTTAAAGCCCTGGACAGACAGGGAACCGGTGACCTCCCTGGCTAGTGCAAGACTTGAGCCTCAGGTTGGGGTGGAGAGTGTCCAAGTAGCAAATACCCTGTCTAAAATCCAAAGTCAGAAGGCAAAGGAGTTCTTGCAGAGAAATAAAGAGAAATTTTCAGACTTGCCAGGGCTCACTAGTGTCATAGAGCATGACATTATCACGGAACCAGGGGTCAAAGTTTTTGTCCGGCCCTACCGCATCCCAGAGGCTCAAAGGAAGGCAGTTGCAAAAGAAGTGAAGAAGATGTTAGACCTGGAGATTATTGAAGAATCGCAGAGTGAGTGGTCGAGCCCAATTGTGTTGGTACCGAAGCCCAACGGGACTCTGCAATTCTGCAATGATTTCCAGAAACTTAATGAAGTTTCACGGTTTGATGCCTACCCCATGCCCAGGGTAGATGAGCTTATTGAGAGACTAGGTCCAGATAGGTATATCACTACATTAGACCTTACCAAGGGGTAGTGGAAAATCCCATTGACTAAGGCTGCTAGAGGGAAAACTGCTTTTTCTACCCCAGAGGGGAGTTTTCAGTACAAAAGAATGCCTTTTGGATTGCAAACTGCTCCAGCCACGTTCCAGCGAGCAATGGATAGGATTTTACAACCTCACCGGGAGTATGCCTCAGTGTACTTGGACGACATAGTCATTTTTAGCAGAGACTGGGAATCACACTTGCCCAAAGTCCAGGCAATGCTGGACCCTCTTTGGAAGTAGGGGTTTACAATAAACCCTGAAAAATGTGCTTTGGGAATGGAGGAGGTGAAATACCTGGGCTATATCGTGGGTAAAGGGGCAGTGAAACCTCAGGTCAGCAAGGTAGAGGCTAAACAGAATTGGCCCCATCCCCTCACAAAAAAGCAGGTACGTGCATTCCTGGGCATGGTGGGATACTACAGGAGTTTTGTACCCAACTTTGCGACGTTGGTGGCTCCATTGACCGATCTGACTAAGGGTCGGAAATCGGTCATGGTGGAGTGGAATGCAGATGCTGAGAAGGCTTTTTTGGAGCTCAAGTCAGCACTGTGCCAACACCCTGTCCTGGTGGCACCCAATTTTTTAAGAGTTTGTTGTCCAGACTGATCCTTCCGATGTAGGATTGGGAGCGGTGTTGTCACAGATTGTTCATGGCGTGGAGCACCCTGTAGTCTTCCTCAGTAGGAAGTTGACACCATCTGAGAAAAACTACGCTATAATTGAACAAGAGTGTCTGGCCATTAAGTGGGCTCTGGAATCCCTCAGATATTCCCTCTTGGGGAGGAAGTTTAGGCTGATTTCTGACCATGCCCCTTCAACAAGGATGAGACAAGGTCAAGGGACTAATGCCAGGATTACTCGGTGGTTCCTGGCACTCCAGGAATTTAAATTTGTAGTGGAGCATAGGCCCGGGAGACAGCATCAAAATGCAGATGCCCTCTCCCGAGTCCATTATTTTAGCTCCACTTTTGCCTTCACCTCCTTGGCGTTGGGGAACGGGGGGGATATATGTACAGGACTACGTGGCTGGGTCCTGGAAGGACGCTATATTTTTCCTCTGTTTGGACTGTGGTCCCTTTAAGGGAACAAAAGGGGTTAACTCCACCTGTCAGAGGAAGTGGATTTAAAACAAGACAGGAAGTTGTAATTGGGCGTGGAGGAGTGTAGAGGAGACTGTGGATGGTGGTTTTGTGTGCAGCGACAAAAGTGAATGGCAGTGTCCTGCCTGGAAGCCTCCCGGCAGGGGAAGTTACCTGCGACAAAACCCAAGGACTGTTTAACCACTTCCTGGCCGCCTCACGCAGATATACTGTGGCAGAAGGGCACGTACCTGTACGTTGCCTTTTAAGAGGCAGCTCACGGGGACCCGATGTCCACTGGGACACCCGCGATCGTCTCACGGTGAGGAAGAACGGGGAGATGCTAATGTAAACAAGCATCTCCCAGTTCTGCCTAGTGACTGTCGCTGATCTCCGCTCCCTGTGATCGGTAGCGGCGATCAGTGTAGTGTCACACACAGCCCCCCCCCACAGTTAGAAACACTACCTATTACACACTTAACTCCTACAGCGCCACCTAGTGGTTAACCCCATTCACTGCCAGTGACATTTTTACAGTAATCAATGCAATTTTTTTAGCATTAAAAATACAGCATCGCTGTATTAATGCCAATGGTCCCAAAAATGTGTCAAAATTGTCCGATGTGTCCGCCATAATGTCGCAGTCACGATAAAAATCGTTGATCGCCGCCACTATCCCCTATTTTGTAGCCGCTATAACTTTTGCGCAAACCAATCAATAAACTTTTTTTTTTTTTTTAAACAAAAATATGTAGAAGAATACGTATCGGCCTAAACTGGGGGGGAAAAAATTTTGTTTTAAATATTTTTTGGGGATATTTATTATAGCAAAAAATAAGTTATGGGCATTTTTTTCAAAATTGTCGCTAATTTTTTGTTTATAACGCAAAAAATAAAAACCGCAGAGGTGATCAAATACCACCAAAAGAAAGCTCTATTTGTGGTAAAAAAAGACGTCAATTTTGTTTGGGAGCCACGACGCACGACCGTTCAATTGTCAGTTAAAGCGACGCAGTGCCGAATCGCAAAAAGTGCTCTGGTCAGGAAGGGGGTAAATTCTTCCGGGGCTGAAGTGGTTAACTGCAATAGGAGTTCTGGACTCTGCAAGTCGTGAGACTGAAATCTCTTTCTTTTGCTGCTGTGAAGCTATTTAAACTTTAATAAACCTCCTTTTGACTGAAAAGCCTGTGTCCTGCGATCTAGCTGGTTCCCAGAATATATATATTAGAGGTCGACCGATTATGGGTTTTTCTCTGGCCGATGCTGATATTTAGAAATCGCGGTGGCCGATGGCCGATATGTTATGCCGATTTTTTTGGGCCGATATATTAGGCCGATTTTTTTTTTTTTCCTTCATCTCATAAAATCTAACAGTTAGACCCCTTTCACACTGGGGCGTTTTTTTAGGCACTTTTGGGCTAAACATAGCGCCTGTAAAGTGCCTGTAAAACGGCTCCCCTGCAGTCTCGGTGTGATATCCCGAGTGCTTTCACACTGAGGCGATGCGCTGGCAGGATGTTAAAAAAAGTCCTGCAAGCAGCATCTTTGGAGCGGTGTATACCACCACTCCTGCCCATTGAAATGAATGCGCACCGCTGCCGAAGCGCCTGCAAAGCATTTCGGCAGCGGCGCTTCAGGGGTGCATTTAACCCCTTCCTCGGCTGCTAGCTGGGTTATAAGCTCCCCGCTAGCAGCCGAATAGCGCTGCTAAAATGACCGTAAAGCGCCGCTAAAACTAGCAGCGTTTTACCGTCAACGCATGCCTGCTCCAGTGTGAAAGCAGCCTTAAGTGATACAGAAATTTTTTTACATTTAAACATTTATTAAACAAAACAAACCTCCAATCAGTTCACTTGTATGAAGAATTTAGATTAAAAAAAATATAAAAAAAAACTATCTTAAAAATAAATACACAAAAACAGATAATCACAACTTTTGGACGAAAAAAATGGGCTAACTTTACTGCTTAGTTTTTTTTTAAAATTTATTAGTGTATTTAAAAAAAAAAAAATTGCATTTGAAAGACCGCTGCGCAAATACAGTGTGACATAAAATATTGCAACAACCGCTATTTTATTCCCTAGGGTCTCTGCTAAAAAAAATATATATAATGTTTGGGGGTTCTAAGTGATCTTCTAGTAGAAAATACAGGATTTTTACTTGTAAGCAAAAAATGTCAGAAAAGATTTAGTCTTTAAATGGTTAAACTGAGAGCTTCTACACACCAAGTTTAGTTCATTCATAAGTGTAAACAAGGTATCCTTCAGGTTCTTTTTATCAGATTTGGCAGGCTGCCCAGAGAGGGGAGAGAAGTGCTTCACAGAAGAATACAGGCAACTTGTATTGACTTCAGAAGTCGTTTGCAAGTCCGCTGAGTTATATCGGCCTTTTTTATCAGCACAATCGGCCGATGCCGATTAAGAAAAAAACATATATATATATATATTCTATATCATACATATACACACTATATGTAAAATTACTTTTACTGATTCACCGTATAAAAAAAAAAAAAGTGATGCACTGAAATTTCAACTTCTGAAAATAGGGTTTTCAGTGTTGTGCCGAAAAAAATAAAGTGCGGAAAACCTCAGATTTTACCTTGCTCGTGGTGTGTTTTTCATAGGTCATGTGACTCAAAAAAATGCATCAAAAACCCAGCACGGGTGCATTTTTGACACTTTCTTGATGCATTTTAAATGCATTTATATGGGGAGGTGCGTTTTTGGGGTGTGTTTTTTTTTTTTTTTTTTTTTTTTTTCTACTGACCAAAAATGCAGCAAGCAGGGTTTTTAACACCGCTTCAAAAGGTGCCAATAATGGCCGACAAATTCATATTCATTTAAATTCATGATATTAATTAAGAAGTCAAATATAATACAATTTCTTATAAAAATATATATATATATTTATTTAAACACCTTCAATTTCGGTTGTGGTTCTGGCCATGTGTATCCTGAATTTTCGGTTTTGGCACCAAAGTTTTCATTTCGGTGCACCACTAAATTTAACCCCTTATAGTAGTGATTATATGCTCTTTTCGTACTATAAAGGGCTAATTTTGTTTTTTTAACCACTTGCCGACCAGCCGTCGCAGTATTACTGCAGCAGAATGGCACGGCTGGGCGAAACGACGTTATGTTACTATGATTCGCCCTGTAGCCACTAGGGGTGCGCACGCGCCCGCTGCTCGTCCCTAGAGCCGATGCAAGTGCCCGATGATCGCCATGCTCCCACGATCGCTCGTGATACAGTGAGAACCGGGATCTGTGTGTGTAAACACACAGATCCCGGTTCTCCGAGGGGAGAAGAGACTGATCGTGTGTTCATACAAAGTATGAACACTGATCTCTCTCTTTTCCCCAGCAAGTCCCATTCCCCCTAAAGTTAGAACCCAGAGAGGCAACACAGTTAACCCCTTGATCGCCCCCTAGTGTTAACCCCTTCCCTGCCAGTGACATTTATATAGTAATCAGTGCATTTTTATAGCACTGATCGCTGTATAATTGTCTGGTCCCAAAAATGTGTCAGAAGTGTCCAATTTATCTGCCACAATATCGCAGTCCTGATAAAAATCGCAGATTGCCGCCATTACTAGTAGAAAAATAGATCATAAAAATGAAATAAATCTATCCCCTATTTTGTAGATGCTATAACTTTTGCGCAAACCAATCAATATACGCTTATTGCGATATTTTATTTTTTTTTTACCAAAAATATGTAGAAGAATACATGTCGGCCTAAACTGAGGGAAAAATTAGTTTTTTTTGAAAAAAAAAGTGGGATATTTATAATATTATATTTATTATATTATAGTAAAAAGTAATAGATTTTTTTTTTTCAAAATTGTCGCTGTCCTTTTGTTTATAGCGCAAAAAATAAAAACCGCAGAGGTGATTAAATACCATCAAAAGAAAGTTCTATTTGTGGGAAAAGATGCAAGTTTTGTTTGGGTACAGCGTCGCACGACTGCGCAATTGTCAGTTAAAGTGATGCAGTGACAAATTGTAAAAAGTGCTCTGGTCAGGAAGGGGGTAAAATCTTCCGGGGCTGAAGTGGTTAACTTCATCATGACAGGTAATACAAAAGCATGCTGCTGCATTTAAATGTCTTAGTGACAGCAGGCGCAGGTATCTTGTATCAAGCTGCCTGCCTATGACAAGGGAGTCTGTCATGCATAATATTATATTACAATCCTGTCTGAAAATCTACAAAACAGTGTTTTAGGTCTTTTTTTTTTTTTTTTCATTAACCACTTCAGGACTGCCGCAAGCCTATATACGTCCTTACTTTAAAGGGGGATATCGTTGTTATGGCAGCAGCTAGCTGCCATAACCTGGGTATCCTCGTGTTCGGCCGGCGGTCCGGTTTCCGATAAGAGTGGTCTCTGTGGCAGATTCACCGCCAAAATCACTTTTATCAGCGGCGGGAGAGGGCCACCCCCCCTCCCGCCACGCTCCGGTGCCCTCTGCCGCTTACTGGAGCTGTCCGCAGCGGTGGAGGGGATCGGATCTTTACCCTTGCTGGCCATGGAGAGGAGTGAGGGGAGGTGGCCCTAACCCATCTCCTTAACAGTGCAGGGTGGAAGCAATGTCATAACGTCACTTCCGCCCAAAGCTCTTAAAGGCCATTTTTTTAAAAGACAATTTTTTTTTTTTTTATTGCATTTAAGAGTAAATATGAGATCTGAGGTCTTTTTGACCCCAGATCTCATATTTAACAGGTCCTGTCATGCTTTTTTTTTTCTATTACAAGGGATGTTTACATTCCTTGTAATAGGAATAAAGGTGACACAATTTTAAAAAAACAGTGTAAAAATAAAAGGTAAAATAAGAAAAAATTTTTTTTTTTAAACGCGCCCCGTCCCACCGAGCTCACATGCAGAAGCGAACGCATACACCCTTATATGAAAACTGTGTTCAAACCACACATGTGAAGTATCGCCGCGATCGGTAGAGCGAGAGCAATAATTCTAGCCCTAGACCTGCTGTGTAACACAAAACATGCAACCTGTAGAATTTTTTAAACGTCGCCTATGGAGATTTTTAAGGGTAAAAGTTTGTCGTCATTCCACAAGCGGGCGCAATTTTGAAGCGCGACATGTTGGGTATCAATTTACTCAGCGTAACATTATCTTTCTCAATATAAAAAAAAATTGTGCTAACTTTACTGTTGTCTTATTTTTTAATTCAAAAAAAGTGTATTTTTTCCAAAAAAAATGCGCTTGTAAGACTGCTGCGCAAATACGGTGTGACAGAAAGTAGTGCAACGACCGCCATATTATTCTCTAGGATGTTAGAAAAAAAATGTATAATGTTTGGGGGTTCTAAGTAATTTTCTAGCAAAGAAAACTTTAACTTGTAAACAACACATCTCAAAAAGAGGCTCGGTCCTTAAGTGGCTAAATAAAAAGGTTTATCTCTCGGTCTAATGATATGTATTTTCTGAGTGGATTAGATATTTTGTTCCCTAATCATATAGCTGGTTATTTATATTTACCACCTCATAGAGATATTCAAGAATTAATTTTTTTTTTTTTTAACCCCTTAACACTGATGCCTCCCGGCCATTAAAAGGGTTTCTGGTGGCGGGGTAGAGTTTATGATCATGTGTCTGCTGTGATTGGCTGCCTTGCCACTACTTGCGATCAGAAGCTTTCTGTCAGGTGCCGGTAACTGTGCTGAGAGCGCTCAGGGCACACGCTCTCGGCACTGGTTTGTTTACATTTAGGTACGCAAATATGCAGCCTCACGGTGCCAAGGCCCACCCGCCAAGCGGCCGCATATTTCCGTACTCTTGGCGCCAAGAAGTTAAACTTTTTGAATATTATGTAAATTTATATACCACTAAAAATTATTAGCCAACTAATCAGTTATGAAAAGTAATTGTTAGTTGCAGCCCTACAAGTGTTACTAAGCGACAATACCCTATTGATAAGTTCGTAACTTGCTTAGCCACTTCAGCCCCGGAAGAATTTACCCCCTTCCTGACCAGAGCACTTTTTGCGATTCGGCACAGCGTCACTTTAACTGACAATTGCGCGGTCGTGCGACGTTGCACCCAAACAAAATTGATGTCCTTTTTTTCCCACAAATAGAGCTTTCTTTTGGTGGTATTTGATCGCCTCTGCGGTTTTTATTTTTTGCGCTATAAACAACAATTTTGAAAAAAAAAACCACAATGGGGGTTATTTACTAAAGGAATATCCACTTTGCAATGCAAGTGCACTTTTAAGTAAAGTCACTGTAGATCCGAGTAGGATATGCAAGGAAACTAAAAAACAGCATTTTAGTTTGCACATGATTGGATGATAAAATCAGCAGAGCTTCCACTCATTTCAGATCTACCCTTTAGATTTAGAGCGACTGCACTTCCAGGTGCACTTGCAGTGCAAAGTGGATTTTCCTTTCTTAAATAACCCCCGATATTTTGTACTTTTTGCTATAATAAATATCTCTATTTAAGGAAAAAAAAAAAATCGCAATAAGCTTATTTTGTTTGGTTTGCGCAAAAGTTATAGCGTCTACAAAATAGGGGATAGAGTTATAGCATTTTTATTATTATTATTATTTTTTTTTTTTACTAGTAATGGCGACGATCGGCGATTTTTATCGTGACTGCGACGTTATGGCGGACACATCTGACAATTTTGACACATTTTTGGGACCATTGGCATTAATACAGTGATCAATGCTATAAAAATGCATTGAATACTGTAAAAATGTCACTGACAGTGAAGGGGTTAACGCTAGGGGGCGATCTAGGGGTTAACTGTGTTTCCTGGGAGGTGATTCTAACTGAAGGGGGAGGGGATGGATCGTGGCTCCTAGCTAATAGAAACACACACTCGTCCCTGTTCTATGTCTCCTGCTCACAATCGCTCATGGCCGGCGGTCATCACGACCGTTGGCCACGAGCATCAGCACCCCCGCTGCGCCCCCTTGCGCGCGCCTGCTATCCCGACCCCTGAGCCGACGTATAGCTACGACGACTCGCGCAGGGGAGCCAACCTGCCGCAGTATAACTGCGGCGGCTGGTTGAGAAGCGGTTAAAGTCTACCCTAACACTTAAATTCTCCCCTGCAATCGTTAATGTGAGCCAAGTTCAGCCTTGTGCCTCAAAATGAAAAAAAAATCAGTTTTTCTACCTTTCATTTTGCAGTATCCAGTGCCGTCACATGACTTCAATTCTACTTCCTTTTGCGTCTAAAAGCAGCCAGTGGGTGTGGTTACTGAAGGCTAGTGACATCACTTCCAGGGAGGGACACTGTCCCTCTGTAGCCAGTGGGCGTATACAGGGTGGGAGGAGCTGATCATAGGTTCCTGATGTAAAAATATGAAACCGCGCTGGCAGAATATATTAATCTAAACAATTCATAGTGGCTGATGCCATATAAATCAATATGCTTGTGCCATACAAATCAATATGCAACAAAAAATATATAATATACACAAATCTATAAAGTGCTTGGCGCTCATATAGTAATGGAATAAAGTGCAACGGTGCTCCAAACTTGCAAAGTGTGAGGTGCCACACTGCCCCTTCGGTGACCCCACTCACCAGAAACAATGGACCCTCAGCTTTGCAGTCTGGGGTCAAAAAGGCTGTGATCTATTGATCTGGGATATGTAGGATGGTTGCTCAAAAACTCTTCCAAGGGAGTTGCTTTATAACAGAAAGGATACACCACACTCCATAGATGGGGAAACAAAGAGAAAGCTCATAGTGAAATACTGCTAAAATAAAATGTAGAGCGCAAAGCGCCACCTTCAGGTTTTCTGGCAAAGACAGACATCGGGAAAAAACATCCGGGTCCGCCGCTGTATGGCGTGCATTCCACGGAGGCGGAAATTGCGTTAATGGTTAACGTGAACCGGAAGTGCGTCGACGCACTTTGAAAATCAGCGACTTTGAAAAGGTGCCTGCACTACTTTGATGCAACTTTTGATGCGACTATGATCCAGAGATTGTAAAGTTGTATCAAAGCTGCACTCTAGCCTTAGGTGTATTCACTAGTGCGACGCCAAAGCTGTGCGATTGAGGCTGGGTTCACACTGGTGCGACACGACAGCTGTCCTACTTTGGATCCGACTTTGCCCTGCGACATGAAGCCGGCATGTGTCCGACTTTCAATGAACGGGGATCCGACTTGGATCCCCGCCAATGCCCGGCACTGTGTTTGGTATGAATCTTTAGGGGGAACTCTGCGCCAAATTTTAAATCAAAAACCGGCATGGGTTCCCCCTCCAAGAGCATACCAGGCCCTTGGGTCTGGTATGGACCTTAAGGGGAACCCCCTACGCCGAAAAAACGGCGTGGGGGTCCCCCCCAAATCCATACCAGACCCTTATCCGAGCACGCAGCCCGGCCAGACAGGAATGGGGGTGGGGACGAGCGAGCGCCCCCCCCCCTCCTGAACCGTACCAGGCCGCATGCCCTCAACATGGGGGGTTTGTGCCTTGGGGGAGGGGGGGGCGTGCTGCGGGCCCCCCCACCCCAAAGCACCTTGTCCCCATGTTGATGTGGACAAGGGCCTCTTCCCGAACAACCATGGCCGTTGGTTGTCGGGGTCTGCGGGCGGAGGGCTTATCGGAATCCGGGAGCCCCCTTTAATAAGGGGGCCCCCAGATCCCGGCCCCCCACCCTATGTGAATGAGTATGGGGTACATGGTACCCCTACCCATTCACCTAGGGAAAAGTGTCAATAAAAAAAAAAACACAGTACACAGGTTTCAAGATTAATTTATTAGGCAGCTCCGGGATCTTCTTCTCACTTCGGGGGGGGGGTGTCTTCTTCCGACTTCTCCTGGTGTTCCGCCTCTTCTCCCAGGCCCCTCCGCTATCTTCTTCCAGCTCTTTTGCCAGCAGGGGGCCCCGGTCTGCTGCCGCTGTCTTGTCGCCGCTGTCTCGCCGCTTCTTCTCTTCATCTCTATTTCCGATGTTGACACGACGCTCTCTCCGGCTGGAATGCTCTCTGTGCGCTCTGCTATGGCTTTTATAGGCGGTGACCTCGCCCCCTTATGCCGTCACAGTCCCTGGGCATGCTGGGACTGTGACGGCATAAGGGGGCGTGGTCATCCGGTGATGATCATGCCCCCTAAAACGTCACAGTCCCAGCATGCCCAGGGACTGTGACGGCATAAGGGGGTGGGGTCACCGCCTATATAAGTCAGAGCGGAGCGCCCAGAGTGCATTCCAGCCGGAGAGAGCGTCGTGTCAACATCAGAAGAAGAGAAGAGGGCAGAAGGCAGAAGACCGAAGACCGGGCTCCTCCGCTATAGCAAAAGAGCGGCAAAAGAGCAGAAGATAGCGGAGGAGCCTGGCAGAAGAACCGGAGAGACCCCCGAAGTCGGAAGAAGACCCCCTGTCTAATAAATTACTTTAAAAATCTGTGTACTGTGTTTTTTATTGACACTTTTTTCCCTAGGTGAATGGGTAGGGGTACGATGTACCCCATACTCATTCACATAGGGTGGGGGGCTAGGGTTTGGGGGCCCCCTTATTAAAGGGGGCTCCCGGATTCCGATAAGCCCCCCGCCCGCAGACCCCGACAACCAACAGCCAGGGTTGTCAGGAAGAGGCCCTTGTCCTCATCAACATGGGGACAAGGTGCTTTGGGGAGGGGGGCCACAGCGCGCCCCTCCCCCAAGGCACCAACCCCCCATGTTGAGGGCATGCGGCCTGGTACGGTTCAGGAGGCGGGGCGCTCGCTCGTCCCCACCCCCATTCCTGACCGGCTGGGCTGCGTGCTCGGATAAGGGTCTGGTGTGGATTGGGGGACCCTCACGCCGTTTTTCGGCGTAGGGGGTTCCCCTTAAGGTCCATACCAGACCTAAGGGCCTGGTATGCTCTTGGGGGGAACCCATGCCGGTTTTTTATTTAAAATTTGGCGCGGAGTTCCCCCTCAAGATCATCTGAGCACAAGTCACGTGCCGAAGTCGGATCATGCGAGACGGCGATCCGACTTCAATGATAGTCAATAGGCTGAAGTAGGATCAAAGTCGGACCAAAGTAGTACAGGGAGCATTTCTAAAGTCGGAACGACTTGTGTCGGACCAGTTAGGATGGCTCCCATAGGGAAACATTGGATTTCACACGTCATGCGACATGAGCTCCCAATGTCGGAGCGTTTGTCGGACCAGTGTGAACCCAGCCTTAGAGTGCGACTGAGTGCAGCTTTGATCCATTGTTACACTGTGGATCAAAGTTGCATCAAAGTAGTGCAGGCACCTTTTCAAAGTCGCATAGATGAGAACGTTTGCCATTGAAATCAATGGGCTGTGACTTGTCATGCGACTTTGTGTCCACAATTCGCATGACAAGTCGCACTAGTGGAAAGGGAGCCTTAAACTCATTACTCACATGTAATTAGCAATAGAAATCGTTCTGTATCCTTCCAAACTCTCAAAACTGTTCCTTTGTACCCCATTTCTTTCACATTTATTCCCCAGCTCCCTCTGCTGTGCCACACCAGGCACACAGTGCCCATCAGTGCCATCACAGTGCCATGCAGAAACAATCACATGGTTCTACACTGTAGAAAATCTGCAGCATGTTGCACTGTAATCTATCTTACAGTTTCTAACAAACATAACATACTTCCAAAGCCTGCACTCCCCCCCCCCCTTCGCTCAGGAGAAGCTGCTAGCCAAAACAAGGCTATGAAGACAGGAGGGATCATGTTCTGTGAGGGATAGGAGGGATGGGGGTGGGGATGAGCAGGTCTAGGCATGCCTGTCTAAAGCCTCGTACACACGATCAGACTTCCATCTGACTTTTCCGTGGATTTTTGTCCGAAGGGGCGTTGGCCGTGAACTTGTTCTGCATACACACGGCAGAACATTTTCAGCCAACTTTCACCAAATCACATGGTTTTTCAGCTCTTTACCGCCACCCTTTGGGCAACTTCTGCTATTGTTGGCTGATGTTTAGCATTGGTTCTGAGCATGTGTGTTTGTACTTTTGACTTTAGTCCGATGGACTTGTGTACACACGATCGGATTATCCTCCATCGGACATTTGTTGTCAAAGTTTGAGAGCATGCACAGCGAACATTTGTCCGTTGAAAAACTAACAACAATTGTTTGTCCGATGGAGCATACAGATGGTCGGATTGTCCGATAATACAAGTCATTCGGACTGTTGTTGTAGAAAAGTCCGATCGTGTGTATGGGCCTTTAGAATGAAAGACAGCTTAGCAAATTCAGATAAAGGGAGATAGCGTTGTTGGTGAACAGTTAGGCCTCATAGTTACATAGTACATAGTAGGTGAGTGTAACGAGCCCCTGCTCGCTCGGTTCCACTCTCCCGACACTCCTCTGCGGCTATAGAATCAGATTGCAGATCGCAACATCTGATGGTTCGGTCATCCGATGCTCCGGGACTAGAACTACAGCTATGTGCCGTTCTAATCCAGTTGTGTAGCTCAGAACAAACACCAGGCAGGCTGTATGTAAGTTCAAACAGGGATCTCTCTTTATTGACAGGAATACAGTCTTTTATACAGTAAAAGAGGAGGTACAGACCTCCTGCTCATATTACTCTAACAATACAGCTGTAACCTAATTAACATGAGCTAATCCCTTTAGACAGCCTAGATGACTCAGACATGACCTTTAGGCCAGACTTGCCGTCTTGTAGCTCAGAAAACCCAATCAACATTATCACAATAGCAGAGTTAATTAACACAAACAACAATGGGGATCTAATGACTCTTAGATCCCATACAAGAGACTTATTTACAATACACATTCTAGCAGGCAACAGACAGACAGGTGGCTGAAATTTACATCAGCATCTCCTAAAAGTATCTGTCCCAGCATTATGAATCGGCCACTGTTTCTAATATGGCAGATCCAGGGTCCCCAGAGTCTGTGTGTCCTGGGGGACCAGGACCCGAATTCACAGTAATACCACCTCAAGGGTCCCCAGGCATACAGCTCACAAAGAGCACCGTTCCCCCAAATGCCAGGGACTACGATCGATCGGCAAGAGGCAACAGTCCCCTCCAAAAGTCTCTCTCCCGGCTAGGTCTGTCACAGTGAGGTTGAAAAAAGACACAAGTCCAGCCTATGTGTGTGATTATATGTCAGTATTATGTTGTATATCCCTGTATGTTGCGGTCGTTCAGGTGCTTATCTAATAGTTTTTTGAAGCTATCGATGCTCCCCACTGAGACCACCGCCTGTGGAAGGGAATTCTACATCCTTGCCGCTCTTACAGTAATAGTTACATAGTAGGTGTGGGAATAGTTACATAGTAGGTGTAACTTTGCCCACGGGCATTTTAAAAAATGAGCTGTAAAGCTAGTACCGACACCAGGATAAAAGCAGTGTTAACCACTTCAGCCCCAGACCATTTGGCTGGCCAAAGACCAGAGCACTTTTTGCAATTCGGCACTGACGTGGCTCCCAAACAAAATTCTTTTGGTGGTATTTGATCACCTTTGCGGTTTTTATTTTTTGCGCTATAAACAAAAAAGCGCCAATTTTGAAAAAAAAAACGCATAATTTTTTACTTTTTGCTATAATAAATAATCCCCAAAAAATATCTAAAAAATTTATTTTTTCCTTAGTTTAGGCAGATACGTATTCTTCTACATATTTTTGGTTAAAAAAAAAAAGAAAATCGCAATAAGCATATATTGATTGGTTTGCGCAAAAGTTATAGCGTCTACAAAATAGGGGATAGTTTTATGGCATTTTTTTTATTAATAATTTTTTTTTTTACTTGTAATGGTGGTGGTCATCCATTTTTATCGTGACTGCGACATTATGGCGGACACGTCGGACAATTTTGACACATCTTTGGGACCATTTGCATTAATACAGCGATCAGTGCGATTAAAAATGCATTGATTACTTGTCAATCTGTATTGTTAAGAAAATCTTTTCAATAAAAATCTATTGTTAAAAAAAAAAAAAAAATGCATTGATTACTGTAAAAATGTCACTGGCAGTGAAGGGGTTAATGTGTGTCTTAGGAAGTGTTCTAACTGAAGGGGGATGTGGACTATGCAGGGAAACTAAGAGATCCTCTATTCATACTCTGTATGAACAGAGGATCTGTCAGTTCTCCTCTCAGAGAACCGGAAACTGTGTGTTTACACAAACAGTTTAGGGTTCTCCGTGTGCCCTGAGCAATCGTAGGAGCCCGGCGGTGATCAAGACCGCTGGGCACTCGCATCGGCTTGGGGGGCGCGCATGTGCCCCCTAGTGGCCGTCTATGGTACCAACGTACCATGACGGCGATTCGCGCAGCCGAGCCATGTTGCCGCAGTATAACTGTGGCGGCTGGTCGGCATGTGGTTAAAAACGTGGTTTTATCCGCGTTTTGCATTGGCGTCAATGCGCGTTTAGCCACGCTAACTTTCAGCTATGTTTCTCTGTCTATTCAAAATCAAGGGTTCCCTATGGAAGCCCATTGATTTGAATAGAAGTCGTACCAGAAGTCGGATCAAGATGATCCAACTTGCGGTGTGACTTGTGTGCTGAGAATCTTGAAGGGGAACCCTGCCAAAATTTTTAAGCATGTATGTTACCTTTTAAAATACCCCTGCGGACTCCAATATGTGGCTTTCACTATGTCTGGTATGATGGAGAGGCATATTAACAACATAGTAAGGTTGAATAAAGACACCAGTCCATCCAGTTCAACCTGAGTGAGTGTGCCTCTACAACCCTGACCCTTGTCCCTAACCCTGTACATCGCACACTCACATCAGTCCCTACCCTCAATCCAAGGTCCCCATTCATATACTAGGGCCAATTTTGGACAGAAGCCAATTAACCTACCAGCATGTCTTTGGAGTGTGGGAGGAAACCCACGCAGGCACAGGGAGAACATGCAAACTCCAGGCAGGTAGTGGTTGGGATTCGAACCAGCGACCCTTTTTTACTGCTAGGCGAGAGTGCTAACCACTGCACCACTGTGCCGCCTCAAACATCGAAAAGGGTTATCAGAAGCACGGGGAGGTAGATTTATTAAAGGCTAATATACTGTGCACTGCAAGTGCAGTTGCTCTAGATCTGAGGGAAAGCTCTGAAATGAGGGGAAGCGCTGCTGATTTCTATCATCCAATCATGTGCAAGCAAAAAATATATTTTCTGTCTAGTATCTTTTATAGTGTTTTACATTCAACCAGGTGTGCCAGTGGGACTGAGGTTGTTCTTGTAGTCGAGGTTTTAGAACAGAGGACCAAAATTACCAAGCGGCTCCTTCAGGGGGTGGTGCTAAACTTAACCTGTTCCCGACCGGCTCCTGTACATTTACGTCGGCAGAATGGCATGGCTGCGCAAAGTAACGTACCCATACGTTACCTTGAATTTGCCGCCGTGTGCGCGCGCGCCTGGGTCGCGGGTCCTGCGGACTCGATCGCCGCGGGCATACCCGCGATCGCCTCACGGAGAGGACGAACTAGTTCTGCCTAGTGACAGTTTCACTCGATCTCAGCTCCCTGTCATTGGGAGCAGAGATCAGTCACACACACACATCACACACACACAGCCCATCCCCCTGACAGTTAGAATCACTCCCCTAGGACACACTTAACCCCTCCCCGCCCCCTAGTGGTTAACCCCTTCACTGCCAGTGTCATTTACACAGGAATCAATGTATTTTTATAGCACTGATTGTGTATAAATGACAATGGTCCCAAAAATGTGTCAAAAATTTCCGATGTGTCCGCCATAATGTCGCAGTCACAATAAAAATCGCTGATCGCCGCCAAAACTAGTAAAAAAAAATGATTAATAAAAATGCCATAAAACTATCCCCTGTTTTGTAAACGCTCTAACTTTTGCGCAAACCATTCAATAAATGCTTATTGCGATTTTTTTTTTTTTTTACCAAAAATATGTAGAAGAATATGTATCGGCCTAAACTGAGGAAAAAAAATGTTTTTGAATATATTTTTTGGGATATTTATGATAGCAAAAAGTAAAAAATAATGTGTTTTTTTCAAAATTGTCGCTCTTATTTTGTTTATAGCGCAAAAAATAAAGATCGCAGAGGTGATCAAATACCACCAAAAGAAAAATCTATTTGTGGGAAAAAAAGGACGTCAACTTTGTTTCAGAGCCACGCCGCACGACCGCGCAATTGTCAATTAAAGCGACGCAGTGCTGAATCGCGTTAAAGTGCTCTGGTCAGGAAGGGGGTAAATCCTTCCGGGGCTGAAGTGGTTAATAAAAATTATCCATAAACATTTTTAATTGGATAAAAACTATTGGGATTAATGTTAATGTTCAACCCATCATGAGATAAGGTGCATAATTTATATTATATGAATATTATTCACCTAGTTTAGTTCTTAATTTTTTTTTCATATCTATACCTCTCCAGTGTCTTTCTATCTTGCCTATTCCACAAAAGGACAACAAACAAGGGTCTTTATTGTGGTATAAATGGAACTGATTAAAGACACGGGAGTTAGTTTACTAAAGGCGAATACACTGTGCACTGCAAGTGCACTTGCTCCAGAGATTAGTAAATGAGGTAAAGCTTTACTTTACAAGGAATACTCAACCACATGCAAATGAAATAAAAAAAAAAAAAAGCGGCATTTTCCTGGCTTTATTTAAAACCAAAGAATGAGCACACACATGCTTAGAAATAAACATAATTATTATAATGGCAAGAGCTTAGGAAAAACAGCAGTAGAACATACCAGTAGGTGCACACGCACTGTACTACAGGTGCCTGTCTCTGGCTCTCTCTGGTGCTGTAGGTGGATATCCTTGACACAGTCTTGTCACACATCAGAAATCTAACTACCCGGCAGGATATCTGGTTCTATCCTCCTCACTGTACAAGGCTAGCTGGGGGCTGTAGTCCATAGTCAATTATTTGTTATAGGTAGCCTGTCTCTGGGGACTACATGCCCCAGCATGCTCCTCTCCTGGTTGCTAAATGGTCCCTCACTGTTACTAGGAGGGAGGGAAAGAGACGGCAACAGGCTGGGAGTCTTCAGTAAAAACCTCCCTGGTTATTCATCCTGTTTCCCATTGCTGACAAGGAGAGAGGGGCAAGTGAGGCATACACTAACAAACCCACAGCTCACCTCTCCCCTGTTTCAGTACAGCCACAGCTTGTGTTACCTGGCGTGGAGTGTGGGTGGGGGGGCAGTACACCCACTACACAAGTGTACGTATAATACATATTTATTAGTAAGTGGATTCATAACATATGGTTTTATGGATATTTAATTAACAAGGTTTAAATGTTTTTTATATGGTGTAACAATAATAGTGTATCAGGGAATTGTATGTACATTTTTTGTTGTGCCACAAGATGACGCCAGATAGCTCAATTTTTTGTAAATACGTATAGACAGAGAGACCGGGTAAAAAGGAAAGGTGGCGGGGTATGTCTCTATGTGAGAAGTGATCCCAAAGCAAGTGTGAAAGAGGACCTGGTTGATGGAGAGTGTGATGAGTCTGAAGCATTATGGGTGAAACTGCATATAGATGTGCATAGTTTAAAGTTAATCATTGGAGTTTGTTATAGACCACCCAATGTTAACAAGGAGGTGCAGACTCCGCTCCTTGCACAGAGGGAAGGGCTGCAAGGGCTGGGACAGTGATAATAATGGGGGATTTTAACTACCCAGAAATTGACTGGAGTAATGGCACTGCTGGGACAGTTAAAGGGCAAAAATGTATAAACCTATTACAGGACAATTTTATGGTCCAGTTTATTGAGGCCCCAACTACGAATGAAGCTCTGTTGGACCTGGTAATCTCAAACCATGCAGAGCTTATTACTAATGTCCAGATAAAAGAACATCTGGGTAGCAGTGATCATAACATGATTTCATTTGATGTTAGCTGTAAACAAGAAATACATATGGGAAAGATAAAAACACTTAACTTCAAGAGAGCAAATTTTCCAAGGGTGAGGGCTGCTCTCCAGGATTTAGACTGGGAGGGAATATTTACATTGATAAACACAGAACAGAAATGGGAATTCTTCGAAAAGACTGTTTGGGACCTCACTGCAAGTATATTCCCATGGGCAATAAGTTTAAAAGGCTAAAAATAAAACCTATGTGGCTCACGGCCAAAGTTAAAAAAGCTATAAACAATAAGAAAAGAGCTTTTAAAAAATATAAAAATGAAGGTACACTAGTGTCGTTTAAATGTTACAAAGAATTTAACAGAATATGTAAAAAGGAAATCAAGGATGCAAAAATTCAAAACGAACGACAGATTGCGAAAGATAGTAGGACAAACCCCAAAAAATCCTTCAATTATGTTATTAGTAAAAAGGTCAGGTCTGAGCATGTAGGCCCTTTACAAAATAATCTAGAGTGGGTGACTGGGGACAAAGAGAAGGCAAATTTATTAAATACTTTCTTCAGCTCTGTGTATACAAAAGAGCATGGGGGAGCTCATGTCCATAATGGGGATGGTATTGACACAGCCCCGAATGATCCACAATGGCTCAAAAGTGATATGGTCCGGAAATTTTTAGACAGAATAAAGGTGGATAAAGCACCTGGACCTGATGGCATCCACCCATGGATCCTAAAAGAATTGAGCTCTGTAATTTCAAAGCCATTGTATCAAATTTTTAGGGACTCATTAATGATGGGAATAGTACCACTGGATTGGCGCAGGGTGAACGTGGTGCCTATATTTAAAAAGGGATCAAAGTCTTTACCAAGTAACTATAGACCTGTTTAACTTCTATAGTCGGGAAGATACTGGAGCATTTAATAAAAGACCACATAGACGAGTTCTTGCTGGAAAAAAACATTTTAAGCAACGGACAGCATGGATTAATGAAAGACAGAAGTCAGACAAACCTGATTTCTTTTTATGAAGAGGTAAGTAAAACCTTGGACAGAGGGGTGGCTGTGGACGTGGTATACTTGGATTTTGCAAAAGCGTTCGACACAGTTCCCCACACGTGGCTCATGTGTAAAGTGAAGTCTACAGGCTTGGAAATAGCAGTTTGTAAATGGATAGAAAACTCGCTAAAAGAGGTAATTTATCCCAGGTTATAAAATTATTGCGCAAGATTACATTTTGATTTGTTCAGAGAGCTTTAACAATGCCTGTTCGAAGCCTTGTTTTGAAACAAGTGTAAACTAGTTGTTAACCGGTACCCGACCGGCTCAGGTCTTTTTACAGGGGGGTACGGGTTCCCCTTTAAAATCCTCCAGAGGGCGCGTGCACGCTGCACAGCAGGGGACCCGATGCGTGCACAAGAGCCAGCGCAGGGATTTGTGTGTGTAAACCTACAAATCACTGTTCTGTCAGGGGAGAGGAGACATGTTGTTTGTTCCTACTAAGTAGGAACAACGATATGTCTCCTCTCCTAGTCAGTCCTATTCCCATACAGTTAAACCACACTGAGGGAATGCACATTTAACCCCTTGATCGCCCCCTAGGGTTAACTCCTTTTCTGCCAGTGACATTTATACAGTAATCAGTGCATATTTATAGCACTGATCGCTGTATAAATGTCAATGGTCCCAAAAATGTGTCAAAAGTGTCCGATCTGTCCGTTGCAATGTTGCAGTACTGCTAAAAATCGCAGATCACCGCCATTACTAGTATAAAAAAAAAAAATTATAAAAATGCCATAAATCTTTCCCATAGTTTGTAGATGCTATAACTTTTGCGTAAACCAATCAATATACGCTTATTGTGATATATTTTTTTTTTTTTACCAAAAATATGTAGAAGAATACACATCGGCCTAAACTGGTGAAGAAATTTGTTTTGCTTTTTTTAAAAATTGGGGGATATTTATTAAATTGTCGCTCTTTTTTTGTTTATAGCGCAAAAAAATAAAAACCGCAGAGGTGATCAACTACCACCAAAAGAAAGCTCTATTTGTGGGAAAAAAAGGATGCAAATTTTGTTTGGGTACAGCGTCGCATGACCGCGCAATTGTCAGTTAAAGCGATGCAGTGCCGAATCACAAAAAGTGCTCTGGTCAGGAAGGGGGTAAAATCTTCCGGGGCTGAAGTGGTTAATGTGTGTTGAAGCTGAAGCAAGTGTAAATAAGCCCTAAGTGTGGATTTTTTTTTCAATTTTAGACATGCAGTTTTATATATCTTGATTTTTTTTGATGGCCGTTATATTAGGGTTTTATTGGGTTTTTTTTAATAGTTCTTTTAACTCATACGTTTGTTTTTTTTTTGTTTTTTTTTTTTTCTAGACATCTGCGCATTAATAACACATTTTGTTTTATATTGCATTGTTTGTTTATTATTTCAGTTATATGTACAGTATAATGGTGTAATGGCATCTACTAACCATGTAAAATCTGATAGAATATTCATTTTGAGAATGAACCCATTGCACCTTATCACTTACTACCCGATATTTCCTCATATCTTCATCTTTATTTCATTACATGTATGCATGTTTGTGTATATGTGGGTATTTTTGGATGCATATATGTATATTATACATGATATTTTATGATTGTTAGACTCTTATGCCCCGTACACACGATCGGACATTGATCGGACATTCCGACAACAAAATCCATGGATTTTTTCAGACGGATGTTGGCTCAAACACATGTTCGCACAAAGTTATCGGAATTTCCGATCGCCAAGAACGCGGTGACGTACACCACGTACGACGAGACTAGAAAAGGCCAGTTCAGAACCAAGCGCTGCACCCTTTGGGCTCCTTTTGCTAATCTCGTATTAGTAAAAGTTTGGTGAGAGACGATTTGCGCTTTTTCAGACTCGTGGTTTTCAGATCGTTTTCTGCTGTTCAGTTTGTGCTTGTGGGTTTGTATCTGCTCTTAAGTGCGTGCAGCAAGCTATGCATGACTCTGTCATTGTGTTCTTGTTCGTTCTTTGCTGTTTTTCAGGTTGCTCTTCACAGGCCTTGCTTTTCTTCAGTGCGTTCTGTTACTTCATTCAGAGCAGCCGACCGTTTTCTAGCCATGTTGCGTATACGTACTCCTCGTAGAGTTCATGCTGTGCGGGGGCTTGGTGTTGGGGTCCTGACCTTGACACAAGTCCAGTCCATGAACAGGGTGGGGAGGAGTTCATGGACCAAGACTTGGTTGCTTCAGCGTGACCAGTTCTGTCATATGCCTTTGCTCTGTTAGATCGGATGACGGACCCCGTATTTCACCGTTTGTTGGCTTTGCTGACCCCCTATATTAGCAGGCAGGATACCTGCATGAGGCAAGCCATCACTCCGGAGCAGAGGCTAGTCGCCACCCTGCGGTACTTGGTGACGGGGAGAAGCCTGCAGGACTTGAAGTTCTCGACAGGCATCTCCCCCCAGGCTCTGGGGATCATTATCCCAGAGACCTGTTCTGCCATCATCCAGGTCCTGCAGAAGGAGTATATTAAGGTAAGATTTTTATCCTTTAACATCACATTTTATTGTATATAATGTTTGGTAATGTATTGTATTTCTTTCATCATTCCCTAATTACCATGATTGTAATATGCTGTGAATGTTCCCTTTGTTCTCATGCATGCTGGATTTTAATGTAATTATTTTTTTTGTCCTTCATACATATTTGCCTTCACTTACCTCCCCAGCATGCTCTCCTGGCCCTATATTCACCTCATGTAGTCACTTAACAATGTATTTTATCAGCTCGTGCTTTAAATTCAGGCAGAGTGCCAGAGGCTTTTTTTGGGTGTCCCCAAATCATTTTTAACCCTCCCTTCCCCCAACTGCTAAGTCAGCTGATACCAATTCTCTATCCTCAATCATCTATCTGCTGACTTTGGCAAACCCATACACACTATACCCATCTCTTTTGTGCTCAGATTTATGGGTGAATTCCCCAAAGCATGTAGTGCAAGGGCCTGCCTGTATACTTTCAAATGGTACTGTTTACAGTTTTTGTATCCTATTATTATCTTGATAGGTATTAGCAGAATGTCCAAATGTGCTCAAATGTGTACAGTGTGTATTTATATCTTTGTATTATGACACTTTTTACCTGTCCAGTGGGCTGCCAATAGTGTAACTAAGGAGGGGCTGTTCAAAGCAATACACATTATTTAGGCATTCATCTCTCAATGAAGTGGAGAGGGTTACCTGTCCAAGAGCCCCCGCCCCCTATAATGTTAGAAATGGCCCATGGGGGGGGGGGATCAGATAGGTGTACCTTATACTTTGGTCTTTAAAAACTCCCTCAAATAAATGTTATCTTGATGTTGGCCAAGAATGTTTGTGTCTAATCTGCTTTCCCTGTTTATGTGCAAAATGAATAGTTGTTTTTTTTTGGTTTGACTCCACGGTTTCCTTCCACGACACAGGAATGGCAGACTGTGGCCTCCCACTTTGCCCAGCGGTGGGACTTTCCTAACTGCGGAGGTGCAATTGATGGGAAACACGTCCACATCGTCCCACCACCCAACTCGTGGTCGTACTATTATAATTATAAGGGGTTCAATAGTATTGTGATGTTGGTGGTGGTGTCGGCTATTTATAAGTTCCTGTATGTGGACGTGGGGAAGAATGGCCGGATGTCCGATGGTGTAATCATCGCCCAGATGGAGTTCTACAGGCGTCTCCAGAATGGCAGCTTGGACTTGCCACCTCCAGAAGACAATGTGGAAGGACTCCCATTCGTCTTTGTTGCGGATGAAGCATTTGGGGGGGACCATCTTATGCGGCCATTCCCGATGAGGACCCTCACCCCGCACCAGAGGGTTTTTAATTACCGGTTCCGCCTCTTTCTTACACCCATACACATGGCGGAGTACAAACTGAATCATATTATCCTGGTGTGCTGTGTTCTACACAACTTTTTACGGCAACATTCTGCCAACTATGCTGGCTCAGTTGGGCCTGAGGCTGGACTTCAAAATGAAACAACCCTGATGGCGCTTGAAAGTGGCCGTCCTGGCTTGCCCCCCCTGAGTGCCCGTGATGTCCGGCTAAGATACCTTGAATTCTTTGCGGGAAGGGGGGCTATCAATATGCCAGACAATGTCTAAAACCTTTTTCAAATTAAAAAAAAAAAAAAAACTACTCAAATCTTTGGTGACATTTACTGCTTGTGTTTGTTTTAGCTGACCCTGACAGAAATGTAGTGAGTCCTGAAAATGGCGTGATTGTGTAACTTTACAAAGCACTGTTGGGTGTTATTTACTAAAGGCAAAGACACTTTGCACTACAAGTGCACTTGCAACTGCACTGAAACTGCATTTGTAGTGCAAAGTGGATTTGCCCTTAGGAAATAACACCCATTGTCACAGAAAACACACATTCTTGATTAACAATCTTTTTAATACCAGCACAATCACATGTGCATTTAGAAAAGGTTTTTAAAACA
The DNA here is from genome assembly GCA_037952925.1 of Lithobates clamitans. Lineage (NCBI taxonomy): Eukaryota > Metazoa > Chordata > Amphibia > Anura > Ranidae > Lithobates > Lithobates clamitans. The sequence continues at coordinate 85,309 of JBBGZY010001522.1, forward strand.
AACCAACATGTTTGTTGTATAACAATTTTTGGGGTCACGTTAGAAAAAGTAGAAATGTCCATTTAAGATAAAACAGGCATGTTTAAAACCAACAAGAAAGACACAAATCTTGAACTTACAAAGTTCACATTTGGTAGAGCTTGAAGGCAATATCAGACATGAGTATTTACAAACTGTGTTTGATATTGCGTTCAGATGGGGTAAAGTCACCCTAGGAAAAGCCAAATTTTGAAGATGCACACAAATTTACGAATGTCAACATGTGCTACCTGCCATCACGGGGGATCAAGGGACGTGTTTGGGGGGGTGCAACCCCTTCCTCACAGCTACTCCATTGATCTCCCGTGATGGCAGACAGCACATGTTGACACACTGTGTGCCTCTTCAAAATTTGGCTTTTCTCAAATTTGTCAAAAAATGTCAAAAATTTGTAGCACACAAAAAAACAAAGGGATTTGGAGGGGTTTTAAACTCTCCCTAAAACATCAATGATGTTCTTCGTTTTTTGAAGAACATCATTGATGTTTTTCTTGATGTTTTCCAAGTCCCTATTACACCATATGATCTCCCTGATCAGGATCTGTGCACTTTCCGAGGTGAAAGGATCTGGATCCACAACATCACGATCACCTAAAAAGATAGAAACCAAAAAACACTATGTATTATAAATATGCCGGCATCCATCTCTTATCTGAGCCTGTGGTTGCAGACACTCACCTGTTGTGGTGCCAATTTCCACCACGTCTCCCTCTTCCTGCTCTTCTTGTCTTGGGTGGATTTCCCCTTCTTCCAGAGGTGGGGTGTCTGTGGTCTCCTCGGATGAGGGGTGTCCTCCGAGTCTTTTCTCCCCTATGTAAAAAAAAATTGGTATACTTAGCACACAGATATTTGATGGCAGAACTATAAATATGAAACATTGCTTGGAAGTGGGGTACAATTGTCTATTTTGGCAGAGTTCCAAGATGTAGAATTTTTAGTGTCCTTTGTCAAGCTTCAATATTTACCTATTTTTGTACAAGCTTCACAGATGGAGACACCCCTATAGTATACACTGGAGCACCTGTGTGGGCCCCCTAATAAAAAGGGTGTTCTTGTGTCCCACACTAGAGCTCCAGCGTCCAGATGTGTAACCAGCTGCTGAGTGTCCTCTCCTTACACAGAATCTAGTTGGCATTTCATTCTAGCAACAAACACATCTACACAACCAAATTTAGTTTCAGACAAGTAGGCCCTAAAAAATGTGGGCAAATGCATATGGCCAAAACAATGGTGTTTTCTAGGTCGAACGAACAATGTTTTATACGAACGAATAATGTGCCCATGAACGTGAAAGTTGCCTTTTGAAACTGGATAACAGTTAAGAAAAGCACATGGAGCAGCACGAACGTAATAAACATAAAGAATAGGAACACAGGACAACTACTTACTTTTTTGCAGCACTCTCTGGATCTTTCGGTATTGCTCATGCTCTCCTAATTTGAGGTCCAACCACCGCTTCCTGAGCTGATCTTTCGATCGTCGTACCCCGAAATTCCGGTGCAGACTCTTTAGTCCATGATCTTGGCCTTTCTGACATCGGGGTTGGGGTAAGGTCAATACTTCCCGTCATAGTCGGCCTTCTTCAGGATGTGGACCATCTCCAACATCTCCCCAAAGGACATATTCGGTGCCTTAAATCTTCCTCTTCTGGATCCAGAAGTTTCAGGCTCCGGGCTTTCCTCCTCCTCCTCTTTGCTGTAATTAGCACGCACCTGCTGTGTCTCCGCCATGTGCTGTTCCCCCACTGCGCCGAACGAAAAGGGGCGGGGAATAGACTAGAAAGAACGTCAGGGGCGGGCGGAGTTACACGCATGCGCAGTGTGTATAAAGCGTAACACGCGTGCGTAGTACGTACGATCTGTGAGCGGAGGAAGGAGTATCGGAGGCGCCAATCGTGATAATAAAGGGAAGATCTAAACTTGGGCCTATACTGCTTCTAGATTGAGGCCTATATTGTAACAAGTTTAGGAGAGTTTTGCCTGACATTAGGGTTTGTCTCGTGTTGTGTCTTGCAGATAAAATGGATGGCTTCAATGACCACAACTTTCTCCCCCTGTTCATAGACAAGTACAGGGAGCTGCCCTGTCTGTGGCAGGTGAAACATCCACATTATAATCATAAACAAAAGAGGCAGGCAGCCCTGGAGAAACTGCTGGAGTTGGTGAAGCCGGTGGTCCCCATGGCAACCATCCCCTATTTAAAAATTTGCCAAAATTGGTGGCCTGAGGAGCACGTATCTTAGGGAGCGCAAGAAGGTCACGGATTCCCAGAGATCCGGAAGATGCAGCAGATGACATTTATGTCCCCAGGCTGTGGTACTACGAGAGACTGCAATTTCTATCAGACCAGACTGGAGTCAGGGAATCCCTCTCCACTCTTCCTTCCACTCTTCCTTCCACCCCAGCTGAGGCTTCCGATGTCCAACCTGGGACTTCCAGCCAGGAAGAAGTGGAGGAGCCCAGATGGAGCCAGGTATAGCATTGTTCTACAGATTTCTGGTCAATAAATAAATGATGTTTACTAGGTGTTATTATTGATCACTAATTGGTGATTTAATACAGTTTTTTACATATCAATAGACAGTAGTGGGCAAAAATAATTAGGACAAGAATGTAAAATGCTGGGCTCAGAAGGATAGTCTGTTATATTTGTTAACATTCCATTTTCAACAGTCATGAGGTGAAAATTGTGTGTGATTGATGAAGAAAAAACTAAAACTATGTCCCTTTTTCATACACAGGAAGACCTCCGCCAGGACGAGGCTCTGGAATGTGGCACACAGGAGGAGACTGTGGAATGTGGCAGCCAGGAGGCGGCGGGGGTTATTGGCAGCCAGGAAGAGGCGGGGCTAAGTGGCAGCCAGGAGAAGCCTGGGACCAGTAGGAGCTTGACCGAATCGCAGGTTCCTCCCCTCCGCCTTCCAAACAAAAGACCCAGGAAGGGGAGTCACATGCAGGATTCAGCACTCAGGCTCATTCAGGAGGCTTCTGCATCCCTCAGAGCCTTACCCACTCCTGAAGAGGCCTTTGCCTGCATGGCTGCCACCAAACTGAAGGGCATGCAGGAGGGTCAACGCCTCATGTGTGAGAAACTTCTTTATAAAGTCCTAACTAAGGGCGTGAGTGGCGAAATCACACCCAATACCGACGTGATTGAGTTGGACCATCCTCCTCCTCCTGCCACAACTACACCACCACAGCCACAGCGTAGAAGGTAGCGTGGAAGGAAAACCAGAGAGTGATGACCTGGGTTTAGTCTGGTGTGACAAAAGATGCAGTCTCTTGTATGACCACAGCCTGGGGACACAGATGTCATCTGCTGCTTTCAGGATCTCTGGGACTTCTGGACCAGACTGCACTCCCTTATATATGGACTCCTCAGGCCACCAATTTTGCTGGAAAAGAATTGATGTGTGCCCTGGGGGCCAAAGGCTTCGCCAATTTCTGCAGTTTCTCCAGCGTTGCCTCCCTCTTTGTTTGGTTCTGAGCCCTTAATAAAGGAATTTTTGTTTCAATTATTCTCGCCTATGTGTGTTTTCCTTCAAAAACGATAGTTTGTTTGTGAGGAGGCAGGTACATTTCAAAAATACAATGTGAAATTAACAAGGGACACGAACACCAAGCAACCTCCTTGAGATTAAATAATACAAGATAATAATGGTGTTGTGGTAACTTGACACACAAAACACACACACAAATATTATGGAGTAAAACCCCCCAAAAAATAAATAAATAAATACATCAGCCTGGAAAAAATACAAACACACAAAAAAAAAAAATCGGCCTTGAAAAAAATACAAAACAAAAATAAAACAACAAAAAAGAAATTTGGTCAGATGTGACATCAAAATATATTGAGGGAATCACGATAAATAATAAAGAGAAGTTTGTGAGAAGTTTGTGTGAATATGAGCAGCAAAACTACTTCATTCTTCTCACATTATAAAGAAGAAGAGAGTGCGCTGTATTAAACAATTTAAAACATTTCAGCGTGACGAAAGTGCTCTATCCATTCCGAACGCTAATTTTACCAGACCGAGCTGTTCCGTCTCAGAATTTCTTCTGAGCATGCGTGGCACTTTGTGCGTTGGAATTGTCCACACACGGTCGGAATTGACGCGATCGGATTTTGTTGTCGGAAAATTTTATAGCCTGCTCTCAAACTTTGGGTGTCGGAAAATGTCCGATGGAGCCCACACACGGTCGGAATTTCCGATCGCACATTTTCCGTCGGACAATCCGACCGTGTGTACGGGGCATTATACCCTGTACACACGGTCGGATTTTCCGACTGAAAAAGTGTGATCAGATTGTGTTGTCGGAAATTCCGATCGTGTGTGGGCTCCATCGGACTTTTTCCGTCGGGAATTTCCGACACACAAAGTTTGAGAGCAGGCTATAAAATTTTCCAATAAGAAAAAAAGAACAATAAAAAGCAGCGCTGGTTTCAATGTTCACAGTATGTCTCAATGCACATTAACAAAATGTCCTTTTGAGCAATCAGAAGCTCTTCATGAGATGCATACAGTCTATAGGTAGGGCAGCCTTATGAAGGGAGGTGAAGCCACTCCAGATATGCAAAAGAAGAGAAAACAGCAAAGGCGCCTCTTAGTAAAACAGTATATTTAATGACACAATTCCTTTAAAAGCACTCACATGTAAAAACTTGTTAGTCCGGCATGGGAAGTCTCAGTAAAAGCCATACAGGATTGCATCCTCTGATGTAGAAAAGCCTTATTCCTCTCCTGCTGCCGACTCTAGTGTACGGCGTGAGCTTCCGGAAACTAAGAGGCGCCTTTGCTGTTTTCTCCTCTTTTATAAAATTTTCCGACAACAAAATCTGATCGGTTAAATTCTGATTGTGTGTACACAAATCCAACGCACAAAGTGCCACGCATGCTCAGAATAAATTAAGAGAGGAAAGCTATTGCCTACTGCCCTGCTTATAGTCCCGACGTACGTGTTTTACGTCACCGCGTTCAGAACTATCGGATTTTCCGACAACTTTGTGCGACCGTGTGTATGCAAGACAAGTTTGAGCCAACATCTGTTGGAAAAAATACATGGATTTTGTTGTCGGAATGTCCGATCAATGTCCGATCGTGTGTACAGGGCATTAGACTTTAGCAGTAACAATTATATTTACATTATTATGTTTTGTTGTAGCCCTGGTGAGGGGGAGTTCCTTTGACCTCGAAATGTGTTGGCTGTCTTTTAGCAAAATATCAATAAATTAATTTGGACTCTTTTATCTTTTGGTCTGGTGCTCCTTCCATATATACACGCCTTTTTCTGGTAACCTGCTGAAATACCCACTGGAGGGTAGCCTTGTCTGTTGTCAGCAGCCTAACCTAAGCCAGTAAGCTCTTCAAATGTTTTTTGCCCTCTTACTGCTTTGTTTAAACTCATATCAAAGACCCAGTGCCTTTTGACTTCCCTTTTTTCATTGGACCATCCCAGACGAGGCTTTTCCATGTGGCAAGAATCTGTAAATCTTAGAACTGGAGATACAAATCTTTTGGAAGGTAAAATAGCTCCTTCAATACAGTATTTCATGTGGTATTTAGCAGTGTACATGGAGATTTGGCTTTAACAATTCTGTGTCAAAGACAGCAGAGAGAAATAAGCATCTCTGAACATATTCATGATGGTCAAAAATTCTCCCCATTTAGATCTGGCTGCTATAAAGCCTTGTTCACATTGGTGTGGTTTATGATCACTGACCAAGTGGTTCTGATCCCTGCTATACACCTAGTGGTTCAAAATGTTCACTGAACCAAATGGCTCAGTTCAGACTCAACAGCCAGGAACAGGGCGTTGCAGCATGTAACACAAATGTTATAAGTAGCATTGAGGTTTTGGTGCATAGTAACCACTTGACCTCTGGAACATTTACCCCCCTTCATGACCAGGCCATTTTTTGCAATACGGCACTGTGTTACTGTCAATTGTGCGATCATGCGACGCTGTATCCAAATAAAATTTGTAATTTTTTTCCCCACAAATAGAGCTTTCTTTTAGTGGTATTTGATCACCACTCTGTTTTTTTATAAACAAAATAAGATTGACCATTTTGAAAAAAAAACAATATTTTTTACTTTCTGTTATAATACTTATCCAGTAAAAACATTTAAAAAAATCTAATTTCTTCAAATTTCTTCATAATTTGGTCAATATGTATTCTGCTACATGTTTTTGGTAAAAAAAATCCCAATAAGCGGATATGGATTGGTTTCTCGCAAACGTTATAGCATCTACAAACTATGGTATATATTTATGGAATTTTATTTATTTATTTTTTTATACTAGTATGGCGTTATGGCAATCTCAGCGGGACTGAGAACTGACACTATATAGGAACCAGTGACACTAGTGATCAGTGCTAAAAATATGCACAGCCAGGGCCAGTTCACACCAAAGAAATGCAGTCCAGTTGCGTTCCAATAAATGCACAAAGATCTTGTGAGCCACAGATGGATTAATGCCTATAAAGTGAATTCCAATATCCAAAACGGTTGCACACACTAACCACGTTTCATATTGTGTATGTGACAAAATCAAATAAATTATGGTGTATGCGCTAGGAAAATAAGATAATACGTAATAAAAAATATATAAAATAAATACAATAGAAATAAAATAACAAATGCAATATTGTAAAATCTATAAATCTCAATAATAAAATATTCAATCTTAGATGCTATAAGCAATAATCGGTGCCAATCGCCTGTGAAAAAAATGAATAAAATACGAACTAAATATATAAATCAACATGCAACATGCAAAATGTGGAAAGTCCAAGTGCTAATTGTATAATAATGAAGTGTCCAACAACTCAATTCAAAACGATTCATAAAAAATATAAATATAAAGTGCAAAAATAGTGTCCAAATAAGTAGGCATTCCTCATGCTCTTCCTATATGATGTGCAAACAATGGCATGCTTCAGTGCCCTCCAGTGACCCCCAATCGCTTATACGCTCACCTCTAAGCGTGTGACACAGTGGTTAAACAGTGTCTAAACACGCATTGGAGCCACTCCTGGGCTCATATAAGGTCTGCTGGTAATGATCTCCACCTCGCTCAGATAAACATCAATGGTAACATGTATAAGAAAGAAGGAGACTACATAGCATAATACCGCCAGGGATTTATTATAAAAACATAAAGCCAATTCCCTCCAGGAGGGTACTCACAATGTGTAGGTGCGTAAGTGCACCATCCTATCCAGAGTGTGGTATAAAGGAATACAGGTATATGGGAAGATGACTTGTATGGCGTGTGGTGCGGTGTGTAATCCTCTGCTTGTCTGTGCTGACAGCTCCGTCCTGCCCCTCCCCTATGCGTCTTCGGCACAGGGATCACGTGCCTTCATCTGGGGGATCTAATAGGACGGACGCTCTATGTGCTATATATAGTGTGACGGCGGCCATTTTGCCTGAGACCGCTGACAAGGCTAGTGATAGACTACGGCAATGTAAAAGCAGCAGCGAACGCTGACTGTCGGTCATAATAGTTTGAGATAAGCAGAGAATAGCTAGTAGAGAATAGCTAGCAATATTAACCCTATCTGCATGTATACAATATATGTGAGTGAACCCAATTATGTTGCTAATTCAGGACAGAGCAACACATCAGAGAGAACACCACATCGCACCTCATACATGAATATTTACATCAGCAACCAATTTGTGATAGTGTAAAACATCTAAAAACATATAATAAAATAATCTGATTACCTAATATAATAATACTAGTGTATGAAAAAACATTAGAAAATACTTCCCGCATCTATAAATTAAATCACAATACAAATCAACACATGTATCAATAATGGATCCTGCTTAAAATACCACAGAGGGATCTATAACCAATATTACTTTATTACAATTACTCTACATTAATAAAAAAGGATCCTATTCATAATATGTAATACATATACTAAAAATAAGCAGAAACGTTATGTATAAAATTATTAAAAAATATTTTAAAAATATTCCAAAAATATTGATATTATTTATTTTAAAAATCGCCTAAAAAATGCCGCTTGCGTTCCAGATGCTTTTCTGCATGCGCATTTTTTGGTGCATGTATTTTTGATGTAGTGCAGTGCATTTTTTTAACCCCTCTTTTTTTGTTAACCTTCAATAAGGACGTGTGTTCCAGTGTGTTTTTGATGCGTTTTTACAGCCTTGCAGTACAGTCCACTGCAGGAAAAATGCAACATGTTCTACTTTTTTTTGCATATGGTGTAAACTGGCCCTCACTGTACTAATGACACTGGCTGGGAAGGTGTTAGTCTTCTCTCAGCAACAACAAGGGGAGGAAGCAGATACATGTTTGCTCAGCCCCCCCAGCGCCACCCTATATGCCATTCCAAAGCCTGCAGATGGGCAAGGAAGGGGAGGGCAGCCATTAACGAGGGGTGTGAAAATAATCCGCTGCCTGCAGAGGCTTTGGACTGCTTGCTTCTAATAGCCAGGAGTCTGCTTGTCAGATTTACACATAATCATGGTGGTTGCAGCTGGAGAACAGTGCTGGATCTGATATGTAGTTAAGACTACATACAGTTTATACAGCGGTCACATTTTAGTGAGGAATATAATTTGTTTGAGTCAGCTTGGCCCAAACAATCTACAGAAAGTGAAAATAAACCTGGACATTAGCTCTAAAGCGGTATTAAACCCAAAAGCAAACATTTATTATATTGAAGCTTACCAATTCTTAAATGTGATTACTGCATTAGTTTTCTTTTTTAAGTTTTCTTTCCTTTAACTGATTCCTACCTGGCCAATGTAGATAAACGACCAGCCCGGTGCACTGTTGTTCCAGGAGGACGTACGAGTACACCTTGTACCTGCCCCCTGGGGCGCGCAGCTGCGCGATCTGTAACCGGCTGTGGACACAGCTGATTACTGTTCACAGTACCCGACTGATCACAGTTACAATAGTAAGCAAGGCTGTCATTCATTATACCTTGCTTACTACTTGTGTTGATCTCTGTGATTGGTCACACTCACAGCGATGACATGATACCAGGGCCAATCACAGGCCCTGTACCATGTGATTGCTGTTGATCAATCACAGAGCACCACAGTGAGATAGCTGTTCATGAATAGAAAGTAAATCATGACCGGTTGCTTACATTGTTACCATGTGATCACTATGATCAATCATAGCGATCACATAAAACCTGATTACAGGGGAAACTCGCTGCGTGTCTTAAACCTGGAGGAGGCACAATCACACACATATTATATATATATATATATATATATATATATATATATATATATATATATATATATATATATATATATATATATATATATATATATATATACACACACACACACACACACACACACACACACACACGTGAATGAGTCTGCAACTGCCTCCCTGCCAAAGTAAATGTTCCGACCCCCTTTTTTTGTTTTTTATATAGTCAGACTAGTTGTGGCTATGTCTGCTATATTTTTTCTTTTTTACCTAAAGGGGTTCCCCTTTTTTCTGTTGGTGGGTTACTTACCCTATTACTTTAAACAGGCACCTTCCACATCCCTGCTTCTTTCAGGCCTAGAGTGTGTCCTGCCAGGGTGGACTTGGGTAATGAGAATTGGCGGGAGAGCTTCTCCTAGGTGTCATTTCTCCGCATCAGGTGTACCCAAATGATGACGGATGACGGTATTTCGGTGACGTGGCAAGATGGCGCCGGAACTGGAAGTGGTATGACGCACTTCATGACACCAAATTTCTTATTCCGGGCTGGCCATGCTAGGACATGCTGACTGGGGTATTACTGCTAGGAGGCACAGGGAGCTCTGCCGGTACACAGGCCAAGCTCTTAGCCTAGCGGCACTGCATGCTGGGTTGGCGCTGTATTACAGTGTATCTCATCAGGCTGTGGGAGGTCTTCCCTTATGGATGCTGAGGACATCCCTATGCATGGAGCACCTGCTCAAGCTGATCCAGCGGCTACATCCAGTTCCAATGCTGCCCCCAATGTATTTGCCTCTCCTAAATTCTATGGATTAGAGCCATTAGGGCTGGGGGTATTTTGTGTTTATCGCATTCAGTGAAAAGTTTTTCCTTATATGCTTTTGCTCTCTGCTTTCACCTAGGCTGACAAACCTAAAAAGTGTGGGAACTGTAGGTCTAGGCTGCCTGATAGCTGTAAAAAGCTTTTATGTGATAATTCTATATCAGTGGCAGGTTCTGGTTTTGTTGCCTCTTTAAATAAATTGATGACTTCTATGAAGGAGGTGGTTTTCTCCTTTCAGTCCTTTAGTGATAAATTGACAGGTTTAGGTCCTTCCAGGAACCTTCCGTGTCTGCTAGATCTCTTTCCCCCCTTAGAATTGGAAACCAGGGGCGTGGCCTGGATCCGGTCTAAGATGGACGCTTGAACTGCTAGCTCTGGTTCCCTGAGGTAAAGATACCAGACTACAGAGAACATCACAGGATGACACACGCAGGAGTGCCTCTGCAACCCGATCCCGCTCTCCCTGAGACACAGACACTCGGCCAAACCGCAGTATACCAGAGATATTCGGGCCAAGGCTTCAGGGAGACATGGCGCCATCACAGGCCTCTTCCCTCACGTCCCACTCAGACAGCCGAGAGCAGCACAGGGACAGAAGCTGCAGCCCTCCTCCTTCACACAAGATGCAGGCAGCCTCAGCGCTAAATCTAGCTGACCTTCACACAGTGGCAGCAGAGATAAAAAATACACTGTCTGTTGCCATTTCTGACCTACGATCAGACATACAAGCAATGTCCCTGAGAATGGAGGAGGTAGAGGAGACTCAAGCCCGCCATGATGCCTCGCTGTGCCACGTACAGCAAGTGACAGAATCGCATGCAGTCCACCTCAGAGACATAAACAGACACATGGAGGATCTAGACAATCGTGGGAGATGCCGCAACTTAAGGGTAAGAGGACTCGCTGAATCAATTGACTCTGCCCAGCTCTCACGCACGGTTACTTCCCTCTTTAATGAACTTCTAGAAAGACCCCCAGACACCCCTATAGCTATGGAACGCATCCATAGAGCGTTACGTCCGAGAGGAAGGGATACTGACCCACCCAGGGACATAATCTGCTGCCTGACTGATTTTGTTCTGAAGTAAGAAATACTCTGCAAAGCTAGGGGCCACATACGCTTCTCCTTCCAAGGTTCTGACATCAAATTATTCCAAGATTTATCTAACATAACTCTCCAGAGGAGAAGAGAAATAAGACCCATGCTTGATATATTGAGAGCTAGAAATATAATCTATCGCTGTAAGTTTCCTTTTTGCCTGTCAGCTTCCCACAATGGTCACACTGCACACCTTAGAGTACCAGAAGACCTAGAATCCCTTTCTGTACTGCGCTTAACATTCAGTCAGTGGACCTGCCAGATTGGTACAGTGACTTTCGTCTCCTTCCACTGCAGAGCCACCTCTATGGATGGCATCACTGAAGCGGGAAACTTCAGCATCCGACGCCGTTGCACACATCCCCCATCCTCACTGGCCAAGACAGCGGGGATCCCAAAAAAATTGCAGTCCTACGGCATCCCCAGGTCTCCGCAGAGCTCGCCACTTGTGAACGTGATTAATCACCTACCTCTTCAATCGATGGTCAAAATCTGGAAATAATAAGTTAGAGGACGAAATATTCCACGGTTAGCAAAATGGCTTTTTCACATAAAGTTACCTCAGAAAATCTAGCCATGGTTTACCTGCCCAATGGTAGCCCTGCTGTATGTTAATGAAGAACCATATATGTACCATACTGGACACGAGCATATGTCCCTTATATCACCCGGTATTCAGAAGAACGAACGATTCCTCCACTGATCCCCTCATTACGCCATCCGGATCTGCACACCCCCACCGAACATCACCGCAACAGGCAAAGAAATGGAACACAGACGGTTTCAAGTGACTACCTCTCCCTTGCTACACTCCAGGAACTGGAAATATTAGTAAAACCTCAGATGTCGATCGAAATCTTCAAATACTCAACCACCTCAAATTTTCCTGTTTTTTGTGTTTTCCTTTCTCTCTACTGTTTGAACTGGGGGTGGATTTGTTGCTTTCCTTTTCTTTTTTTCTTTTTTTCTTTTCACAGACTTTACAACTGCCCGTTACAGCGTAAGAAGATATACCCTCACATAAGGTAACCAGTACTGAATGTTTCTCATCCCTCAGACAGGAAAGAACATACCAACTAGCATCACTAATCCCCCGCTATGTACTGCCACTATTTCTCCTAGCGGTAAACTTTTAGAACGACAAGAGTTGAGTCGGAATGATAATGTCATGCTTGAAAATATATCAAATGTATGTGTTATGGGGACACAGATGATGGCGGCATTCTCCTTTATAGACTCATTACTATAGAACCCTTCGTGGGACTGATGAATTGGAACTATCGCACACTTAATTGAACTCTTTACAATAAACCTAGAAGAACTAAAATCTTTTCCAAAACCTTTTCCTAATAACTCTTCACTCTGTCCTAATGCCGCCATCATCTGACATCATTCGACCTTATATTTCTCCCACACCTGGAACACAAGATTTGCTCCCCTCACTGCCCGACACTAATGTTAACATTAATACTGAGCCCATACTGCTCTAATAAAGAAAAAGGAATCGTGCTAAATAAATGAAAAATGTTGCATAAATTAAGCAGTGACAAAATTTAAACATCAATTAATACACAAAATAGATGTGAAAAATAAATCCTCGTGAAAACTACGTGTAGTCCAAAAAATATTAAATCATAAACTGAAATGAAAAAAAGTGGCTCTGAACCACCAATAAGAAAATATGGTACACCTTAACACTGGCAATAGGAACCCATATCAGCATCCGCTACGATGGGTTCCTATTGCCAGTGTTAAGGTATACCTGCGAGCTATGATCCTCTGTAGTGGGGGATCGTGGCCATTCGGTAAGGAGTGACCCCTTCTATTTCTGGTGGTGGATCCTTTCCTGTTTTTCACAGATGAACATTTGTTAATCACTTGGACTTTTTATATATTTTCTTATTGGTGGTTCAGAGCCACTTTTTTTCATTTCAGTTTATGATTTAATATTTTTTGGACTACACGTAGTTTTCACGAGGATTTATTTTTCACATCTATTTTGTGTATTAATTGATGTTTAAATTTTGTCACTGCTTAATTTATGCAACATTTTTCATTTATTTAGCGCGATTCCTTTTTCTTTATTATTTGCATTAACAATTGATGTTTTATTGTTAGAATTGCTGCTTTATTCACTGATATTTTTCACATCCCAATACCTTTTATAGCGCAGTTTTTCCTCAATTTTTTCCATACTGCTCTAATACCACAAGCACATAGCCTGTTAGCAGATCTGCTATGCCCATTGCAGACATGTTAATCCCAGAGTCGGGAACTGATACCAGGGACATCGGTCCACACCCTCCCACCTCTCTCCGGGGTTACCATCATAGAGCAGCTGCAGCAGGGCTGTCCTTGTGAGTTTTACGTTTGGTTTTCTAGTCACAGAAGTTTTGTACGGTTAATGCTTCTATTATGCTATACTATTTCTCTGTTGTATACGTTTATGCCTTTTTTTTCTTTTTTATGGAATACAATGTTGACCACACCTATTCCTCACACAAACATTGCAGATATCAAATCACATATACGGCTTAAAACTACTTAGCCTAGGATCTCAAACCATATTTGTTATCCAAAATTCACTCCCCACCTTCCTCCTACATACACGTGTGTATTAATTAGAAAACATCCATTTACACGCTCGATCATTTACCCTCACAGACCAAGCGACAACCCCACTGAACACCAAGACCTCCTGAGAACCTGAGTGCTTCTCCATCTAGGAACCTCACCCAACCACACCCACACACAGCGGACTCGCAGAGTACCGGATGACCTCTACTGGATTCACTTTAAGTGATTAGAGAAAAAGTTCCTAATCACCACCAGTTAACTTAAGATCACAAATCCTTACCTACTCCCTTCTCACACTTTTTATCAACAGCTCTCAAACAACCTTCCACCTCCCTCCGCCTTCTCTACCCTATACCTCCCCCCTCACCCCCCCCTCCACTATTACCCATTACCCCCCCTTTTTTTATTTTAGTCTCTCTCTTGCTTCCATCCTCCAGGAGATGTGCCCCTGGGGAAGTGGCCCCCCGAAACACCATGGCAGATACCAAAACAACAACCAAAAATATCTCCTTCAAAATAGTCTCACTTAATGTCAAAGGCCTTAATATACCCAAAAAACGATCCCAGGTACTGACTTACATGAGAAGCAAAAAAAGCAGATGTTATGTCCCTGCAGGAGACTCACTTCTCCTCAGTAGCAATCCCTAATTTCTCTAATCGAGACTTTCCGACAAGCTATAATGTCACAATCCTCATATCTAAGAATTCCTCTCTCAAAATAACAGACACACTAATTGACACTCAGGAGAGATATGTCTTCCTAAAAAGGGACTATCCATAACAAACCAATCACACTAGCAAACATCTACTGTCCCAATGTTTCTCAACCCCAATTCATTCGTAAAACTCTGCGGACCCTCACCTCTTTCCAAAATGGCATACTTATACTGGGAGGAGATCTCAATGTCCCCCTCGATCCTCTCCTAGATACTTCTTCAGAAACATCCAGTCTACCATATAGGGCACTACACCAAATAAAATTGAGTATCCAATCTCTTCTTCTTCATGACACATGGCGCACCCTCAGACCACAAGAAAAGGATTTTACCTTTTTTTCAGCACCACATAAAAAATACTCCAGACTGGACTGTTTCTCACTCAGAGAGGTCTTCCTCTACTATCGAATACGACAATCGAACCTATGACCATATCGGATCACCATCCGATTACGATAACACTGACCTTCCCTGACAAAATCACACATACCAATATTTGGAGACTAGATCCTATGACACTGACAGACAAAACCAGAGTCTCAACTCTTACCAAATGTGCAAACGATTACTTTCCAGAAAATGACACACCAGAGACCTCCAGTCTAACCCAATGGGAAGCACACAAGTGTGTGATAAGAGGCAGATTTATCTCAATGGCGGCGATAATTAAAAAAGAAAAACAACGATATCTTGCAGGCCTATTTCATAAACTCAAGACATTAGAGGCCCACCACAAACAGACCTTGGCCCAACAATCCTACCAGGACCTCACAGACATTCGCAAACTAATCCAGGAAGAACTAAATCGCAACGCCAGGAAAAAATGTATGCTATCTCACAAGCTTTTTTACGAATCGGGAAACAAAAGTGGGCACTTGCTTGCCCAAGCATTGCATTCGAAGAAAGCTAAGACAACAATACATAAGATATGCTCCCCAACAGGTCAAACACACACAAGCAATGCAGCTATAGCCCAGGAATTTGAGAAATTCTATACAATATAGATAAGGCTAATACACCCACACCCTCTGAGGAGGACCGCCGAACTAAAAGTTAAAAGTTCCTAGAACAGCACTGCCCCAAAAGGATTTCTCCAGAATCCTCCAACATACTAGAATGCCCGATTACTCAACAGGAACTTAGATGCAATTAAAAGCCTGAAGGCCGGCAAAAGTCCAGGCTGTCGGTCTATCCGCTGTCTACTTCAAAACATTCTTTGACACGCTTAGCGCTCCCTTCTTAAAAGTTTTTAACTCCCTATCAGCATACAGACCACTCACTCCAGGAATGCTACAAGCACACATTACAGTCATACCCAAGGACAACAAAGATACATCACAACTGGCAAACTATAGGCCTATCTCATTACTGAATGTGGATATTAAGATCCTCTCCAAAATTTTAGCCAATAGACTTCTTCCACTACTCCCATTAATCCTCTCCAGAGACCAAGTAGGTTTTGTCCCTGGTAGGGAGGCCAGGGACAAAACTATAAAAGTGATCAACCTGCACCACCTCATGACATCCTCAAAACAGGCAGGTTTTTTCCTCGCTTTAGATGCGGAGAAGGCATTCGACGGTGTCTTGGGAATATATGGCCGCTGTCCTAAAAGCCCTGGGAATAGGCCCGCACATGTTCAATCTTATATTTTTCTTATATGCCCAACCTTCAGCCAGAATTAGAGCAAATAACACCCTGTCGAATGCCTTCCCCATCCGCAACAGAACGAGGCAGGGGTGTTCGAATTCCCCCCATTCTTTTTGTCCTCACACTTGAACCTCTCCTGTGTTCCGTACGTCAAAACCCAGACATAAGAGGGGTATCCACTGGCCAAAGAGAATACAAATTAGCTGCTTACGTGGACGACATACTCCTATCTCTCACACGTCCAGAGATCACACTCCCAGTCCTACTCCAAGAATTTCGAAAATTTGGCCTGATATCCAACCTCAAAATTAACTTTACTAAATCCTTTGCCATTAATGTCTCCTTGCCCTCACCCATAGTCGATCAATGCAAAACAAACTTCCCCTTTCAGTGGCAGCCAGAGGTGATCACCCATCTAGGCATACAACTACCCGCATAACTATCCAACTTATATACAAAAAATTATTTACTCTCCCTAGCATCATTACCTTTGATTCTAGAACGTCACTTTCCCACCAAACTGAAGCTTCATCCTGTAATCAGACCAACAATTCAAAGCTTTCACATGACTTGCAAACGCTCCTCCATCTCGACAATCCAAGGCCCAATGACCCCACTCAAGACTGAACCCAGATTTTCCCCCGGGCATGCACATTAACTTCTTAACGCAACACTGGACTGACGGAAAGATCCTAGTCCACGACTTTTACAACCAAGAGAAAATCCTTTCAGCATCTCAACTCTCTTCTAGGTTTGAAGAACCCCAGATACCAGACTGGACATATCTCATGATTACTCATTTCTTGAGAAACCTAGAAAGGAAATTTTCCTGTTCTAGACACCTGACTCCCTTTGAACGCCTTTGCTACCAGAAAACACCGCAAACACACATGATATCAACTGCACACTCCCTTCTCTTCATAGACTGTACACCTAATAATTCGACAATGTGCACTGCTTGGGAAAGAGACCTGTCTATATCTCTTTCGCCGGAAGAATGGGAAAGAATTTATCTCAACATCCACAAGGGATCTATCAATATGACTACTCAAGAGAATGGATTTAAAATCCAAACTCGCTGGTACTGCACACCTGCCTTACTGCATAAAATTAATCCTGCAATCCCAGAGGAATGCTGGAGATGTACTGATCAACCAGGAACCCTACTTCACTTATGGTGGGATTGTCCCTCTATCCAAGCGTTCTGGACAGAAGTACACAAGCTAATCACACGTGTCACCACCTACACTTTGGTTAGAACCCCCTCACAGTTTCTACTACATCACTCAAGCTTACCACACAGAACATACCATAAATCGCTTGCGATGCACATGATCAATGCAGCAAAACAGTGCAGTCCCACACACTGGAAATCCCAGACACCCGCCTCCATCAAAGAATGGCTCAACAAAATTAACAGAATCGCTGAAATGGAAGAAATAATACATATAGCGAGAAACTCCCCGCACAAATTTAATAACAAATGGGCATGTTGGACACACTTCAGATCAACGTCAGACTACACCCTCCTTTTCTCTCCAAACTAGTAAATATTTGACATAAACTGTCCTACCATTCCACAGTGTAAATATACGCACAACTCTACTACCTTTTCTCCCACAATCCCAAACGACTATGTGAATAGGCTTGACAGATACCCATGACATTGATCAGCTGGTATGGATCTAATGTGAGCCCCCTTCTGAGGAGGGAGGCAAGAGAGACGCACAGCTAACTTCATGTCACTGAAAACTCCCCAAATCTTAATCATTCTGATATCTTTCTTTCAAACAGTCTTCTATCCCTAAGCCAGCAGATTCTAGGCTGGGCAGAAAACAACGTTGCTTCAATCAGGGCGGTTC
This sequence comes from Lithobates clamitans, assembly GCA_037952925.1. NCBI lineage: Eukaryota > Metazoa > Chordata > Amphibia > Anura > Ranidae > Lithobates > Lithobates clamitans. The sequence continues at coordinate 103,294 of JBBGZY010001522.1, forward strand.
ACATCGAGGCACAGCGAATACTCTAGGAGACTGAGCTGAGTGAGTATCAGCTGCAGCAATTGGGTAGTGAAACAAGAAATATTCCAAGAGATCACTCTAAAATGGGGTGTACCCGGAGTGGATCTTTTTGCATCCTGTCTAAACGGGAAGCTTCCAACCGTCTTCTCACTAGAAAGCGAGACGGAAGCTTTTGGGACAGATGCGCTGACTTTCCCATGGAAGTTCAATCTTGCATATGCCTTCCCACCATTCCCACTGTTGCCTCTGGTAGTTCAGGAACAAGCAGAGGTGATCCTGATAGCCCCTTGGCGGCCCAGGAGGAGTTGGTTTTCTGCACTGAGAACACTTTAACAGCTTCCCCCTGGCCCTTGCCGGATCGAAGAGACCTTCTCCAACAAGGGACAGTGCTCCATCCAAACCCTCGGATTTACAATTTGATGGCCTTGAGGCTGAGCGGTGCCGTTTACAACTTAAAGGGTGTTTAGAAAGGGTTATTAGTACGATTCTAGACAGCCATAAGTTGGTCACAAGAAAGATTTACGGTAAGATTTTGAAGATGTTTGTTTCCTGGCAAAAGAGAGCCTGGTTTGACTTTTTTTCTATCCCTTGTATACTGGATTTTTTACAGGAGGAAGTAGAGAAAGGCCTTTCTGTTAGTACCCTTAAAGTTCTGGTTGCCGCCCTGTCACATTTCTTGGACGTCAGGCTAGCAGAGGAGCCATTGATTAAAAGATTTCTCTAAGCAAGAGCTAGACGTACACCCAGATTAATTAAGCAGATTCCCCCTTGGGACCTGTCTTTAGATTTGAATGCTCTTGCCAAAGTTCCTTTTGAACCATTGAATAGGCTTCCTTAAGGTTGGTTACATTGAAGACTACCTTTCTTTTAGCCATCACTTTGGGGAGGAGGATTTCTGATTTGGAATCCCTCTCTTGTAAAGACCCTTTCTTGAGAATTTTAGATGATAGGGTGGTGATTAAACCTGACCCTTTGTACTTACCTATGGTCTCTTCCAGTTTTCACAGATATCAGGAAGTAGTTCTTTCTAGTTTTTGTACCTCCCCCAGGAATTCGGAGCAGGAGAGATTTCGCTTTTTTGGATGTGAAAAGATGTCTACTACATTACTAGGTTTCTAGTGAGTTTAGGAAATCCTCTCAGCTTCTAGTTTACTTTAGTTGTCCCAAGAAGGGGATTAAGGACTTCAGGGGCTCCATCTCCAGATGTATTAGGGAAACTATTTGTGAGGCTTACAGGTCTTCAGGTAAGGCCCCTCCTACCAGAGTTAGGGCTTATTCATTATACAAGATTTTTAGCTGCATCATGGGCAGAAAGAGCAGGAGCATTGTGGGAAGAAATATCCAAAGCTGCTGTCTGTTCCTCCTCTCATGCGTTTATCAAGTATTATAGAGTCCAGATGCTCTCCAGCCAGGACCTCTTCTTTTGAAGGAAAGTAATACGGGCTGTCGTCCCTCCCTAAGGTATAGAATCTTGCTTATCTTCTCCAAGTAGCTGTCCTGGAAGATGAAGTGGGAAAACCCCCGTTAGACTTACCGGTAACGGTATTTCCATGAATCTTCCAGGGCAGCGTCTAGATTCCCACCCTATTCTTTTAAGCACTGGTCCCTTATTTAACTTGGTGGTGGTGGTGATTTAGAGATATTATTCCTCTGCCTCGTACACATTGGTGGAGGTTTACTTGATCTTCAAAACAACTGAAGGTCAGAGGAAGGGGAGGGCCTTTTCAATTACTGTATGTCTGATTTGTGTTTCCTGTAGAGGTCAGAGCCAATCGTCTCTCCAAGTAGTTGTCCTGGAAGATAAATGGAAATACTGTTACTGTTAAGTCTAACTGGGGTTTTACTAATTCTGTGCTCTGGGTAATCTGTTTCCTTTACAAACTGCTTTGGATCTTTCCCAGATCTGGTTTGCAGGAGCTGTGAATTAGTGTAGCCTTCACTTCCCTTGATCGCTTTCACTCATCTTTGCTTGGATTTGCCTTAAATCTCAGGTCTTATTCAGCCACAAACTGACATTTTCAGACTAATATTAATATTTACTTTGTGCTGCAGATCCCCTATTGTGGGTTTACTGCCACTTCTTTGTCAATCGCATTGTGTACCCTCTGTACAGCATTTGTATTGTTGAGCGCCAAACATTCCTTTGGTTACATATTTGCATATTATAATTTCTCTTTGGGGCTACTATAAACTGTACCATAAAATTCTCTTTGAAAAGTTTTATTCATTTCCATCCCTTTACTGTTTCAGTGGTGCCTTCCTTCCAGTCAATTTCGGGGTAGGTAAAATCCCCAATTATTATCTTTGTCCCAGCCCTTTTTATCTGTACAAGGGGCCAAGTCCCTGCCTCCTCATTAACACTAGGTGCGTCTGTCGCCTTAAAGGGATTGTTAAGGTTCGTGTATTTTTTTTTTTTTTGTTTTGTTTTTTTAAAATAGCAAAAATGTTATACTTACCTGCTCTGTACAAGGGTTTTGCACAGAGCATGTGAGGAAATAAAATGTAGCGCATAAATTGTGCAAAAAAATTTTACAGTCAAGAAAATGGCTGGAAAACAAATGTCCATAAGTGATATACACGTTGGTAATGAAACTTATAAGTCTCTAAATAAAGGTAAATGGAGTCCAGTGAGTGAATAAAACAGCAGATAAGCATGGGATATCCCCCTGGGAATGGTATGTGGATATGAGACGACAAATATTCCAACACAGGTGTATCATCGGATCCTCCCAAAGCTGTATCTCACAACTGCATGTACCTTGGTGAAGATGGTGTGTAAGAAACTCTTACCAGATATGGTGGACTCCCTTGTCAGCGACAGGGAGTCATTCGGGCGGGTTGCCTCTCAGGGCCTGAAACACGGACATCACAGCTCTGCGAACCTTCTGGGTCAAGCTCTGTGTGGATCTCCCGGGGCCGCCAGGTGGGTCCCCCCAAAGGATGGCCGAGGTGCGAATCAGAGGGAATGATGCCTCACGTGAAAAGTTGAGGTGAAGACAGGTTTGATCTCTCAGTTGGTATGTGGAGAAAAAATAAACAAGCTCCACATAGCGTAGATAAGCAAAGTGGGATTTTTATTGCTAAAAAAGCCAGGCAATAATAAAATGTGATCACACACTTTCAGCATCCTTCTTGTTGCCCAACTTTGTTTTTATACCCTGTGATCACATTTTATTATTGCCTGGCTTTTTTAGCAATAAAAATCCCACTTTGCTTATCTACGCTATGTGGAGCTTGTTTATTTTTTCTCCACATACCAACTGAGAGATCAAACCTGTCTTCACCTCAACTTTTCACGTGAGGCATCATTCCCTCTGATTCGCACCTCGGCCATCCTTTGGGGGGACCCACCTGGCGGCCCCGGGAGATCCACACAGAGCTTGACCCAGAAGGTTCGCAGAGCTGTGATGTCCGTGTTTCAGGCCCTGAGAGGCAACCCGCCCGAATGACTCCCTGTCGCTGACAAGGGAGTCCACCATATCTGGTAAGAGTTTCTTACACACCATCTTCACCAAGGTACATGCAGTTGTGAGATACAGCTTTGGGAGGATCCGATGATACACCTGTGTTGGAATATTTGTCGTCTCATATCCACATACCATTCCCAGGGGGATATCCCATGCTTATCTGCTGTTTTATTCACTCACTGGACTCCATTTACCTTTATTTAGAGACTTATAAGTTTCATTACCAACGTGTATATCACTTATGGACATTTGTTTTCCAGCCATTTTCTTGACTGTAAAATTTTTTTGCACAATTTATGCGCTACATTTTATTTCCTCACACGTTTTTATGGTTTTTGTCACCCTGTATGTAGCTGCTCTGCACCATTTTTTGTATTTAGCGCAGTGTATACTTTTTTCATTTTTGCACAGAGCAGCATCCTCCTTTTCTGGGGTCCCCTCTTCACCGGTTGCCCCCCACAGAGAGACGCCTTCCATGGGGGCACCCTGCAGGGGCCCTCAAGAGTCCCGCTGCTGCGTCCATTGACACAAACAGCAGGACTCGGCCCTGCCCCCCCCCGTGTCACTGGATTTGTTTGACAGCAGCAGGAGCCAATGACTCCTGCTATCAATCTATTCAATGAGGACCTGAGAGCGGCTGGAGCCGATGGGCCCGTGCTCGTCGCTGAAACGATCGGGTTCAGGTCAGAAAAAAATGGCAGCCGAAGCACAGATGTTTTTTTCACCTTAATGCTTAGAATGCATTAAAGCAGAGGTCTGCCCACTGCTGCAAAAATTAAAAGCCAGCAGCTACAAATACTGCAGCTGCTGACTTTTAATAATAGGACACTTACCTGTCATGGAGTCCAGCGATGTCGGCACTGCAGCTGATGTTTCCATCAGCTGTCGGGTGCTGCCGCCGCCATTGCGGGTAAGGGAAGCCAGCAGTGTAGCATTACGGCTTCATGCCAGGTCCCTACTGAGCATGCGCGAGGCTCCGTTACCCTCTCCTACTGGCCCGGCAGCGGGGAAGAAGAAGGGATCTGCACTGCTGACGCAATGCACCGCAGTCGTGGCTCCCAGAAGTGGGGGCAGGATGCTTGTCAAAGACAGGTATCCGCTCCCCCCCTCCCCCTGAAAGGTGCCAAATGTGGCACCGGAGGGGGGACGGGACAAATGAGCGGAAGTTCTACTTTTGGGTGGAACGCCGCTTTAAGGTGAAAAACCATGAGACTTTACAACCCCTTTTAAAGGGTGTGAATTTACAAATTAATTTCTTTCCTGGTCATCTATGCTTTTCACTTTGTTGTGGATGACAAGCATTAACTGTTTATGACTTATGCTTTGGCTTTTTCTCAGTCCTGAGAGCATTCCCAAAGGTCCCCGCACCAGTTCTGGATCTTTTTTGTCTGGGAGGTATTCCAGTCATTGGATATCTGGATAATCTTCAGAATGTTCTCACAAAATATTCTCACAGCGTGGGACAAATCCAGTGTTTCTTTGGACAAGTTAATCTAGATACATAGTTGAATCAAGATGTCTCTGTCATAGTCTCTGCCATTGTTGGAGGGCACGTTATTTTCTTCCCTTACATTGGTAGATTGTCATGATAATTGCCAACTTTCTTCACTGGGACAGCATTCTAGATTGTCTGTCTGTTAAGGGTTGTTGATCTCAGGTAGAATTAAGATTCCGATCTACATAGTGTAGTTATGAGCTTTTTGTCTGTCGCTACTTTACTCAGTAAAATTCTAATCCAGGTTCAGTCAGAGTGTACCACAGCTGTGGCTTACATCACTTTCAGAGGGGCTCAAGCAGCTTGTGACCCTGTTGGTGCTAGTCTCTCCTGTCCTGGGTAGAGCTTTAGATATCTTAAGATATAGCTTCAGATAAAAACTGGCAGGTACATTTTCTCAGTGGACAATGTCTATTGTGTTAGGCTTTTTTCACTATTGGTAAATTTTCTTAAAGCAGTGTTTCACAAACACTAGGAGAAAGGCGCCTCTGGGTGTATGTCACGGAATTTAGTAGACCAGACTGTGTGGACTGCACACAGGAAACCAGAAACGTATACGTACAAAAAATATGGGCGTTTTTTTAAATAGGTGGCAAGTACGTGAAATATAAACAGGGCAAAAACCAACCACAGACCCACAAACAATAAATAGTATATACAGACAAATGGAGATACTGCAATCATAAACAAAGCCAGGCCAAGGTCATACACAAGGAGGTCAGCAGATGGGTAATGACGGGAAACCAACAGGACAGGGAGAGGATGGATAGGCTGCAGGGCAGGGATCCAAGGGAATCAAGAAACAGGAGGGACAAGTACAGGATGGGGTCGGGATAGGGATCGGATTAGCTCAGATCAGGACAGAAACAGGCTCAAGGTCAGGATTACAGGCAGCAAGATCAGGGCACAGGGAGAGAGACACCAAGGCAAGGATGTGAGGGCTTGCTGGGTATTTATCAGACTGCAGTGATTTGACCTCACGTTACACCTGAGCGCAGAAGGTGCTGCCTGCTCCACACTGCCGGAATACACCCGCTGGTGGACACCGGTACTACGGCCCAAGGATGCAACAGTGCCACCAGCAGGTGAGTCCTCTTGTTACAGGTCCTGGATGTTGGAAGACACCCGCTTGTGGACACTGGTACTGCAATCCAAGAGACCGACAGCGCCACCAACGGGTGAACCTTTTCATGACAGTACCCCCCTCAAAGGAGCGGCCTCCAGGCGCTCCAACTAGATGAAATTGTCCAAAGTTAGTGGCCTTACACCAAACAAGGGATGAGGGCACGTCAGGCTGGGCATCAGGTACTTTAGACTGGGCAGTGGATAAGTCAAACTGGACAGCGGGCACATCAGAGAAGACAGCGGGCTCCAGGTCATCGAGCTGGGCAGCAGGTTCCGGGTCGTCGAGCTGGGCAGCAGGTTCCGGGTCGTCGAGCTGGGCAGCAGGCTCCGGGTCGTCGAGCTGGGCAGCAGGCTCCGGGTCGTCGAGCTGGGCAGCAGGCTCCGGGTCGTCGAGCTGGGCAGCAGGCTCCGGGTCGTCGAGCTGGGCAGCAGGCTCCGGGTCGTCGAGCTGGGCAGCAGGCTCCAGGTCGTCCAGCTGGGCAGCAGACTCTGGAACATTAGGCCGAACAGCGAGCACCGTAAGGGGAAGGCTGGATCACAGGCACTGGCTCAGCAGGCTGGGTAACGGGCCCCGGCCCAGTGGGCTGGATAAATGAATAAAAAATTGATATGAGGAGAGAAATAAATCTGTGAGAAAATTTCTTGGTGATAAAACTAATAAAAGTCCAAAAAACAAGAAAGGAAATCCAAAGCAATTCAACTGTCCAATTATTAATATTCAATGTTTTGAATGAAGCAAATTATAGTCCCAACTGATGAATGGCATGCTTACCAGATAGCAAGCCAAATCGAGCAGGTGGCTTAAACCTAGCCTGGACCTTTAAGAAAATGGTCACAGTGGAATATGACAATATTCACTCGTGGAATTGGCGTGGAATCCGCGAAAAATTACCCAAAAAATAAAATGACAACAACATAACGTAATACTGACATACAACTTATAATATAAAGGGAAGAGTGACACTCACATAGTGAGAAAAGTGAATATCATATAAACACCCAGTTGAAGACAGCATATGGCACACGGAGGGCCTCTTTACCACTGACAAATATTATGTGCAAATCATGCGGGTAAGTGGATCATCTCCCAGTGAAGAAAATTAGTGAATACACCAGCACCACACGGGGGGCCTGCTTACCAGATAATAAATAATAAATAAAAAATATTATACCACGCTACCTGGTGAAATATAAATCAGCAGCTCAAAATAAGTGGGATATACAAAGCGCTGCATAAACTGTTGGCGCTATATAAATCCTGAATAATAATATACACAAAACAGTAAATATTATAAAACGTGAGCAGTGCTAAAAATAAGTGATCAAGCATATAGAGTGATATATATGTAAACAAAAAAGCCCTAAAGGACTCGGAAATAGCATATATGAAACACAATTAAGGTCACAGAGGAAAAAAAAGGGGGGGGGGGGTAAAAATATTTCCAAATAGTGAAAAAATGTGAGTAAATGGATATTCAGTCCAGATAGAAGCCCTGAAGGACTCGGAAATAGCATATATGAAACACAATTAAGGTCACAGAAAAAAAACAAAAAAGGGGGGGTAAAAATAAGTCCAAATAGTGAAAAAATGTGTGAGTAAATGGATATTCAGTCCAGATAGAAGCCCTGAAGTACTCGGAAATGGCATATATGAAACACAATTAAGGTCACAGAAAAAAAACAAACAAAAAGGGGGGGTAAAAATAAGTCCAAATAGTGAAAAAATGTGAGTAAATGGATATTCAGTCCAAATAGAAGAGGGAAAGGAGTCCAACCAAATATGTATGGATAAAAATAATTCAATCACAAAACACCAGCATGTGGGGATCCACCACCGTGTGTATTATGCGCTTACCAGATGGCAAGCTTTAGTAAGCTTGTACAGCAACCTGATGGTCAATACAGGAACCGTCACACCACGGCTTTCAATGAAGGACCAGGACTCACACCACGGCTTCCAATGAGGGACCAGGACTCAAAACAAGGCAGCTCAGTCCAACCCGACATTCAATAGGCAGGACCCAGAAATATAAAACAACGGCTCTCCATAGTGTGAAATCGTTAAGACCAAGATTTAATGTAAATAAAGATTGCACTTACATGTGAACCAGAGATAAAAGTATATAAATACACTGCAGCCGGCCGGCTAATGGACACCTGTTCAGAACGAGGTACGGGATATACTGTGATGACGTCAGCACGTCTACCATTCGACGTTCGTTTCGTCTAAGACTTCGTCAAGGGAAAGTCCATTGGATTGGGTGCAGTCGCTGCCATTCTAACTAAGGGAAACTGGCAGGAAAGCCTTGCGGCTTCTCTGCCCGTTTCCTACTGCGCATGTTTGAGTCACGTGGCGCTTTGTGAATGGCCAGCTGTCTTCTGGGACACACAGAGGTCCCAGAAGACAGCGGGGGGCTCGCCGCACAAAAAGGATATTGCGTCCTGCGCCACAGAATAACAAGAAAAAGGCCTAGTGCGCAAGGCACAGCGTGACCCCTCAGGATTGTGAGGACAGACCAGGAAGTATTTAACCATTTGCTTACTGGGCACTTAAACCCCCTTCCTGCCCAGACCAATTTTCAGCTTTCAGCGCTGATGCACTTTCAATGACAATTGCGCGGCCATACAACACTGTACCCAAATGAAATTTTTATCATTTTTTTCCCACAAATAGAGCTTTCTTTTGGTGGTATTTAATCACAGCTGGGATTTTTTTTTTTATTATTGCTAAGCAAACAAAAAAAAGATGGAAAATTTTGAAAAAAAAAAAAAAATCATGTTTCATATTATCTTAGAAAATTTTGCAAACAGGTAGTTTTTCTCCTTCATTGATATGCGCTGATGAGGCGGGGTGCTGGGTGGCACGGATGGGCGGCACTGATGTTGTGGCACTGATTGTGGGCGCTGATGGGTGGCACTGTGGGCATTGATGGGTGGCACTGTGGGCGCTGATGGGTGAAGCTGGTGGGCACTGGTAGGCGGCACTGCTGCCTATTGCTAGGTGTCACTGGCAGGGGGCACAGGTGGGCACTGATGATCGCCGTGATCGGGACTGATGTCCCTCTCACGGCCATCGGTAATCGGCTTTTTTGTCCTCCTCACGCTGTCAGCGCGAGGAGAAAAAATAGCCGATTACCGGCTCTGTTTACATCACATGATCAGCTGTCATTGGCTGACAGCTGATCACGTGTAGTGGGGTCGGGACCGACCCCTTACTCCGATCTGTGATCAGGCGAGTCTCATAGACTCGCTGATCACAGAGCGCGCTGCGCGCGCCCTGCAGGGGGCGCGCAGGCTGCTCGTGCACGGGACAACCTCAATAGAGGTTGAGGAATCATGTGAGGTTGAGGAATAATCAGTATCAGAGATGCCATCGCCCGAAATATTTCTCGGACGGCTACGTTTCTGGCGTCTACGTCCGTTAGCTTGAACTGATACAAGTTGTAAAATATTGGGAAAACTGATAGTAGTGGATCTTTTTACTCGGGTACTACCCCGTTGGGGGACCATAGATTTGGGATGAGACATCCAATGTCCATCGATCCATCTGTAGGCTTGTTCCTCTTGAAAAGATTTTTTGTCCCTAAAATTTATTTTATCTTTTTTAATCAAAATATCCTTGTTAAATTTGTCAAATCTCACTCTGAGTTGGGCTTCTAACTGATCATACAAAGGCTGTGTTTTAAATTTAGTAAGTTGGAAATTAATGGTATCAATTTTAATATCAAGTTCTGTGATTTTCCTGTGATATTCCTGAATTAGTAGATTCATGAGGTCAGCTGAACATTGTTTAAATACTTTTTCCCAGGCAACTTTGAACTCCGGCTCATTCCTCTCAAAGGAGGGGAAAATGTGAACCCAGAGTCCAAATGGGTTGATATCATTCTTTAGAAAATCCTCTAATCATTTTATATGCCAAAAAAGTGAGGCCTTCTTTTGTACTGTGTGTGTTAAATTTAAAAAAGTAAACCTGAGCTCAGATTCAATGAGTTCTTTTGTATCAAACTCCTTAGCTGTCTTACTCATCAAATTGTCCCATTCCTCCCCTAGGTATGCTGCCATGACAGTGACACAACACACTGGCCAGCGACTGCCAGTTAGTTGATAGGCAATCAAAAGGTTTGGTAAATAAAATGCAATGGAAAATAAATACGATATGCAGATAAATCCTAGAAATTCCTAGCAAAAAGTGTAATGTAATAAAGTCATAACATTTATGTAGGAGAAACGATCAAATTGTGAAAACATATATAAAGTGAATCTACATAAAGTATAATAAATACATAAACTGCCACTCCAGTGTTGGAGGGGATTTGCTGGGTGTTGAACCCAAGTAGCAAATATTGAGGATTTGTGGAATGGCAGTGTGTGTATGACCGAGTCTGGCCAATCCAGCCGCGGAATGGATGGATCGGACATACACTATGTACTTCATTAAAAGGTACGTTAGAAGAAAAAAAACATTTTTTTAATAATCAAAAACGAGGAGTGGAGAGGTGGTCTTTCGTTTAAGACCACCTCTCAAAAGTGGGTGGAACTCCGCTTTAAGGCTATATTTTCTTAAGATTTAATGTCAGGGAATGTTACATTTGCCCCGCAAAAAGCAATAAGTAAAAACTGCCATTTTACAAATAATACAAACATTATGGGTATTAATTTATGACTTTTGCGCGAATGCTTTGACGTTTGCACTGCAAAGGTTTTATAAATGGACATATTAGTGTACTGTGTTAGTGCTTTACAGGTCCAGGGCCATGATAAACCCAATAAACCCACCGGCGTAATCCTGTGCCCTGAATGCGATTTGTTTTACTGGCTCTTGCATTGGCAGTAAGTTGTTACTGTTTGTTCACCGCAGGGTGCTTTGCAGACCACTGCTGTAGTAAGTTTCTGGAGCTTTGTCAGTTTTGGAGCCTGACATGCTTTACTCTTATCTCCTGCTCACTCTGCCACAGGGATAACACTTTAGCGATTTAATACTTTGTCACTCTTGGCTGTGATGCATGCGCTCTGCAAGAAAGATCCTGTGCCACTTTTAAATATGTCGCACCCATCCTAACTATTATCCTTGCACCATACTGGCTTGTGCCACAAGCAACCTGGTGGTTATATGCTTGTGCGGCATACAGCTGATTCAGGCATACACTTACTCTGCCTTCTCAACCTGATGATATAGTGCGTTATGCAAGCATCTTTTAGATGAAATTACCTTTCTGCTTCCTCACAGTGACACAATCACAGTCGACCATATAACCTCCCGTGCTTCTACTGCTGGTTTGAGAATCCATTTCCTAGGGGTTTCACACCTTGCATGCTTGCAGTATGTAAGATCATAAGCGTAAGGGAAGCAGTCCTGAAGGCCTTTAGAGCTTACAATCCACCAATATCTCTGGGTTAGCTTCTGGTTTTCCTCCTTATAGATTTAATGCTGACAGCCTGGACTCAGCTATGAGGATCATAATATAGTAGAAAAATTTTATTCAACTAAAATAAAAAAGACGTCACCTACTTACCTGCTCTGTGCAAGGGTATTGCACATAGTGGCCCCGAACCTCTTCTTTGAGGTCCCCTGCTGGCGCTCTCAGCTTCCTTCAGTGGCACATGTGCAGGTTTGCTCCCAAGCAGGGCTGTGTGTATCCATAGATGCACACAGCAGTGCTTGGCTCCACCCTCTGCTACCTCCCCACAGGACTTGTCTGCTTTCCAAGCCTGTGAGAGAGGCAAAAGAAGGCACAGCATAGTTGTAGGTAAGAATTTAAGGAGGTGGGCTGGAGAAACAGCTTTTTTTTCTTTTAACCACTTCAGCCCCAGAAGATTTTACCCTATTCCTGACCAGAGCATTTTTTACAATTTGACACTACGTGCCTTTAACTGGTAATTGCGTGGTCATGCAATGCTGTACCCAAAGGAAATTTGCGTCCTTTTTTTCCCCACAAATAGAGCTTTCTTTTGATGGTATTTAATCACCTCTGCGGTTTTTATTTTTTGCGATATGAACTAAAAAAGACTGAAACTTTTTTAAATAAATGATATTTTCTACTTTTTGTTATAAAAATAAAAAAAAATACAATAAACTCAATTTTAGTCATACATTTAGGCCAAAATGCATTCAGCCACATGTCTTGGGTAAAAAAATTCAATAAGCGTATATTTATTGGTTTGCGCAAAAATGATATCGTCTACAAACTAGGGTACATTTTCTGGAATTTACGCAGCTTTTAGTTTATGACTGCCTATCTCATTTCTTGAGGTGCTATAATGGCAGGGCAGTACAGCCCCCCCCCCCCCCCAAATGACCCTATTCTGGAAAGTAGACACCCCAAGGAATTTGCTGAGAGGCTCGTTGAGCACATAGAATTTTAAATTTTTTTGTCACAAGTGATTGTGAAAATTGTGAAAATGTACACAAAGTTGTCACTGAAATTATATATTGCTCAAACATGTCCTAGGAATAGGTAAATTACACCCCAAAATACATTCTGACGCTTCTCCCGAGTCCAGGGATACCACATGTGTGAGACTTTTTGGGAGCCTAGCCACGTACAGGACCCTGAAAACCAATCACCGCCTTGAGGCTTTTTAAAATAGTTATTTCACTCCTCACTACCTATCACTGTTTCAGAGGACATGATATGCCAAGATAGCACAACCCCCCCCCCACCCACCCAAATGACCCCATATTGGAAAGTAGACATGCCAAGCTATTTGCTGAGAGGCATGTTGAGTCCATGGAATAATTTATATTTTGCCACAAGTTTCGGGAAAATGACAAAAAAAATGTTTCTTTTTTTCACAAAGTTGTCACTAAATGATATATTGCTCAAACATGCCATAGGCATAAGTGAAATTACACCCCAAAATACATTCTGCTGCTTCTCCTGAGTACAGGAATATCACATGTGTGGGACTTTTTGGCATTTTAGCCTCGTACAGGACCCCGAAAACCAATCACCGCCTTCAGGCTTTCTAAGGCCGTAAAATGATGATTTCACTCCTCACTACCTATCACAGTTTCGGAGGCCCTGAAATGTCAAGATAGTCCAAAATCCCCAAAATGACCCCATTTTGGAAAGTAGATACCCCAAGCTATTTGCTGAGAGACATGTTGAGTATTTTGTCATTTTCCTGAAAATTGTGGCAAAATATAAAATATTCCATGGACTCAACATGCCTCTCAGCAAATAGCTTGGGGTGTCTACTTTCCAAAATGGGGTCATCTGGGGGGGGGGGTTGAACTGTCCTGGTATTTTGTGCACAACCTTAGAAGGTTATGTCACACATCACCCACTCTTCTAACCACTTGAAGACACAACCCTTTCTGCCACTTTTTGTTTACATGAAAATATATTTATATATATTTTTGCTAGAAAATTACTTTGAAGCCCCAAACATTATATATTTTTTTAAAGCAAAGGCCCCGCAGATTAAAATGGTGGGTGTTGCAATTTTTTTTTCACACAATATTTGCGCAGCGATTTTTCAAACGCAATTTTTTTTGGAAAAAAAAAAAACACTTTTTTGAATTTTAATGCACTAAAACACACTATATTGCCCAAGTGTTTGGTAAAATATAAAAGATAATCTTATGCTGAGTATATAGACCAAACAAGGCATGCTTTAAAATCGCGCACAACCATGCAGCGGCGACAAACTGCATACATTTTTAAAAGCCTTTACAGGTTATCACTTTAGATTTGCAGAGGAGGTCTACTGTTAAAATTACTCTGCCTCAATCTGACGTTCGCGGTGATGCATCACATGCATGGTACAATTGCTGTTCACATATGTCACGAGACAGACGCTTGTGTGCAAGCACTTTTGCTTTTATTTTTACACTCCTCCTTTAAATTTTTTTTCAATAAAACACAGTAAACAGTAAAGTTTTAAAAAATGTAATACCTGAAAAGCAAACATGTTCAAACATAGTAACAATAAAACACTGCAGTTACAAAATACAGTAAAATAGAGCAGAACAATAGAGAGAGAGAGAACAATAAAACGACAACTATTTTTGGCTTTTTTATTATTATATATACACTTTTTTATTTGTAACTGTAACGGTTCCAGGTTCGGGTCTCTCAAAATGCGATGGCATCTTTGGAGACCCTGTGAAAGTGTACCCCAGACTGTGCCATGTAGTACCCTACGCTAATACTCAATAGCGTTCAAAACATTCACCGATGCAAAGATCAGGTGGGCCAGGACAATAATAGCGGGTGCCTATATCCGCACTTGCTACAAACACAATATCTTCTTTGGGGTGGTTACTGGGTAGAGGTACCAGGGAGGACATACAGGATAGCCGTAGGGGTAAGCCCCAGCGATTAGATCGCACGGTGCCACATGCGCCAATTCCATGATCAAACAGGTAACTAAAAAGTGGCACACTCGTGTAATAAGTGTCCATGTACAAGTGGTACCCCTTTCCAAATAAGGGTGACACCAAGTCCCAAACAATCTTGCCAGCGCGCCCTATGTAGGCTAGGCAGTTCTCGGGCGCCACGTGACTATGTCTTCCCTCGTAAACCACAAAACTATATGTATAGCCTGTTGCCCTGTCACAGAGCTTATACAACTTGACCCCATATCTGACATGCTTGCTGGGAAAATACTGTTTGAAAGACAAGCGGGCAGAAAATTTAATCAGGGACTCCTCAACGCAGACAAATTGATCGGGAGTAAACAAGGCTGCAAACTGTTGGTTGAAGTGCTTTACAAGGCCTAATTTTGTGGAGCCAATCAAATTCAGAGTCACCCCGTGGACGACAGAGTTCATTGTCATTAAAATGCATGAACTGCAAGATCTGCTCGTATCTAGCCCTGGTTATGGAAGCAGAGAATACAGGCATGTGGTTAATTTGGGTCAGTGGACCAATATGACCGCAACTCACTTTTTTAAGTTATGCCCATGAGGAGGGATAGGCCTAGAAAGGTCTTAAAGTGAAGTTCCACCCATATAAAAGTCAACAGCTACAAAAAGTGTAGCTGCTGACTAATCAGGCTGCATTGAGGCTGCAGATGGGCACTCATCAGGCTGCATTGATGGGCACTGACCATTATTTTGCTTCAAAGTGGTTCATTTAAAAAAAAAAAAAAAATTTCCTGAAACATGCCTCTGAAGGTGCGTGTTATACGCCTATGTGTGTAAATACGGTAAAATACGTGTGTAAATACGGTAAATATGTTTATATTTATTTATTTATATATATATATATATATTTTTTTTTTTAAGGTCCACTTGAAGCTGGTACTAATACATCAGTTCGCTGACTTATGAAAACACAATGCCACATGGAAGACTGAAGGTTTCCCATGATGGGCTGTGGGACAAGCAAAGTGCTTCCTGAGCATCCAAAGAACATTCAGCTGGACTTGGTAAAAAAAGTGGAGCCCTACTTAATGCCAAAAAATGACCAATATAAACATTTTATTACAGACTATGGCAGAATAGAGACCAAAGGAGGTTCTCCAACAACACCATATCCTCGTGGCAACCAGCATGGCCACCCAGAAACTGCTGATCCTCGAAGACATAAAGTAGCTAAATATAGAGCAAAGTTTGACCAAAGAGTGACTGCAAAATATGATATTAAAGCTCTTATTGGTAGAGGAAGTTTTAGCCGTGTTGTCAGGGTAGAACATAAGGCCTCCAAACAACCATATGCAATTAAAATGATTGAAACCAAATACAGAGAAGGCAGGGAGGTGTGTGAGTCAGAACTTAATGTGCTGAGACGTGTGCGTCATACAAATATTATCCAGCTAATTGAGGTCTTTGAAACACAGGAGAGGGTATATATGGTAATGGAATTGGCTACAGGAGGAGAACTTTTTGACCGCATAATAGCCAAGGGCTCCTTTACAGAACGAGATGCCACTCACGTGCTACAAATGGTTTTGGAAGGGGTTAAATACTTGCATACTCTTGGAATCACACATAGAGACTTAAAACCTGAAAACCTCTTATATTACCATCCAGGAACAGATTCTAAAATTATGATTACAGACTTTGGTCTTGCAAGTGCACGAAAAAAAGGAGATGACTGTTTAATGAAGACAACCTGTGGAACACCAGAATATATTGCACCTGAAATTCTGGTAAGGAAACCTTATACCAATTCTGTGGACATGTGGGCACTTGGAGTTATATCTTATATTCTACTTAGTGGAACTATGCCTTTTGAAGATGATAACAGAACACGTTTGTACCGACAAATTTTAAAGGGAAAATACAGCTACTCTGGAGAGGTAAGAGTTTCTCAAGCATTGCATGTCTCTAGTTACAAATGTTTTTTTTCTCCCATCATCTTACAGTACAGCAATTTGGAAGCATGCACTTACTACAGGAAGCCACCTCGGCGAACCCTTTAAAGTAAACCTTTAATGGGAGAAGTACAGGGGTGCCATTGCTGACCACCTTGTAAGAATACTTGTTGCTTGGCTGACTTGGGTTTCAGTTCTATATGATCTACTGACTTGGAACAAACATTTAAATGGGCAAGTCAGAGTGAAGTCAGAGCTCCTGGAATGCATATTTGTTAATGAATTAGAAAGTATTTAAAGTGTAATTCCACTTTTGTTGAGAAAAAAACATTCCCCTCTGGGTGATCTATGTACATTCCAAGAATTTTTACAAACTTTGTTGCAGATTCTTACCTTTTGTTATTCTGAAGAAATCCCTGTGTGTTTTTCAGTGCACCTGTGCTAAAGATCACTGGGGTTCAATGCCCCTTTTAAAGCCCTTTTTAAAGAAATTATCTAGCAAGGCCTAAGTCAATAGTAAGGAAAATGTAGAAAAAATATAATAAAACAAATGTCACTGTAGAAATATGAACTTAGCCTACCTTAAAATTGGACAGTGTCAATCAGTAGAGCAGTGGACAGTGTCTGTAGAGCCGTTCGTGTGGACAGTGTCAATAGAGCACTGGACTTTGTCAGTAGGGCACTGTCAATTTGTTTTTTATTTTTATTGTTTTTTTGTTTTTTTGTTTTTATTACAGCTGATTTACACAGACCATAGAAATGACAGGAAAGGGGGGGGGGTAGGAGAGATACAGACACACTGCAGAGAGAGCAAGATGATGGAGGAACGTAAACTGACCATGCTATCATGGATCAGCGGCCATGATTAGCGGTGTCAGTTTAGACCGGAACACAGGAACAGGAAGAATCAACCAGGTATTTTACATGGAAAGGACAACATAACATTGCAAGCTCTGTATGCAGTCTATCTTGCCTTAAAGAGACAGTAACATGATTTTTTTTACGTTTGCAAACACTTGAAGCATAGTAAACACTGTTTTACTATGCTTCAGTGATGAATGATAACAGTTCGTGATTGGTACCTATCACTGACTGCATTCGTTCAGAAAATTTCATTCAGGATGGAGAGCTGGGAAGGAGCCAGTAAATATGTAAGTTACTGGCCCCTTCTCCCACTCTCCATCCTGTAACATCCCAGCAGCAGCTGGCGGAAGAGGTGAGGAGGGGAATCCCGCAGATCTGCAGGGGGGTCCAAGGGAACACACGGGGGGGGGGGGGTAACTGAAGAAACGGGAACCAATGGACACAATCTACCGTTCACCTGCCTGTGATCGACGGGTTGCTGACCCCCGGCATAGAGGGATGAACGTATGTGTGCTTTGTGAACTCTTGGAAGTGTGGTGTCAGCTGACTTCTGAATTTTATTCTGTGTTTCCACCACTTAGGTAAGTAGTAATTAATTGCAGTTTGCTGTCTGTTTCACAACAATGTGACCATTCTGGTTGCCCTTATTTGTTCTCAAGGCTAGTATATTAAGAAATCTGTATACACTGCCTGTATTCAAGTTCACAGTGGGTTTTGTTCTTTCCCACTTCAGCTTTTAACTGCCAATGTGTCTGAAGAAGGAACCAGTGTTCTGCAAGCCTGCTCTTTTAGGGTTTAGTAAGTCATCGGGGCACATGCACTAGCCCTGGGTCTTCTAGGGAGCATCCTGGTTGTGCAATATTTATTGTCCTCATTCCAAGTATGATAGTATTTATTATTATTATTATTATTATACGAGATTTATATAGCGCCAACAGTTTACTCAGCGCTTTACAATGTATAAGGGGGACAACACAATTACAGTACAGTTCAATACAAAAGGTAGAGGAGGGCCCTGCTTGTAGAGCTTACATTCTAAAGGGAGGGGGTGGTGGTACAAAAGGTAATAGCTGCAAAGAATGATTTGATGGGGGTGGCTCAGGGACAGTTATGTGGGTGTGGGATAGGCTTCCCTGAATAAATGAGTTTTCAAGGATCTCCTAAAGGTGGACAGGGTAGGGGCTGATCGGACAGACTGGGGCAGGGAATTCCAGAGGATGGGAGAGGCTCTGGAGAAGTCCTGGAGGCGAGCATGGGAGGAGGTAACAAGGGAGCTAGAGAGCAGGAGGTCCTGGGAGGAGCGGAGGGGGCGATTTGGGCGATATCTGCAGATGAGGTTGGTGATGTAGGTGGGGGCGATTTCCAAGTATTCTGTGTTTCCACCACTTAGGTAAGTAGTAATCAATTGCAGTTTGCTGTCTGTTTCACAACAATGTGACCATTCTGGTTGCCCTTATTTGTTCTCAAGGCTAGTATATTAAGAAATCTGTATACACTGCCTGTATTCAAGTTCACAGTGGGTTTTGTTCTTTCCCACTTCAGCTTTTAACTGCCAATGTGTCTGAAGAAGGAACCAGTGTTCTGCAAGCCTGCACTTTTAGGGTTTAGTAAGTCATCGGGGCACATGCACTAGCCCTGGGTCTTCTAGGGAGCATCCTGGTTGTGCAATATTTATTGTCCTCATTCCAAGTATGATAAACATACTTTTTCTCATACAGTAAGAGTGCTTTCACACTCAGACTGCCCGAGCGTTAGCTGTAAAGCGCCGTGGAAGCGGGGTGCTTTTAACCACAAAAAAGGGGTTAAAAGCGCCCAAAAAGCTCAGCTGCCAAATTGATTTCAATGGGCAGGGGCGGTGGAGGAGCGATGTATACAGCGCTCCCGCACCGCCCAAAGATGCTGCTTGTGGGACTTTTTTTCGTGTCCTGCAAGCGCACTGCTCCAGTGTGAAAGCACTCACATTAGGGTGGCACTGGAGGCATTTTTTAGGCGCTTTACAGGCGCTATTTTCAGCACTAAAACACCTGGAAAAACGCTTTCAGTGTGAAAGGGGTCTAAAGGACAAGGTCATAGACTTAGAACACTGGTTATACACAGCTACCTTCAGTTGATAGGACACTGGCAAACAGAGCTGTAAGGACCCCAATATATTCCCTCCCATTCCCAGTAAGCCTTAGTTTTTTGTCAGTGTCCTAAGGTAATAGATATATCCTCTATACTAAGGGAGGTTGCTTGTGTTTACTGGATGTTTTTCCTAAATGAATTAATTTATTTGAGTACTTGGCTGTCTGCCATCTACGCAAGCTAATGGCACAGTTTCTGTATCGGTGCCCTTGGCATGCCACTGTTACTTTACCTGTACCCTGCCGGATGAAGATGTGGGGCCAGCCCATAATGTTGCTCTAGGCAGTGGGCTTTACAGCTTCAGAGAAGTAGCGATCCACACTAGTGTGACCCAGTTCCTGAAGACCCTCTTGGGGAATATTTGAATGGGTGCAAAGCCAATATGGGGCTTGCCCCTAAGATCCTGCTACTTGATGATGTCTGATCTGCTGCTGTGAGCCTGCGCTTCTAACCCTTTCCTGGGCAGTGTGCTTTAACCCCCTGGGGATAGTGCTCGCAGCCATGGAGCAGAGTTCTGACTTGGGTGCGATTTCTGTTTGATAATGGCATTGATATCTCTGCAATTCCCTGGGTGCCACTACCACTATGGTGGTTTGTTAGTCCAGTGTTTCTCAACTTTTTTCCAGTCAAGACACCCTTAAAAATTTTAAGATTAAAACATTTTATTGCAACTGTGCTAATGGTTGTTAACCACTTACCACCCAGGCCCATTCTGACATTTCTCTCCTACATGTAAAAATCATCATTTTTTTGCTAGAAAATTACATAGAACCCCCAAACATTATATATGTTTTTTTTTTTTTTTTTAGCAAAGACCCTACAGAATACAATGGCGGTCATTGCAACTTTTTACCTCGCACGGTATTTGCACAGCAATTTTTCGCACACGTTTTTTTAAAAAAAACAGTGTTGTGCTTTAAAAAACAACAAAGCAGTAAAGTTAGCCCAATTTTTTTGCATAATGTGAAAGATGAAGTTACGCCAAGTAGGTAGATACCTAACATGTCACACTTCAAAATTGCACACGCTCGTGGAATGGTGCCAAACTTCGTTACTTAAAAATCCCCATAGGCGACGCTTTAAATATTTTTTACTGGTTACATGTTTTGAGTTAGGGCTAGGGTTAGGGCTAACGTTCGCGCCGATACCTCACATGTGTGGTTTAAACACTGGTTCCTATGTGGGCGGGACTTACGTATGCGTTCGCTTCTACGTGCGAGCACACGGGGACAGGGGCGCTTTAAATTTATTTATTTTTTTATTGTTAATTTTATTTTTATTTTTTATTTGACACTTTTAAAAAAAATAAAAATTTTTATCACTTTTATTCCTATTACAAGGAATGTAAACATCCCTTGTAATAGGATTATGGCATGATCGGTCCTCTTTACAGTGAGATCAATAAGACCCCACATCTCACCTCTAGGCTGGGAAGCCTGAAATCAAAAAAACAAAAACAAAAAACAAAAAAAACGATATCAGTTTCCCAGCCGAGGCGGCGCCATTTGAATGCAGAGGCTGGGCGTGACGTCATAACATCGCGCCCGGCCTCCGAACAATCATAGAGACTCCGGCGACCATCTGGTCCACAGGAAATCTCTATGGTAAACATCTGGGGCCGGCGAATCCTGTCTCCGACTCACCGATGGAATCGGTGAGTGGGTAGAAGCACCGGAGAGCGGCGGGAGGGGGAGCCGCTATGATCATTCCTATGGTGTAGGGAATCGCCGGCTGAAAAAGCTGATGTCTGAATGATGCCTGTAGCTGCAGGCATCATTCAGATATACTTGCACAAACTCAAGGACGTCATATGACGGCCGGCGGGCGGAAAGTGCTTAATAGATTACAAAGAGCTGCCAACACAATATATAATATTGCATAAAAAACATAACTACAAAATCAAGGTGCATTTGGGTGGCAAAAATATGAATGCAATCTATACACTGGGGGTGAGAACCTCTGGGGGATTTTAAGATGGAAAAGGACCAGGGGGTCCTAGTAGATGATAGGCTCAGCAATGGAATGCAGTTAGCATGCATTAATTCCAGAGATAAAACCAGGGCAACAAAGCTAATAAAGGGTCTGGAGCATATTAGTTATGAGGAAAGGTCACAACCATCAAACTTATTCTCTCTGTAGAAGAGACGTTTGAGAGGGGATATGATTTCAATATACAAATGCCATACTGGTGACCCCGCAATAGGGATAAAACTTTGTTGCGGAAGGGAGTTTAACAAGACTCGTGGCCACACATTAAAATTAGAAGAAAAGAGGTTTAACCTTAAACTACTTTTAACGAGGGTTCTTTACTGTAAGAGTGGCAAAGATGTGGAATTCCCAAAGATGTGGCTCTTATGAACATATTTCATTCAATAATTCAAAACGTGCACACTTGAACATGAAGTGGATTCAAAACCATGTTAAAAAGAAAAATGAATAGTGGAAGTCCACTTGATAGTCTACCTCATAAAGGGAAAAGCTCTATGAAAGTGAAACAAATTATCTGCTATGCTATTCATGTCACCTCCACACCTTCACTATGACTGAAATACTGAGACTGAGAGTGGTCAATGAGCACTTGTGTATCACAAAGAAGCTCATCAACTCGAATGCCCAATGCTGCTGATAGGCTCACATCCGATCCAGTAGAGATGCAAACAACCAATAGGAAAGAAAAGAGGGCCAAATACTCAATAGTGTAAATCCACCACTTAATCTTTAATAAAACAGATTAAAAACACTCACATAAAAGCATCCAAAACAGCACTGTACAAAGAATTGCGGTTCCAGGGACACTTTTAATGTTGCACGATGACATCACGACTTTGCTTCGCCCTGTGCATTTCATCACACCTGACATATTCAGGGGAATCAAGTCGGTGCTGCTTCATCAAGCTTTTATATACTCGATCGATAATTGAAGGAGGCACCCATTTAATCAAATTCTCCAAATACTAATCCCTCACATTATATGCCAATCATAAATCCTTCCCATCTTGTTCAGAGGTGAAACCAAAAATTTGGGGTAATAATCAAAGGATTAATATCTGGCCACCGTTTTATTGGATTCCTACATCTAAAACTTACACAAGGTCATGAGTCGTCATATTGGCAAAGCTTTAAAAAAGGAGGCTCTTTGGAACCATTTTGTAATCCAACTCTTATACCGCGTACACACGATCGGAATTTCCGACAACAAATGTTCGATGTGAGCTTGTTGTCGGATGTTCTGACCGTGTGTAGACTCCATCAGACATTTTCAGACTGAATTTCCGACAACAAATATTTGAGAGCTGGATCTCAAATTTTCTGACAACAAAATCCGTTGTTGTAAATTCCGAGCGTGTGTAGACAATTCCGGCGCAAAAATTCCATGCATGCTCTGAATCAAGTATGGGACGGAAGCGCTCGGTCTGGTAAAACTAGCGTTCGTAATGGAGAGCACATTCCTCACGCTGCACATTTTTAAAATTTTTTAACGCAGCTCATTCTCTTCTTCTTTAGAATGCTAGAATAATGAAGTTGTTTTGCTGCTGATATTCACACAGAGTTCTGACAAACTGATTTTTTTTTTTCTGATTTTGGTTGGTGTCCCTTTGTTAATTTGACATTGTCTTTTTTTTTTTTTTTTTTTACGTACCGGCCAGCCGGCCGCACTGTCTCTTACTATTACTGTATGTGGCTGTACATTGTTATTTTATCGCCCTAATAAACCTCCCTCCCCCCCTCCCCAATAATTCACCCTGACTGTTCCGAGGCACACTTTTTATCGGGCTATTATTCGTTGTTTTCTCTTGGCTTCAAAATTTTATACTGTGTCTAGTACAACTTCTCTACCTAGGTAGAGAGACAGTTGTTCTCGGCGCTAAGTTAGCACTGGTGAGGAGCGTGGCATTGTTTGGATCCATGGGTTCCATAGCTTCACAAACATATTGTAATTACCTAATCTTGTATGAAATGTCCTTTCACTCCGTACTGTTGAGTTGACAGTTTCAACCCAGGATTCCGGGGTTGGGGGTGTTCTTGACTGCCAGGTTTGTGCTATTAATTTTCTGGCTTGAAACAGGCATCTTGCTATAGCTACGGCTGTGCCTCTATCCCTCATCCCGTTGTTAACGTGGCCCAGCACGCAGGTCTTAGGGTCGAGCGCTAAATTAATTCTGAACGTGGAATTTATTTTCTTTATGATCTCCGTCCAGTACCTAACAAGTTTTGGGCACCTCCAGACCATATGAATTAGGTCGCCTGTTCCTCTGCATCTGGGGCACTCATCATTAATTCTGTGACCAAACATAAACAGATTTTTTGGTGTGTAATAGGATCTGTGCAACAGCAGCAGGTGGGAGGCTTTTTGTGAGGGAGAAACCGACACCTCTGATCCAAATTCAAGAATCCTCTTCCATTGTTCGTCCGTTATCTCCCCTACATCGGCCGCCCACCTGTCCCTTCCCCTCCGGGAGGCCGACCTTCATATTTCTTCTCTTTGCCAGTTGTGTATATATCTCTGTAATTAAGCCCTTGGTGGTCTCTGACTTAATTATTGTTTGTAGTAGTGGAATCCTGCACCATGTTGGAGGTTGTCCACTAAACTGTTCAAGGCATGCCTGATCTGTAGGTAGCTATAGGATGCCTGGTTTGATATCCCATACTCATGTCTCAGATTCTCAAAGGATTTCAGAGTATCCCCTTCATATAATTGTATCAGCCGGCTTATTCCACATCTTTCCCACGTTTTATTCCTATCGACTGCTAATAATTCGTGCAATTGTTTGTTGTTCCTTATTGGGGAATATTCTGAGATTCCTTTATACCCCATTTTCCTGGCTGTCTGCCAAACCCTAGTGATCATTTTGAATGTCGGGATTTCTCCTTGCAGTGAGTCTGCCTCCAGTGCTCCTGCTAGTGAGCTGTGTGGGTTCCCCTGTAGAATAATTTTAACATTGCTGCTTCCCCCTCCCTCTGTGGCACATCCACCCAGTTGTTGCAACTGAGCTGCTAAGAAATAGGTAAACGGTTGGGGAACCCCCAGTCCCCCCTCCGTATCGGGACGCTGCAGTTTCTGTAGGCCGATCCTGGCCTGCCCTTTTTTTCCATATTAAATCCCTAAATAGGGACTGGATCTTTTGAAACCACTTCTCCCCAATCCAAACAGGGGAGTTGTGGAGTAGGTATAACAACTGTGGCATCCAGATCATTTTTATCAAGTTGGCTCGACCAGCCACAGACAAGGGGAGTCTGCTCCAGGTATCACATTTCCTCTTGAATTTTGATAAGAGAGGGATCAAGTTGTCCTCAATAAATGCACCAGGTTCCTTGGACAGCACAACACCAAGATATTTCATTTTCCCTGTAATCTTCAATTGGGGCAAGCACGTCGGAGTAGGGTTAGCTAATAGGTCAACCGGTAGTAGCGATGACTTCTCCCAGTTGATAGCCAATCCCGAGAACTTTCCAAAGTCTTCCACTAGCTGCGTCACTTTCCTCAATGAGGAGGTCTTATCCCCAAGGAAGAATATAATGTCGTCTGCGAAAAGCGCTATTCTCTCTTCCCTCCCCTTTCTTTGAAATCCCTGTATTTCAGGTGATGATCTCACTGCTCCCGCCAATGGCTCCATGACCAGGACAAACAGCAAGGGGGACAAGGGGCACCCCTGTCTTGTCCCTCTTTCGAGGGGAAAACTTTCCGAGTATTCGCCGTTTATCTTGAGCCTTGCCCTTGGGTGGTTGTATAGAATTTTTAGCCAGCTAATAAATACAGGGCCGAATCCAAACTTCTCCAGCACCCTCCAAAGATATTCCCATTCCAGGCTATCGAAGGCCTTGGCGGCGTCTAAGGACAATATGGCTCTGGATCCCGCGTTATCTGTTGGTACCTGAAGATTCAGATAGGCCCTTCTGACATTTATGCTGGTGGACCGGCCGGGAATAAACCCCGATTGGTCTGGGTGCACAAGTTTTGCGATAGACATTGTCTTTTTGAAATGTCCCTGCCTACTCACAAACAAACTGTCCTTTTTGAACTAAAACACATAGCCAAGTATTTGTGGAAAAAAATAGACATTTATTAGGGGTCATAACAAAATAAAGAGGAAGGCAACGCTGGATAAACTGTTGAAATTGGCGAAGCTTTTGTACCCCAGGGCAGACATCAATTATTTGACAGGCAAAATTGGTAGCCTGAGGAGTCCATTTAATAGGGAGCACAATACGGTCCAGGACTCCAAGAGATCGGGAGCAGCAGCAGATAACATGTATGTCCTGAGGCTGTGGTCTTACAACAGCCTGTGTCTTTTGCCAGACCAGACTGAACCCAGGTCATCACTCTCTTGTCTTCCTTCCAGGCTGTGGCTGTGGTGTTGGAGTTGTGGCAGAAGGTGGAGGAGGAGTATGGTCCCCCTTATTTAGGGCCTGATACACGACTTCCTCACAAATGAGGCGTTGGCCCACCTCCATTTCCTGCAATTTGCTGGCTGCCATGCAGGCATAGGCCTCTTAAAGATTGGGGGTGGTTCTGAGGGCCGTTGTAGCCTGCCAAATCAAAGAAAGTGCTGACTCCTCCACGTTACTCCCCTCTGGGCCTTTTTGTTGGAAGGCGAAGGGGAGGAACCTGCGATTCGGTCAGGCTACTGGGCACGGCCACTTCCTGGCTGCCACTTTCCACGACCACCTCCTGGCTGCCACTTTCCACGACAACCTCCTGGCTGACACTTTCCAAGACCACCTCCTGGCTGACACTTTCCACGGCCACCTCCTGGCTGCCACTTTCCACGGCCACCGCCTGGCTGCCACTTTCCACGGCCACCTCCTGGCTGCCACTTTCCACGGCCACCTCCTGGCTGCCACTTTCCACGGCCACCTCCTGGCTGCCACTTTCCATGGCCTCCTCCTGGCTGAGACTTTCCACACCCTCCTCCTGGCTGAGACTTTCCTGTGTATGAAAATGGGACATAGACAAATAGAAAAGACTATACTTCTGACCCCAGCATTTGTCATTCTTGTTCCAATAATTTTTGGCTACTACTGTCTATTGATATGTAAACCACTTTGTTAATTCTGAAATTGTGATCAATAATAACATCTAGTTAACATTATTCATTTTTGGCAAGAAATATGTTGAACAATGCTATACCTGGCTCAAGCTGGGCTCCTCCACATCTTCCTGGGTGGAAGGCCCAGGTTGGATTTCTGAAGCCTCATCTGAGGTGGAAGGAAGGGTTGAGAGTAATGGCCTGATTTCAGTCTGGTCTGAGAAAAACCGCAGTCTGTTGTAGTACCACAGCCAGGGGACATAAACGTCATCTGCTGCTGCTCCTGATCTCATGGAATCCTGGACCTATTTGCGCTCCCTATTATATGTGCTCCTCAGGCCACCAATTTTGCACTTCAAATAGGGGATGGTTGCAGTGGGAATCACCGGCTTCACCAATTCCAGCAACTGATCCAGCGCTGCTTTCCTCTTTATTTTATTATTATAAAAAGGGGGCCGCAAAGAGCAGTGAGATGTGTTTCCTCATAGCTCCCGGGTCCCTCGGCTCCGCGGACTGAATTTTGCCAGGAAACTCACCCTAAACTAAGCATATGGGGAAGGACAAGCCCCGGGCACAGAAGGGCACCTGTGGGAACCGAAAAGGAGGCGATTTGTAGGACTATTTTCCCCGATCCCGGGCCACCACATAGCGCCGTTCTGAATCCAAGATGGCGCCGGCCCTGCCGTCCCCAGCCTGTTCCGACTCATCCCTGGATACACAGGTGAGCTCTCACAGCCCTTTCCCCCTCCCTGAGGACCCTGACTTTAGGCTCACCAGAAGCCGTTCTAATGCCTCCCTGGGCTCAGGTGAGGGCTGGGATATGGAGTCACAGATCCGGTCCCTGCACAGCTACATCAGATCCCTGCCCACTAAAGCAGACTTTGAGCACTGTGTCCATAGGATTGAAAAAGCATATAAGAAAGAAATCTCTGACCTCAAGAAGGACATGGGTACTCTCTTTGAGGACGTGGACTAGAGCTGCACGATCCTGGCTAAAATGAGAATTGCAATTATTTTGCTCAGAAGATAGATCACGATTCTTTCACAATTCTCACGGCATAACATCATCTTTCACATTAAACAAAATAATTGGGCTAACTTTACTGTTTCGTTTTTTTTTATTCATTGAAGTGTACTTTTCCCAAAAAAATGCGTTTGAAAGACCACTGTGCAAATATTGCAAAAATACCCATTTTATGCTCTAGGGCAGTGGTTCTCAACCTGGGGGTCGGGACCCCCTTGGAGGTCGAATGACGATTTGCCAGGGGTCACAGAATCCTGGGCTGTTCCCGAAGCCTTTGCTGCTCTCCCAGCCTTTTCGTAGCCTCCCAGTAGGGCTGTTCCTGGAGCCTGCGGCTGCCCACTCAGCCTCTTCGCAGCCACCCATTCAGTTCACGGCATGGTTGGGGGGCAGAGACTAGAGGTCAGCTGACTGGTGAGGAATGTGAAGTGGAAGGGGCTGGAGGAGAGCCTATCTCCTGATTTTGGCATAGGTGTCACTGCTATGAGACACCACAAATTTGGAGACACAGTGAGTAACACTACCTGTGATTATAGGTGCCATTAAAAGTCCCCACTACAGTTCTCAGATCAGCAGATGACCTTAATCAAGAGCACCTAAGTTGGCTGATCAGAACATTGCCACTCATCCCAACTCCCTGCCAGCACTGCCACTCATCCCATTCCCACCAAGGACTAAGAGAAGGAATAAAAATAGAGAATACATGGAAGGGAGAGGAAAAGAGGGGGAGGAACAAAGAAAAAGGGAGAGAAAGAATAAGAGAAAAAACAAATAAAGATGGCTAGAGAGAGGGATGGAGAAAAAAAACAAGAAATTAGGATAGAGAAAGATAAAAGGAACACAAAGAGAGTGGTACATCCTAAAATGTACCATAAGGGGTTTTAATACTGTACGAGTGGAAGGGACTCAGGGAGTGCTAAATGTACGTGGGATAGGGGCGCAAATTACTTGTCTTGCCTTGGGAACTGAAAACCCACGCTATGAAAATAATTTTTCTGTTAGGGGTCCCCACAACTTGGGAAATTTTACGACACTAGGGAGGTTGAGAATCACTGCTCTAGGGTCTCTGCTAAAAAATATCTATAATGTTTGGGGGTTCCAAGTAATTTTCTAGCAAAAAAATCTGATTTTAACTGTAAGAAACAAGTGTCAGAAAAAGGTTTAGACTTTAAGTGGTTAAACTTCCTGCATATTCACATGGAAGTTTCATCCCTTTGATCTAAGTGAAGAGTTACAATGTTGTTAAAATCTTTGGCAGAGTAAGCAGAGAACTCTATACTTGTAATGTGAAAGAATCGAGACACTCCACAACATAGATCGTCAGAGGGGGTGAATCGAGATCGTGATCGATTAATTGTGCAGCTCTAACGTGGACACTACCACAGCCAGCCTTAGCAATACAGTACAGGCCCATGACAAAATTCTTAACACACACACCATCATGCTGCAGCAGCTATCATACCAACAGGACGACACCAAGAATCGCAATCATCGCAATAATATCCGCATACGCGGGATCCCTGAGACTGTAGACCCCCAAACCCTGCCTGCAGTTGTGACGGATATCTTTAATCAATTGCTACAACGCCCCAAGGGTGACCCCATTGAACTAGACCGTGTGCACAGGACCTCAGGCCCGCGGACCCCGGATCCCTCCTTTGTGCGAGACACCCTGTGTCGGGTCCATTTCTATAGGATCAAGGAGGACATCATGAGAGCTGCTAGCTCACAGAACACTATACTCTTTAACGACACCCCCCGTGATGCTTCTCCCAGATTTATCTTGTTAGACACTGGCGATGAGGAAAGCATTGAAGCCACTCACACAGCTCTTGCAATCTAACCAGATGAAACATCAATGGCGATTCCCCTTCCACCTCCGAGTACACCATGAGGGCAAAACCGCCATCTTCCGCACTCTGGGAGACTTACCATCCTTCCTCAGCACACTGGAGCTCCCGCAAGTGTCTCTCCCGGATTGGCCGTTAACACCGACTACCTCTGGCCTACCCTTTGCCCCACAATGGCAGAAGCAAGGTCGCAAAAGCAATTCCAGGCCTATGCCTCAACAGGATCCCTACGATTGAATCCGGCCTGGTCATATTTACAGTTTTTTTTTTTTCCCTTCACAGGGACTACCCCTGTGACAACACAGGGCAAACACAGACACGATCCCACTACAGTCTGCCTCCCCTGTATGTTACTACTCTAGTTTTTGAGGCCTGTTTTGAACTTCCTCATTCTCTTATTATTTTTTCTCACAGTACATTCATCCTACGACCTGGACTATTGTAACCGTTCTACTCATGTTATTTCCACCCCTTCTTTCCAGGTTTCTCTAGTTACCTCGCTCATGCCATGGGCCTCCTAATATGTGTTATTTTTCTACCACTTCAATGTGCATGTTTCTGTTTTGCTGCTGCTTCTCACCTAAGACTTTTATACTATGCTCACCCTTAGATATATTGCATACCTCTCTGAATTCTGAGTTTCCTATAACCCGTTCACAACCAATACTATGTATCACCATCTTAATATTGTACTGTCTGTTTAATGGTTTTGATTCCCCGTGGACCAGGGGGCTACTATGCCCTGCGAGTTTTCCCTGCACCCCCCCTTAAGGGTTTTTTTTTTTCAGTGCCATTATGAACACTGAGTGGTATACTGCGGTATATCAAGGTCTTTTTGTCCCTTACTTGTAGTTATTTGGAGCGACCTAGTGGCCTTTTTTTTGTTTATGTTCAATTTTTTCTAAATTTGACCTGTTTGTCCTTTTCCCACTGATCCAGAGTGAATTCTCTTTGTTACTCCTGTTTACTATTCTTGGATCCGGGGACGATGACCCCGACCAAACCAATTGCTTCTATATACATTTGGTCCTATTGACCTTTTGTCATTCTCTTTTTCTTTTTGTTTGCTTTCTCTTCTTTCCTCCCTTTTCCCCCTGTCTGCATCTCTTCTCTCTCCCTTTCTGGGCTTCCCTTGGCCTCGCTTTTCCTACCAAGAGCTGCTGACCCATGAGACACCTGACATGCCTAACACCCCTCCTCCCTCCTTCCCCACACGTCTGAATATACCATGGTTACTGTTTGCCCGATTGCTTTAGCATCTTTCAATTGCAGGGGGTTTAACATACCAGAGAAGCGGAGCCAGATTCTGTATCACTTCCATAAAATACGCACAAATATTTTATTACTACAGGAAACACACATTGGGCTCTGTACTCGCCCTATGCAACAGGTACTATCCACAATGGTATCACTACTAATCCTCAGGCCAAATCTAAAGGGATATTCATCGCTTTCCATAAATCTTTCAATCCTGAGGTCCTAGACTCCCTTATTGACGTGGCTAGTCGCTTCATTTTTCTTAAGCTGAAACTAAACATTTTTCTCTTCACAGTGGCCAACATATACATACCTAACATGGATCAGGCTCGGTTCCTCTCATCTGTTGTCACCAGACTATTCTCATTTGGTGGCTCCTGCTTTATCATCAGTGGAGATCTCAACATCACCATGTCCCCATCTGCAGACACTTCCTCGGGAAAGTCCTCTGTTCCTTTCTCTAAACTGACACACATCAAATCCCTACTACACTCTTCTCATCTGGTGGATGTTTGACATGTCCAGCATCCTACAGAGAGGTATTACAGCCATTATTCAGCGGCACACGACTCCTACAGCAGACTCAACCATTTTCTGATATCACAATCCCTACTAGATACCCCCTCCAGGCATCCCTTGGCCACCTACTCTGGTCTGACCACGCTCCAGTCTATTTGACCCTAGTGCTCCCCCTGGCGTCTCGTAAAGGCACGCACTGGAGGCTCAATGTCTGTGTAGCGCAAACGTCTCTAAAACCATTCGGAACTTTATATCTGACGACTCCTCCGACACTACCTCCCCTCTCATTCAATGGGAGGCCCTGACGTGTGGTGCAGGGTGTGCTCATACAACATGGCTCTCGCCTCAAACGGATAAGAGCGGATGATATCCGCCGTCTCCGCTCCACTATAGCAGAACTCGAACCTTGCCATAAACGAGACCTGGACCCTGCCATTTTTGTCTGATTATCGAATGCCCATAGAGACCTACTCCAACTATTAGATTTGCATTCCCTGATAGTTCGTGACAGGGCGCGCAATTACCATTACTCCTTAGCCAACACATGCAGCAAACACCCGGCACGATTCCATTTATCGCCCATCCCAATCAAAACAAGACGTTCAATATGAAAGGCATCTCCTCTGCCTTTAGAGAATACTACTCTCAACTCTTCAATCTACCGCCTACAGCCCCAAACACCCGGACCACCTCCTCTGGTGACAAAATGCGAGGCTACGTTATGGAAACGTAAAATAAAAGGAAAAAAAACGCGCTAAAGAAAATTGTGTAAAAACTTATAGCTACACGAGTAAAACACCAATATCTGTGTAAAATAGATCAAAATAAAAGAAAAAACATGCGCTCATAAACAACATAAATACTCATATTGAACCACTCACAATCTGTGCAAGAAAAAAGAAATAAAAAGTGCAAAACGGATCTTAATGAAAACAATCCAAATCCCTACAAAAACAAACATACATCAAAAATAATACCAATAATTATTATATAGCGGGAAAATGTGAAGATGTGCTTAAGGCATGAATCATTACACTCCTTGAAGTTTCCCACCCCAAATGGATAAAAAACAGTCCTCAAATAAGGAATTTTTTAACTGAAAAAAGATAGTCCATAGAATGAACAGCAGGAGAGGGGGAGTCACATAGACAAATAACCACTTCACAGAAGCAGGGGGAACCATCCACGTTCCGACCGGTCAGACACTGCACAAATACATGGGGAGGGAGAAGTGTGAAGACAAAAGCTCTCATAGAATCCCACAGTGTTGAAAGGTGGACCCTTACCCTCAATGGTGGACCTCCCTTCTGGCGAGGTCTTACACGCAAGCAGACTTTGCCCTCTGCGGGGACTAAGGATGGATGGTGCCCGGATCCTACTCGTGAACTGTGCGTCTCCGACCTGGCATGTACCAACTCGTCCACCGGAGATGATGGACCCCCTTAAGAGCAGGATCAAATGAGCAGGCAGAAATAGCCCTCTGCAGGGACACACAATCCTCCAGTCTCTGGTAGTCTCAGGTGTTTGGTGGGAAGTGTCACCGTATAGCAGTAAATGCTTGTCAGCTCAAACTCTCACTCTGAAAGAGAAGGCACACTCGGGCTCCAAGCCACGAGTGAGCAAAGAGAGAGGGAGACTCCGATCGTGTAGTAAAAAAAATAACAGGTCATTTATTGCTGGTCTGTGTATCAGTTATTGCTGGTCTGGTACACAGACCAGCAATAAATGACCTGTTATTTTATTTACTACATGTTTTTTTATGTCCTCTGCTAGACAGCTTACCCCATCATTTTGGAAGACAACCACCACTCCTCCCTTGTTACGATACGTCTCAATTATGAATTATACCATGAGAATGGAGGAGATGCTGGCCCTTGACAACGACACCTTTGATAAGTACAAGGTACTATAGTCCATCTGACTCCGTACTCTCGCCAACATGCTGTCGACCCCGACACAATCACCCTAACATGTAACCTGACAGTGGGATGGGCAGGGCATGTACCCAAGGGTCCCCCCCCACTGTCCCCTAGTAACTCCTTTCTTTGAATGTCTCCCCAGCAGCCCTTACGCTCTTCTACAACTTTCTCTCTCCTTCTTTTTCTCTGTTTCTTCTTTCTTACTCTCTCTTTTTTTTTTCAATTCACGGCCAATACTGGGTCGCTCCCCGCTTCTTCTCTTTTTAATAGTAATCTCTAAAAATTTGTGCATACAATCTTATTATGAACGACAAGGCTCTCCTAGCCAGAATTACTCATTGCACCGAGTGACGGTCGTTGATGTTAATAATATACCGTATGACAATAAGAGTTAAGCTGTGGGCGATAGCCATTGGGCTGACTCATCACATATGTTTACTTGCGATTGTCACCAGACCATAACTTTATACGTTGTTCATTGTATTTTCTGTTAAACTACCAATAAATATATTTTCAACCCTATTATTATAAAAAGGGTGTTTCCCTTTTTATAATAATAGACAGACAGGGCAGCTCCCTGTATTTATCAATGAAGCTAGGGAGGAAGTCATGATCATTGAATCTATCCATTTTCTCTGCAAGACACAACACAAGACAAACCCTAATGTCAGGCTAAACTCTCCTAATCTTGTCCCAACATAGGCCTCAATCTATAAGCAGTATAGGCCACTGATGCCCCAAGTTAACATTGTACCTTCGTTAGCACGATCGGCGCTTACACTACTCCGTCCTCCGCTCACGTACGACGCACGCTTGTTACGCTTTATATACACTGCGCATGCATGAAACTCCGCCCCTGACCTTCTTTCTAGTATATTCCCCACCCCTTCTCTTTTGGCACAGTGGGAGAGCAGCAACGAGGAGGACGACGAAAGCCCGGAGCCACAAACGTCACGATCCAGGAGATTTAAGGCGTCAAATATGTCCTTTGGTGAGATGGTGGACATCTTGAAGAGTGCCGACTATGACAGGAAATATGGATCTTACAGAAACTCAAATGTCAGAAAGGCCAAAATCACGAGTAAAGTTGTGAAACGTTTACAGAAGAATTTTGGGGTACGGCGATCCAAGGATCAACTGAGGAAACGATGGTTAGACCTCAAATTGAGGGAGCAGGATCAGTACAGAAGAATCAAGAGAGTGCTGCAAAAAAGTAATTATTTTGTCATGTGTTCCTATTATTATTATTATTATTATTATTATAATTATTACTTTAGGCTTAGGCTTTAGGCTCAGCTATGGCATGCAATGCAAGCTGCTGCTAACAAAGCAAACAGAATATTGGCATGCATTAAAAAGGGGATCAACTCCAGAGATAAAATGATAATTTTCCCGCTCTACAAGACTCTGGTCTGGCCGCACCTAGAGTATGCTGTCCAGTTCTGGGCACCAGTCCTCAGGAAGAATGTACTGGAAATGGAGCGAGTACAAAGAAGGGAGACAAAGCTAATAAAGGGTCTGGAGGATATTAGTTATGAGGAAAGGTTGCGAGCATCAGCATCAGCACTTATTTTCTCCGGAGAAGAGACGCTTGAGAGGGGATATTATTTCAATATACAAATACCGTACTGGTGACCCCACAATAGGAATAAAACTTTTTCGCAGAAGAGAGTTTAACAAGTGGGCACTCAATAAAATTAGAAGAAAAGAGGTTTAACCTTAAACTACGTAGAGGGTTCTTTACTGTAAGTGGCAAGGATGTGGAATTCCCTTCCACAGGCAGTGGTCCCAGCGGGGGGCATTGATAGTTTCAAGAAACTATTAGATAAGCACCTGAATGACCGCAACATACAGGGATATGCAATGTAATACTGACATATAATCACACACATAGGTTGGACTTGATGGACTTGTGTCTTATTTCAACCTCACCTACTATGTAACTATGTAACTTTAGTGTGGCTCCATGTGCTTTTCTGGCAAGTTTCAGATTTGTGGGCACGGTAATCGTTCGTAGTAAACATTGTTTGGTCGCCCACTAATACAATGTTTTTTGCAGGTTAACTACATTTGTTCAGGCCTATTTGTATTAAAAGAAGTTTGTTGTCTAGATGCTTTTGTAACTAGAATGAAATGCAAACTTGATTCAGTGTAAGGAGAGGACACTCAGCAGCTGTTTACACATCTGGACGCAGGAGCACTAGTGTGGGACACAAGTTACCCCTTTTTAGGGTGTCCCACACAGGTGCTTCAGTGGATACTAGGGGTGTCTCCATGTGGGCAACTTTACCAAAAAAGGTAAGTATTCCAGCTTGAAGAAAGGGGAAAAAGCATGTCTTCAGCTTGGAACTCTGCCAAAACAGACAATTGTACTTCACTTCCAAGCAATGTTTCATATTCCTATTTCTTGCCTCAAATATCTGTGTGCTAAGTATACCTTTTTTTCATTCACATAGGGGAGAAAAGGCTCAGACATCAGAGGACACCAAGGACCCCCAACCTCCTAAAGAAGGGGAAGTCACCACACTGCCTGAGACCACTGCTTCAGGAAATAGATGTATGCCTGCATATTTATAATACATGGTGTGTTCTTTTATTTTAGGTGATGTGGATGTTGTTGAAGAAGAAACTAATTTCACAAGTGCAAGTGCACACGTCCTCATCGGGAAAACATGATGTGCAATCGTGATTTACAAAAGATAAAGGAAAACATCAATGATGTTCAACAAAAAATGAAGAACCTCATTGATGTTTTAGGCAGAATCTAAAACGCACAAAAATTGTACCGTTTTGTCGAGGACTTTTTTAATTCAAGTTTTAAAGTATTTTAAAAGCCAAATTTTGAAGATGCACACAGTGTGTCAACATGTGCTATCTGCCATCACGGAATATCAAGGTACGCGTTTTGGGGGTGAAACTCCTTCCTCGCAACTAAAGTAGATAAGAAAAAGGCCTTGCATCCCCGAAACATGTCCATTGATCCCCCATGATGGGAGCGAGCACATGGAAATCCACATTTTGACTCCCAATTTGTGTGCATCTTCAAAATTTGGCTTTTACAGGGGTGACATCACCCCATCTGATGAAGGCAATATCAACACAGTTTTTACATACTAATGTCTGATAATACCTTCGCTTTTTCAAACTTGAAGTTTGTAAGTTCATGAGTTGTGTATGTTATGGTTTGAAACATGCCTGTTTAACCAACAAATGTATATTTCTAATGTCAAACATAAAAACAAAGATGTTGGCTTGTTCAAAAACCCTTTTGTAATGCACATATTAATGTGCTTTGAGTAAAATGTTTTATACTCAACATTGTGTGACTTCTTCTTTCAATGCTCAATACCAGTTTTTGGAGTAAGTTGGTGTTTACAGTGACAATGGGAGTTATTTACTAAAGTTTCAGTGCACTTGTAGTGCAAAGTGGATTTGCTTTTAGTAAATAACCCACGCATTACTCTAAAATCAGGCCATTTTAGGCACTCAAAACAATTAATTCATGGTGCTGAAAAAGATGATTATTTTTAACATTAATGCATTACATTAACAACAAAAACAATGTGTGTGTGTAGCAGACCCACAACAGAATAGTTAGCTGAAGAAGAGATTGTCACCTCATGTATCAAATAAATTACGTTTGCACTATTTAAGAAAATGGCCGAAAAGAAAAGACCATTGGAGAACCTAGGAGACAGCTAAAAGAAACACAAGCAATAAATCAAATTAAATATTATTTCAGTTTAAAATAAAAATGTATTTTAAAAATGTTTCTCAAACATTTGCTGGCATATCAATGGCCCCCTACCCGCAAAGTATTCCAGATAATTTTGACTGACTTTGCGGGTGCTTTGGGGGGGGGGCGCAGGCCAGGACGGCCAGCTTCAAGTGCCGTCAGGGTTGACTGATCTGAAAATCCGGCCTCAGGCCCAACTGAGGCCACATAGTTGGAAGCATTTCTCCTTAGAAAGTTGTGCATAATGCAGCTTGCAAGGACTATATGGTTTAGTTTACATTCCGCCATGTGAATTGGCATCAGGAATAGGCGGAACCGGCTGGCTTTTATGCCAAAAGCATTCTCCACCATTCTTCTGGCACTGGCCAGCCGGTAGTTAAAAACCCTCTGGCCTGGGGTGAGGGTCCTCATGGGGAATGGCCGCATCAAGTGTTCACCAAGCCCAAATGCTTCATTAGCGACAAAGACGAACGGTAGACCAGCCACATAGTCTTCCGCAGGTGGCAATCCCAAGCCACCGCTCTGGAGCCGTCTGTAGAACTCGGTCTGGATGATAACTCCACCATCCGACATCCGGCCATTCTTTCCTACGTCCAAAATCTAGTATGTCGCCGACATCACTGCCAACATCACTATACTATTAAACCTCTTGTAATTATAATAGTATGACCCCAAGTTGGGGGGTGGGACGATGTGGACATGTTTCCCATCGATTGCCCCTCCGCAGCTGGGCAAAGTGGGATGCCACAGTCTGCCATTCCCGAGGGGTTGAAGGAAACTGTGGAGTCAAACAAGAAAAAAAAAATAGTACTTTTGCACATAAACATTGCAAGCAGATTATACACAAACATTCTTGGCCAACATAAGTATAACATTTATTTTAAGGAGTATTTAAAGACAAAAGTATAAGGTACACTTATCGGATTCATCCTCCCCTCTTGTGGCCCAGTGAAAAAATGTTATGTTGCGGGGGGGGGGGGGGGGGGATGTTTTGGACAGGTAACTGTCTCCACTTCTTTGAGAGCTGAATTCATACATAATGTGTGTTACTTTGGCCAGCCCCTCCTTACTTACACTATTGGCAGCCCACTGGACAGGTAAGAAGTGTCATAATACAAAAATATGAATACACACTGTCCAAATTGAAGCACATTTTTACATTGTGCAATTACATATCTGGATAATAGGAGAACAAAACTTGAAACAGTACCATTTGAAAGTATTCAGGCAGGCCCTTGCACTACATGCTTTGGTGAATTCATCCATAAACCTGACCACAAAAGAGGTAGGTATAGTGCGTATAGGTTTGGCAAAGTCAGCAGATAGAGGATTGGTATCGGTTGGCTTAGCGGTTGGGGGGATGGAGGGTTCCAAATGAGTTTGGGCCCAAAAAAAAAAAAAAAAGCCTCTTGCACTATGCATGAATTTAAGGACAAAAATAACATTTGTACACATTTTAGGGGGTGTTTAGGGTAAAGCACTACAATGGAGCTGACAAAATACATTGTTAAGTGACTAGGCTAGGTGTAAATGGGCCCAGTATAGCATGCTGGGGAGGTTAGTAAAGGCAAATATGCATGAATGACAAAAAAGGAACATTGAAAGCTTCCAGCATGCATGAGGACAAAAAGGACATTTACAGCATATTACAATCGTGGTAATTAGGGAATGATTAAATAAATCCAATAGATTAGCAAACATTAAATACATAGAATGTGATGTTAAAGGATAAAACTTACCTTAATATAGTCCTTCTGCAGGACCTGAATGATGGCAGAATAGGTCTCTGGAATAATGATCCCCAGAGCCTGGGGGGAGATGCCTGTTGAGAACTAGATGTCCTGCAGACCTCTCCCCGTCGCCAAGTACCGCAAGGTGGTGACTAGTCTTTGTTCCGGAGTGATGGCTTGCCGCATGCAGGTGTCCTGCTTGGTAATATAAGGGGACAGCAAAGCCAACAGACAGTGAAAAATGGGGTCCGTCATCCGGAGATAATTCCTGAAATCATCAGGATTATTCTCCTGGATCTCCCGCAACAAAGGCATGTGCGAGAATTGGTCACGCTGGAGCAACCAATTCTTGGTCCATGAACTCCTCCTCCCCCCATTCATGGACTGGGCTTGGGTCAAAGTAAGAACCCCAACACCAAGCCCCTGCATAGCACAAACTCTATGAAGAGTACGTAAACGCAACATGGCTTCAAAATGGCCGGCTGGTCAGAACGAACTAACAGAACGCACTGAAAATCAGAAAGGCCTGAGAAGAGCGAGCTGAAAATCAGAAATGAGCGGACAAGAACACACTGAAAAAACAGATACGAACTGACTACACGCACTGAAACACAGATACGAACCCACAAGCACAAACTGAAGAGCAGTTACGAACTGAAAAGCACAAGGCTGAAAAGCGCAAATCATCTCTCACCAAACTGCTACTAACACAAGATTAGCAGAAGGAGCCCAAAGGGTGGCGCACTGGCTATTGAACTTCCTTTTTCTAGTCCCGTTGTACGTGTTGTACGTCAGCGCGTTCTTGCCGATCAGAATTTCCAAAAACATTTGTGCAACCGTGTGTATGCAGGACAAGTTTCAGCCAACATCCGTCTGAAATAAATCCACGGTTTGGTTGTCGGAAATTCTGATCGTCTGTACGCGGCATTAAAATCCTAATGGAATACAGGACAATTTAAACTAACAATACTCCTCATACAATACACTCCATACTCCATCTTGTGGTGAAGAGAAGGTATAACATCTAGATTTAAAAAAAACATTAAAAAATTATATAAAAATTGTAAAAATAATAATACATGTGCAACCCTCAATTATTCATGAAATGTACATATCCCAGAAGTATGTTTTAGGACTAATTTTCTTATCCAGTATATCCTCCAAAAACAATGTACACAAACATTTCAGAATAACCCTCTGTTAAACTTAAAAGCAAATATTTATTATATTGCAGCTTACCAATTCTTAGGTGTGATAGCTGCATTAGGCCTCATGTACACTGCTGCTGGTAAACGGACGTTCAGAGGCAGTTGGATACTTTTTTCAGCTGCCCATGAACTCATCCAATGTTTTCTTATGTGTACATGTACACAGGTCTGTTTAATGTTGTTTTTAGGCAGTTCCGTTTAGAGGCTTTTCTTTGAAGGGAAAAAAATGAGTTCAGATGCCAAACTCATACCGGTACCTGCGTTTAGCCGCGTTTTCGTTTAGAAGCGTTTTTAAAGGTGCCCTATTTTTTTTTTTTACATTACAAAACTTAAAAATGATAGCAAATGATGCAAAAACCACTAAAAAAATATTTTAAAAACTTGTAATAGCTTGTAGTGCTTCATAGACCATTTATATACCCCTAATGAGCTCATGATCCAATCCAATGCACTACCAGGATTGCTGTTAGCAAAACTGTAATTGGAATTTGACCTATATGTTGTTAGATTTGAACCAGATGACTCCACCATTGAGCTTGACCCCCGATTTGATCAAACATAGTTGCAAGAAATTTAATATCTGGCTTTTTTAACTTCCTCACATATGCTTAGTATGGGATCCATAGTAAAAGCACCGAAATTGAGGTAGATACAAGTACTTTGGGAGGGTCTTATGATGTTATCTTAAATAAATGCTCCTAGACATGAACACGGCAAAACGCCGCTAAACGAGGCGTGCAAACGCCGCTAAACAGGCGTTTTTAATTGCCAGTTTCAAGCTGTCAAAAAAAATCATTCAGAAGAGGTTGCCTTAGCGCCCCGTGTACATTAGGCCTAAGTTTCCTTTTTTTTAGCTTTTCTTTCTTTCTTTCTTTCCATCTAGTGACCCAGCTAGTAAGTCTGTTGTTTTTCAGAAGCACAAGCCAACAGAATGTATCGGTTTAAATGGATGAGACAAATCACTTAAAGTGGATGTAAACCCAATGTCATCCTTTCTAAACTACTCCCATAGGGGTTATCTATAAGAATATACACGCCTCCTGCATGTATCTTTACCTGTCAAATGTCTCCCCTCTGTCTGTTATGAGAGCCGAAAAACTGCAGATTCTGTGGGTGGGTCTGTTGTCTGGAGCTCGGTGGGTGGAGTCGTGATGTCAGTAGACTCCCCGCCCACCTCTACACTCCCCTGTGTATTTCTAACACTGAACTTCTGCTATGATCTCTAACATCCAGTGAAAAGACAGGAAAGTAACCACATGACTTCAGCATGCCAAATCATGCTGAGGTGTGGAACAGCCAATCCTTGCAGAGCTGCTAAAGAAAGGAGTGGGGGATGGAATTAAAAAATACTGCCTGTGTCTTAGGATGTCACTCACAGCAAGGGGGAGTATTTGACAAAGTTTTTCTCACTTTGTCAAGATTTTTCTCACTGAACAATAAAAGAGGATTGCTCAGAGATGGATTAACTCTGCGTGGCAAGACTGGGCTCAAATGATAGGAAATCTTATACTCTACAGTATGATATATAAAAAAAAAAAAATTTCGGGTTTACATCCACTTTAAAACTGGCAGAGATGAATAAAATGATCAGCTTTTATTTATTCATGCAAAACCTTTATCTCAATGGAAAAAAAAACTGCTTGCTGTAACTGCTTATAAAGTATTAGCTGCAGTTTGGCTTTGAATTCTAAATCTTATAATGCATTAAACACTACCGTTCCCCCAAGACTGACAATGCTGCTATCTGCTGTGCCTCCTTTTTCTCATTACTCATTCCTCCAGAGTTGTGTCTTACCAATATAGGAGGTGTGTTACTGTCCAGATCACCAGGTGAAAACAGAGGGGAAAAAGGCAAAAAAAAAAAAAACTAGTGCAGCCACCACATCTAACAATTGGTAAGCTGCAATATAATACAGATAATCAAAATATTAAACAATATACTAGCTATTATTAATAAAGGCATTCACATCCCAATCAATGTTTAAACTATATGGTGAAAACACTGTAAGCTCGTATATCCATTGTCTAAATTTTCCTCCTAATAGAACTCCCTCTCCATTAGGAAATATATTTGTCTATACCAATTAAGAGTACACACGATGGGTTCTCATTATGGTACTGGTCGTAATGTTTAGAGATGCTGTGTCCCTTAAATCCCCTCCTGATGTTTTCTGTTTGACCAATCTGACACTAAGAGACCTCGTTGTCCTCCCAACATAGTTACATAGTAGGTGAGGTTGAAAAAAGACATCAAGTCCAACCTATGTGTGTGATTATAAGTCAGTGTTACCTTGTATACCCCTGTATGTTTTGGTCATTCAGGTGCTTATCTAATAGTTTTTTGAAACTATCGATGCCCCCCCGCTGAGACCACCGCCTGTGGTAGGGAATTTCACATCCTGGCCGCTCTTACAGTAAAGAACCCTCTATGTAGTATATGGTTAAAATTCTTTTCTTCTAATTTTAATAAGTGGCCACGTGTCTTGTTAGACTCCATTCCGCAAAAAAGTTTTATCCCTTATGTGGGGTCACCAGTACGGTATTTGTAAATTGAAATCATATCCCCTCTCAAGCATCTCTGAATAAGTTCAGTGCTCGCAACCTTTCTTCATAACTAATATCCTCCAGACCCTTTATTAGCTTTGTTGCCCTTCTTTGTACACTCTCCATTTCCAGTACATCCTTCCTGAGGACTGGTGCCCAAAACTGCACAGCATACTCTAATGCCCTGTACACATGGTCGGACATTGATCGGACATTCCGACAACAAAATCCATGGATTTTTTCAGACGGATGTTGGCTCAAACTTGTCTTGCATACACACGGTCACACAAAGTTGTTGGAAAATGCGATCGTTCTAAACGCGGTGACGTAAAACACGTACGTCGGGACTATAAACGGGGCAGTAGCCAATAGCTTTCGTCTCTTAATTTATTCTGAGCATGCGTGGCACTTTGTGCGTCGGATTTGTGTACACACGATCGGAATTTCCGACAACGGATTTTGTTGTCGGAAAATTTTATAGCAAGCTCTCAAACTTTGTGTGTCGGAAATTCCGATGGAAAATGTGTGATGGAGCCCACACACGGTCGGAATTTCCGACAACAAGGTCCTATCACACATTTTCTGTCGGAAAATCCGATCGTGTGTACAGGGCATTAGTGCGGCCGGAGCAGAGTCTTGTAGAGTGGGAAAATTTTCACTTTATCTCTGGAGTTAATCCCTTTTTTTAATGCATGCCAATATTCTGTTTGCTTTGTTAGCAGCATCTACTAGATTCCCCCAGAGGTTCTCCCCCTAGTGTGTAGATTGCCTTCATATTTTTGCCAATCAAATGCATTATTTTACATTTTCCTACATTAAACATCATTTGCCATGAAGTTGCCCATTAATTTGTCCAGATCTTCTTGCAAGGTTTCCACATCCTGCAGAGAAGTTATTGCCCTGCTTAGCTTAAGTGGGGTTCCACCCAAAAAAACATTCTAAAAAAACAAAACAAAAAAACATTTGGATATTTTTTTTTTTTACTTACCCTTACCTCTAAATGCCTGTTGCTAGGTGGTCCCTCGTAGTCTGCCTCTTCCTTTACCTGGGCTGGTGACATCACTTCCCCCTCGGCACAGGAAGGGCTCAGCTCTGCTCTCTCCCTCCTGTCAATCATCTGGGACCCATTACAGATCCTAGGTGATTGACCGGCCAATCACAGCGCGCAGCGCCGCTCGCGCATGCGCAGTGGGTGCCAGGCTGTGAAGCCACAGCCCGGCGCCCACAGTTGAAATGCCGGAGCGGAGGAGGGGATGAGCGGGGCTTCGATCCCCCGCATCGCTGGACCCAGGGACAGGTAAGTGTCCAATTAAAAGTCAGCAGCTGCAGTATTTGTAGCTGCTGACTTTTAATTTTTTTTTTTTTTTAATGGACCCCCTGGGTGGAACTCCTCTTTAGTATCATCTGCAAATACAGAGATTGAACTGTTTACCCCATCCTCCAAGTCGTTTATGAATAAATTAAATAGGATTGGTCCCAGCACAGAACCCTGTGGGACCCCACTACCCGCCCCTGACCATCCTGAGTATTCCCCATTTATCACCACCCTTTGAACTCGCCCTTGTAGCTACGTTTCAAACCATGTACTCACCCTATGGTCCATGCCAATGGACCTTATTATGTACAGTAAACATTTATGGGTAACTGTGTCAAATGCTTTTGCAAAATCCAGATACACCACGTCTACGGGCCTTCCTTTATCTAGATGGCAACTCATTTCTTCATAGAAGGTTAATGGATTGATTTGGCAAGAACGATTCTTCATGAATCCATGCTGATTACTGCTAATGATACCGTTTTCATTACTAAAATCTTGTATATAGTCCCTTATCATTCCCTCCAAGAGCTTGCATACTATTGATGTTAGGCTAACTGGTCTGCAATTCCCAGGGATGTATTTTGGGCCCTTTTTAAATATTGGTGCTACATTGTCTTTTCTCCAATCCGCTGGTACCATTCCAGTCAGTAGACTGTCAGCAAAAATTAGGAACAATGGTCTGGCAATTACTTGACTGAGTTCCCTAAGTACCCTAGGGGGCAAGCCATCCAGTCCCGGTGATTTATTAATGTTAGGTTTCCCAAGTCTAATTCTAATTCTGTCCTCTGTTAGCCATGAGGGTGCTTCCTGTAATGTGTCATGAGGATAAGCACTACAGTTTTGGTTACTAAAGCCCCCCGATTCCCTTGTAAAGACTGAAGAGAAGAATAAATTCAATACCTTCTCCATCTCCCCATCCTTTGTAACCAGATGTCCTTCCTCATTCTTTATGGGGCCAATATGGTCTGTCCTCCCTTCTTTACTGTTTATATATTTAAAGAATTTCTTGTGATTTTTTTTTTGCTCTCCTCCTCTATCCACATGGGCACTACAGTAGCTAACGTTAGTGTGATCACACAAA
The DNA here is from genome assembly GCA_037952925.1 of Lithobates clamitans. Taxonomy (NCBI): domain Eukaryota; kingdom Metazoa; phylum Chordata; class Amphibia; order Anura; family Ranidae; genus Lithobates; species Lithobates clamitans. The sequence continues at coordinate 147,861 of JBBGZY010001522.1, forward strand.
ATGAATGACTTGATGGAGTAGACCTTGAATTTAGTATTAGACTGTAAAGAAAATCTCTTCCTGCCCTGTATCTGATTAACATGGCAGATTGTACATTTTCTGCATGAAATAAATTCTTTTAGCTCTTGGAAAAGGGTTGGGAATAGGGATTTACTATATTTGGAGCTATTTTATCCCTAAGGGATGGGGACCCCCTGAAAATAACAGATGGCTTTTTAGGCAAAAGAGGCACCAAAACCATATCATTCTTGAAAGCCGGCCAGTGTTTTTTTTTTTTTTTTTTTTTTTTTATTATTGAATATTTTTCAGTGATACGAAAAAGAAAATCCACAACAAAAAAAAAAAAAAAACAGCGATGAATCACCATAAATCAATAGCAGTCGTACATTCCCTCAATACAGTTCACAATAAATTGTTAGCATTAACATGGCCAGTGGTTTTTAATGATGTTCTAGATAGTCTGATGTTACTGTATATGGAAAACAAGGTGATCAGTGACCACATAAATGTATCCGTATGTTCATGTATATTTCTCTCTATTTCTACCAAAGGGCTTTCCTTTTCCCATGCCCATTCATGGGAAATAGTCATGCTTCCAGTACTCCTTTTCCAGGAACCTGCCTTTTAGCATTTCTGCTTATACAGCAAAGTCATCCAATGCCGAGCAATTACGCCTAAAGGCGAAGAAACTGCATGGGACAGACCTTAACAAAGAGCTCTGGTGGTAACTGTTCTTGGGTATGAATGCATTCATATCAATAGTCCTGAAAATATGTTGGTAACAGTAGTTCCATCAACAATCCTAATCCTAAGGTCCAGAGCTGCGGACATGGCACAAGAGACTGTGGACATGGCACAAGAGACTGTAAGAAACTGCGGACATGGCACAAGAGACTGCAGACATGGCACAAGAGACTGTAAGAGACTGCAGACATGGCACAAGAGACTGTAAGAGACTGCAGACATGGCACAAGAGACTGTAAGAGACTGCGGACATGGCACAAGAGACTGTAAGAGACTGCGGACATGGCACAAGAGACTGTAAGAGACTGTGGACATGGCACAAGAGTGTGCAAGAGACTGCGGACATGGCACAAGAGACTGCGGACATGGCACAAGTGACTGCGGACATGGCACAAAAGACTGTGGACATGGCTCGAGATCTTAAGAGACTGTGGACATGGCACAAGAGACTGCGGACATGGCTCAAGAGACGATCACTGCTAACCTTCTGTCTGCAGCAATTGCAAAAATACTTCTGCTCAGCTGTGGGGTGGGCTGGGCTGGGCTCAAGCCCTTACCTCTTGTAATTCTGTTCACTATTCAGGGCACAAGCAGGCTCCTTGTGCAGTGGTTAAAGTGATTGTAAAGGTAATTGAAAAAAACAAAAAACAAACATATCATACTTCCCTCCACTGTGCAGCTCGTTTTGCACAGAGTGGCACCGAACCTGCTCTACTGGGGTCCCCCGGCGGCTCTCGTGGCTCCACCCCACATCTGATAACCCCCTCAGAGAAGCGCTTCCCCGAGGGGGTTACTTTGCGGGCGCATTCCCGAGTCCAGCAAGGTAAAAAAACGCGAATGTTTACAACCCCTTTGAGACAAATTAGAGTACTCAGTACTAGAGCTGCATGATTCTGGCCAAAATGAGAATCACAATTTTTTTTTTTGCTTAGAATAAATATCACAATTCTCGCGGCGTGAAATCTTTCACATTATACAAAAAAAATTGGGCTACATTTACGGGTTAATTTTTTTCTTAAATTCATTAAAGTGTAATTTTTTTCCCCAAAAATTGCATTTGAACGACTGCAACGCAAATACAGTGTGACATAAAATATTGCAACAACCACCATTTTATTCTCTGGGGTCTCTACTAAAAAAATATATATAATGTTTGGGGGTTCTAAGTAATTTTCTAGCAAAAAAAAAAAAATGATTTTAACGTGAAACCAACAAATGTCAGAAAAAGGTTTAGTGTTTGAGTGGTTAAACTTCCCTCATTTACACACCAAAGTGTATTCATTTGATCTAAAGGACAAATCTCTACAATGTTTATACTTAGTTCCACTGCTAAATAATGTTGTGATTCTTGGCAGACTGACATTTTTTTTTTTTTTTTACATTTCTCTTGACAGCTATCGGCTTCAGCAGAGCAGAGAGAATTCTCTGCATAGAGAAATATTAAAATCGGGAAATACTTTGTCAAGATCGCAAGGGGGAAAAAATCGCGATAACGATTAATCGTGCAGCTCTACTCAGTACTGATCTCCTCTTCTATACCACTCAGCTGGGGCTGAAATTGCCGGGAGCCGCAGCACAAGTATTACTCCTCCTCCTGACGGAAAATCACCAAATTTTCCTGATGGAGTAATCCTTGTGTTGCGGTTCTGACAGTTAAACTAAAGTTCTGGCCCCATCTTCTATACCACTTTGCAGAGGCTTTGAAATTGCTGGGAGCTGCAGCATTACTCCGCCAGGGCTATTTGATGATTTTCGGGCAGAGGAGGAGTAACCCTTGTGCTGCGGCTCCCGGCAATTTCAAAGTCCCGGCAGAGTGGTATAGAAAAGGGGACCGGAACTTTAGTTTAATTGGCGAAACCGCAGAACAAGGATTACTCTGCCGGGACTATTTGGTGATCTTTGGGCAGAGAGAGGAGTAATTCTTGTGCTGCGGTTCCCGGGAATTACACAGAGGGGCGGTGTCTACGAGCCAAGGGTGTCGCTCTCTGCAGAGGAGGAGGAGTGCAGTAGCAGCACTTGGACTAGTCAGGAGAAGCGAGCGGCTAAAATTAACGGCACCCGGCCGGAACTATGCTGCGCTGCCTGTCAGTATCTGCTAAACTGTGTACAGGCGCGAGCACGGCCGGCCTCTAGCGCTAGGATAAGGCCCAAGTGGGGAATGTCTAAACCGCTGGCTACAAAAGTGAGTACACTCCTAAGTGAAAATGTTCAAATTGGGCCCAAAGTGTCAATATTTTGTGTGGCTACCATTATTTTCCAGCATTGCCTTAACCCTCTTGGGCATGGAGTTCACCAGAGCTTCACAGGTTGCCACTGGAGTCCTCTTCCACTCCTCCATGACGTTATCACGGAGCTGGTGGATGTTAGAGACCTTGCGCTCCACCACCTTCCGTTTAAGGATGCCCACAGATGCTCAATATCGTTTAGGTCTGGAGACATGCTTGGCCAGTCGATCACCTTTACGTTCAGTTTCTTTGACAAGGCAGTGGTCATCTTGGAGGTGTGTTTGGGGTTGTTATCATGTTGGAATACTGCCCAGCGGCCCAGTCTTATCATGCTCTGCTTCAGTATGTTACAGTACATGCTGGCATTCATGGTTCCCTCAATGAACTGTAGCACCCCAGTGCTGGCAACACTCATGCAGCCCCAGACCACGACACTCCCACCACCATGCTTGACTGTAGGCAAGACACACTTGTCTTTGTACTCCTCACCTGGTTGCTGCCACACACAGTTGACACCATCTGAACCAAATAGGATTATCTTGGTCTCATCAGACCACAGGACATGGTTCCAGTAATCCATGTCCTTAGTCTGCTTGTCTTCAGCACACCTGAGACCTTGTAACACTAACGAGTCACATGACACCAGGGAGGGAAAATGGCTAATTGGGCCCAATTTGGACATTTTCACTTAAGGGTGTACTCACTTTTGTTGCCAGCAGTTTAGACATTAATGGCTGTGTATTGAGTTATTTTGAGGGGACAGAATATTGACACTGTTATACAAGCTGTACACTCACTACTTTACATTGTAGCAAAGTGTAATTTATTCAGTGTTGTCACATGAAAAGATATAATAAAATATTTTCAAAAATGTGAGGGGTGTACTCACTTTTGTGAGATACTGTAAATGACTCTAAAGATGCCTCATCTCCATTCCATACAAGGAGGATGTCGTTTATCTATGTCTTTAATAGGACCGATTCAATTCTTCAGTTAGCATAGTCGACATCTTCCTCCCACTTTGCCATAAATCAATTAGCCAAGCTGGCGGCAAATTTTTCCCCAATTACAACACCCCTACTTTGGAGTTAATACTGCCACCCAAACAAAAAATAATTATGGGTATTGGATAATTCCAGCAACTCTATGATAAAACATTTTTATTTCACATGTAAACTTTTTTTTAATTTAGTCAATACTCTACTTCCTGGTAGCCCTAATGGTGTGATATTATAGTGCAGTGTTTCTCAACTCCAGTCCTCAAGGCGCCCCAACAGGTCATGTTTTCACGCTCTCCAATATTTTGCACAGGTGATTTGATCAATTTCACTGCCTTCGTAATTACCACAGCTGTTTCATCTGAGGGAAATCCTGAAAACATGACCTATTGGGGCGCCTTGAGGACTGGAGTTGAGAAAAACTGTTATAGTGTATAATGACGAAACGTCAGCAGTTGCTAAAGTATATGCTTGTTTTATAATACGAATTTTCCAGTATTTTATTTGCGTGCCCCGTATTATTCAAAAAGAAGGGTATTGCACTTACCAGAGGCTTCAAATAATGGTCAATTCCCTATCCAATAATTCCAATTATTAATAGAGTCGATCGTACTGATGAAAGGGTGAGTGGGATCTTTGTGTATAGCAGTGGTTTTCAACCCTGTCCTCAAGTACTCCCAACAGGCCATGTTTGCAGGTTTTCCTTCATCTTGCACAGGTGCTTTAAATCAGAGTCAATGGCTTGGTATTTTGGACAGCTATTTTATATAAGAGAAATTCCAAAAATATGGCCTGTTGGGGGTACTTAAGGACAGGGTTGAGAACCACTGCTGTCTAGGATCTGTGGAAACAAGAATTGCCTTCTTCTTATTTAGAATTCCATCACCTTATTCTTTATTAATCAATTTCTGCAAATCTCTCTTAAAAAGTCTAGTTGAATTAATATGCAAGGGTATACAGTACGTTTCTCAATTTGAGAGAATTTGCCCCATTTCTGAGAGGGAGCCTTCCTTATCAAGAATAACTACATACCCCCCCCATTATCTATCTGCTGGATGTATCACCAGATTTTCTGTCATATAATTTGCTTGACACCCTTATTAAGGTTATGATCCATATTGAGATCAGTGAGTTAAAGATCAAATCAATTATCTAGTTGCATACCTTCAGCGTCTTACACACGTCTATAAAACCCCTTCCTTTGTTCACGAGGCATCTCTGGTACGTCCAGAAGACTGCCTGCAGTTACTTATCTCCCCTGCTCGCTCCTGTGCACAGCCCTGTGAGACCAGTGGAAGTGGAAGCAAGTCAGAAGCCTTTCTCATTGAATGATCACTCTGACAGTGTAAAATTCCTAAACTGAAACAACAGTAATACACTACGACCCTGGGGAGGTTTTCAGGCACTTTAGCGCTGAAAATAGCCTCTGCTAAGCGCCTGAAAACCACCTCCCATTCATTCAAGTGTGACTTTTCACACTTGGGCAGTGCACTTGCGGGATGTTATGAAAATTCCTGCAAGCAGCATCTTTGGGGCGGGTTGGGAGCGCTGTATTTAGCGCTCCCAAAACTCCCTACCAATTGGAATGAATGGGCAGTTTCAGTATGAAAGCAGTGTACCTGTCTTATCTCCTCTGTTCCTAATCCAGTGTTTCTCAAAGTTTTTTTGTCTTGTGGAGCACCAAAAAAAAAAATCTAAACATTTTCACGATACACCTGAAAAGATTTTAACAAATTGGCTAATTGACGACTAAGATAGAACACGAAAGACATATAGAAAGACATATAGCAGAAGAGAGCAAAAAAAATCCCAAGAAATTCTTTTATGTATATAAACAGTAAAAAAGGGAGGATGGACCATATTGGCCCCATAAAAAAACAGGAAGTACATCTGGTTACAAAGGATGGGCAGATGGCGAAGTTATTGAATTTATTCTTCTCCTCAGTCTTCACAAGGGAATCTGGGGGCTTCAGTAACCAAAACTGCACCGTTTATCCTTATGACACGTCACCCTCATGGCTAACAGAGGACAGAATTAGAGATAGACTTGGGAAACTTAACATTGATAAATCACCTGTACCAGATAGCTTGCACCCGAGGGTACATAGAGAACTCAGTCAAGTAATTGCTAGACCATTGTTCCTAATTTTTACTGACAGTCTACTGACTGGAACGGTACCAGCTGATTGGAGAAAAGCCAATGTAGCACCAATATTTAAAAATGTATGCAAGCTCTTAGAGGGGATGATAAGGGACTATATTCAAGATTTTGGTAATGAAAAAGGTATCATTAGCAGTATTCGGCATAGATTCATGAAGAATCGTTCTTGCCAAACCATCTATTAACCTTCTATGTGGAGATGAGCTGGAGATGAGATGGAAATGCAAAAGCATTTGACACAGTTCCCCGTAAACACTTACTGTACAAAGTAAGGTCCGTTGGACCATAGGGTGAGTACGTGGATTGAAAACTGGCTACAAGGGCGAGTTCAGAGGGTGGTGATAAATGGGGAGTACTTGGAATGGTCAGGGGTGGGAATTGGGGGTCCCCCAGGGTTCTGTGCTGGGACCAATACGATTTAGTTTGTTCATAAATGACCTGGAGGATGGGGTAAACAGTTCTCTGTATTTGCGGACGATACTAAGCTAAGCAGGGCAATAACTTCTCCACAGGATGTGGAAACCTTGCAAGAAGATCTGAATTAATGGGGTGGGCAACTACATGGCAAATGAGGTTTAACCACTTCAACCCAGAAGGATTTACTCCCTTCCTAATCGGGCCATTTTTTGCGATACGGCACTACGTCGCTGTACCCAAACAAAATTGACGTCCTTTTTTTCCCAACAAATAGAGCCATCTTTTGGTGGTATTTGATCACCTCTACGGTTTTTATTTTTTGCGCTATAAACAAAAAAAGAGCGACAATCTTGAACAAAAAGAATATTTTTTACTTTTTGCTATAAGAAATATCCCCAAATAAAAAAAATAAAAAAAAAATTCTTCCTTAGTTTAGGCCGATATATATTCTTCTACATATTTTTGGTAAAAAAATCGCAATGAGCGATTTTTTTTTTTTTACTAGCAATGGCCGAAATCTGCGATTTTTATCAGGACTGTCATTGTGGCAGAAAGATTGGACACTTTTGACACTTTTTTAGGACCACTGACATTTGTACAGTGATCAGTGCTAAAAATAGCCACTGATTACTGTATAAATGTCAATTGCAGGGAAGGGGTTAACACTAGGGGGCGATCAAGGGGTTGAATGTGTTCCCTGGGTGTGTTCTAACTGTAGGGGGGATGGGACTGCCTGGGGAAGGAGACCGATCCGTATCCTTATATACTAGGAACACATGATCTGTCTCCTCTCCCCTGCCAGAAGGTGGATTTGTGTGTTTACATACACAGATCCTCGTTCTGGCTCTGTCAGCGATCACGGGTGCCCGGCGGACATCGCAGACGCCGGGCACGTGCATCGGCTTCTCAGTACCGCAGCGGGTGTGCGCGCCCCCTATGTCCCTTAAAGCTGCCGCTGTGCAGCTACGGCGATTCGCGCAGGGGAGCCATTCTGCCGCCGTTTGACGGCGGGTGGTCGGCAATCGGTTAATATAGAAAAATTTTAAATAATGCATTTGGGTGGCAAAAATATGAATGCAATCTACTAATCTAGGATGGAAAAGGACCTGGGGGTTCTAGTAGATGATAGGCTCAGCAATGGCATGCAATGCCAAGCTGCTGCTAACAAGGCAAACAGAATATTGGCATGCATTAAAAAGGGGATTAACTACAGAGATAAAGCGATAATTCTCCCACTCTACAAGACTTTGGTCTGGCCTCACCTGGAGTATGCTGTCCAGTTCTAGGCACCGGTCCTCAGGAAGGATGTATTGGAAATGGAGCGAGTACAAAGAAAGGCAACAAAGCTAACTAGAAAATTCATTTCCTGGAGAAAATGAGTGGGAATGCTGAATAGCTGAATTGCTAAAGCTAACTGGATGAATAGCTTAAATCTGTAAGAAAAAGTTGAAGAAGTGAGAATAGTTGGAAAAGTAGGAATGGTTTTAAAATAAACATGAATTTCATTAAAAAAGTTTAGCAACACCACTAATGTATGAAAGATGTGGAATATTTAAAGGTTTTTTGAAATGCTTTTTGAACCCTTCAAACAAGCCTTAATAAATCCACAACAGTACATGCTATGGAAACAGCGACTTCACTGTTAGGGCCCTTTCACACATGCGGACCGTTCATTAGATCAGTTCAGTCACGTTTTTTTTATAAGCAGTTGATGTCAGTAAACTTCAGTTTTCATCCATTTTCATTTCCGTCTTACATCTGCTATCATCCGTTTTACATTAGTTGTCATCCGTTTTACATCCGTTGTCATCCGTTTTTCATCCGTATATGTCTGTTTTTCATCCGTTTATGTCCGTTTTTTTCAGAATTGTATTTAATCCGTTTTTCATGAATTATAGGAATTTTCCCATGATTCTTTGTATTCCCCAGCGTGCATTGTGCTTCCCATGCTGCTTTGTGGTTTCAACTTGCTTTGTGTTTCCTGATTCCTTGCTGTAGTATACTTGCTTATTTAGAGCAATGGATTTGGTCAGATTTTTTGAGCATGTGACAATATTTGTCATGCTATCTTATTGGAGGAGACAGAAAAGCATGACCAGGAAGATTTCTGCAATAAGACACAGGTACTGGACACATCCTATGCTGCTCAAGAGGCCCGCTGAAGGATTTTTTGCTCTGCAGTATGCAGATCTGCGACGTTTCCCACAAAATTTTTTTAATTTTACGTGAATGTCTGTACCAAGTTTGATTTTTTATTAGAAAAGTTGCATCCCCGTTTGGAAAGGATGAAAACGGATATGAAACATTGTGTGCCACCAGAGGAGCGACTTCTACTTACCCTGAGGTAAGCCAGCCAGCCTTTCTGCTTGATTATGTCCAGCATAATGTAGGATTCCTTTCATCATTTGTTCTACTCTTCCTAGGTTCCTGGCATCTGGACTGTCCTATACGTCCCTAAACCACTACTTTTTGGTGGGAATCTCTACAATTTCTGAAATTGTGCACGACACCTGTCAAGCAATATGGGAGGAGCTTCGGTGTACTGCAATGCCTGTTCCAGATACATCCATGTGGCAGGAAATTGCAAACGGGTTTTGGAAGAAGACCCAATTCCCTTGGGAATATGGGAGGAGCTTCGGTGTACTGCAATGCCTGTTCCAGATACATCCATGTGGCAGGAAATTGCAAACGGGTTTTGGAAGAAGACCCAATTCCCTTATTGTGTTGGAGCCCTGGATGGGAAACACATCTGAATTCAGATGCCACCTGGATCTGGCTCACAATATTTTAACTATAAGAAATACTTCTCCCTTGTGCTTATGGCAATCTGTGACAGTAATTATAAGTTTGTAGCTGTAGATATTGGGGAGTATGGACATACTGCAGACTCAAGAGTGTTTACAGCATCAGAAATGGGGAGAAGACTACTTGAGGGCCACTTTAATTTGCCATCAGACAAACCTCTTCCAGGAACTGTAGGGCCAGATATGCCACATGTGCTTGTAGCTGATGAGGCATTTACACTTTCTAGGCATCTCCTAAGGCCTTATGCCAGGCACAATCTAACTCCCCCCAAAAAAATTTGTAACTATCGGTTGAGTCATGCAAGGCGCCTTATTGAATGCACCTTTGGCATTTTAACCAGCAAGTGGCTCATATTCCATACAACAATTCAACTGAGCCTGGAGAATGCCGAACTAGCTATACAAGCATGTTGTGTCCTCCATAACATTATACGTGAGAAAGAAGGATCTACTGTTGAGGAAGAGGACGAGATCGATTTACCTTCTGTATGGTTTACCGGACTGCGACCCAACAATTCAGTCGTTACCATGCGTGCTACTTTTGCAAACTATTTTATGTCTCCAGAGGGAGAGATTCTGTGGCAGTATCAACATGTGTAAAAACACTCACCAGGCACTTTATTAGGTACAATTTGCTAGTACCATGTTTGAACCCCTTTTGGTACCCTGCATTGTATTTGTTTTCCCATAGAAAATGGAAATTCAATAATTTGACGAAATAATACATTTTCACGTTAGCAGTATTGCAGTCTTGTGACCTCTATCAGTGTATTATTAAAGCTTGTTGTTTTCAGTCTCCTAGTGCCAACATCGATCATCACTCACCCTAGGATCAGCACATTCATTTGTATCAGTTGTTTTTGGTTTATATAGAGTACAATAATAAAATTACATTTTCCATGCAGTCAATTATTTTTATTAATAATAGACAATGACCGCAACAAATATCACAAAAATAATTAAACTGTACAAACATATTTTTGTACAAACATATAACACATATATAACATCTAGTGTTTCAGTGCAAATTTGGTGGCCAACTACAACGGGGCAACTAAAATGGGGATTCTTTAAAGGTCCTGATAATGACTGTGGGGAGTGGAATAGGGAGGGGATGATTGGCAGGAATGACTGTATGAAGTGGCCTGTGAACTGGAGGGCTCATAGGTGGGTGCCACTTGCGGTGGGGGTACAACATTTTGGGCAGTGGTGGCTGGTGCACGTTGATGATGGGGGTTAATGCCTGGATGATATGGATGGTGAAATAAATGTTGTGGAGATTGCTCACCATTGTATGGACGTTGGTGATGGGTAATGACTGGTGGCATGGGTTCTCCGGACATTGCAGCCCTTATGCACACACCAGTAAAATTAAAGATCGACATTGGAACATCCATTTTATGCTCAGTTGGAACTTTAACTAGATGGTGGTACAAATTCCTAACAAAACTAGCATCCTCGTTATTGGGGTCTGAAAATGGGTCGGTGGTATCAGCCCTTCTTATTGCCCTCATCTCCTCCATAAAAGTTAATATGGCTGCATCCATGTCACGTTTGGGATGTCCGTGACGTTTCCTGCCTCTCGGTGTGGTAGCTCCAACAGAACTAATCTGAGGGGTGGAACATTTATTAGCACATTTTATTTTGTCAACATTTCAAAATGGGGCATTTTATATAGGATACTTACAGGCACACGTTGTCTTTCAAGCGTGGCTGTTGCTGTCGATTGGGAGGACGGGTTTTCTTCGGGAACTTGCTCGTTAACTCCCATGTCTTCCTCTTGTGCAGGCTGGGTATCCACTGCATCCCCCTCCTCTTCTGTTTCAGAAATGTTGCTGGTGGTACTGTAAAATATTTGTACATAGATGTATTACAGCTCAGTACTGTATAGTTATTACAATACATAGATCCATGTGTGTCATTACTGTTAAAGTGGTTGTAAACCTTACAGACCACTTTTACCTACAGGTAGGTGCAAGAATGTGGCCAGTCACAGCACTGGAGCCCCGATACCCGGAAGTCACTCCAGGAGTGATGGCGGCGACGGAGGAGGGGAACGAGGGCCGCTGCGGTGGCTTCGATCTCAGGTAAGTAATTCATAATGAGCTTTGTCTAGCTCATTATGCCTTTGTCTTGTAGGTTTCTTTTATGGTTTACTTCCTCTTTGAAGTATATGATTATTTCGACTAGGCCAAATAATTTAATATAGGGGAGAAATAATGTATTTACTTAGCTTCTTAAGTCCATCACACATCTCAAGAAGTCCAGCATCTCAAAGAAGGGGCTTTTTTTTTCTGGACGATCCTGCTCCGCTCCGATTTTCTTTAGCTACCTCTTTCAGCTCCTGCTTATAGCAGTCTCTTAGGGATCTCCACCTTGTCATGATTTTTTCGCCTGCATAGGAACAGTAGACACAATGAACTGATAGAACTCCAACATGATAATTACGTATACTATTTAAAACCCATATCTGGAATACAGTGGTTTTTAACAACTATTTTTGTCAGTTTTACATATAGGTAAGGCTATAAAAAGGCTTTACTAGAAGTACTGTAATTGTCTCTGCGCCGTTTAGGATATATTTGCTGTACACTGCGGGATGACAACGTGGCCAGGTGACGTGGCCAGGTGACGTGGCCGGTGACGTGGCCAGGTGACGTGGGCAGGTAATGTGGCCAGGTGACGTGGCCAGGTGACGTGGCCAGGTCACATGGCAGGTAACGTGGCCAGGTGACGTGGCAGGTGGGCAATCCACAACTTGTGGCAGGTGATGTCGCAAGTGACACGCTAAATACAAAAACACGCTAAACTAGGCTCAACGCGGCATGCAAATGCGGCAAAACAGGCGTTTCTAAACGCCGGTTTCAAGCTTCGTTCAGAAGAGTTTGCACCAGCGAAACGTGTACATGGGGCCTAATGTAGGAGAAGAGTGCTGGAATTTGCATGGTGAGTTGGACTACAATTATCAGGATGCTGACATATTGGTGTACTACAAGTTTAACCATGCCAACCCACCCCCATCCCACAAACTGCTTACCACGTATCCGACGGTGTCTATTACTGAGCGACAAGCAGTTTGGTGTGACCTCCTCAAATATTTCTTCCCACTTCATGCTTGTGCTGTTTCGGTCACTGTATTCTGCACTTCTTTTGTCCCATAACGCTGGCCTGGCATGCACAAGTTGGTATGAGCTGCTCATGGGATACATCTCTTACCATTTCTTCACTTTCTCCTCTCTCCAGGCACTAGGCAGCATGTGCTTGTGCATGTGACTTTACTTATGACCACTACCTTGGTCATAGGTTAATTGTAATGTATGCATATTAAATTACATATTTTGATGAAAAACGGATGTCAGCAGATCGAATGTTAACGGATCGTCCGCCAACATCTGTTTTTAGTCAGTTCCATTTTTTTTACGGGTTAAAAATAGGGTTTTCTTCCAAAAAAACTGAGCTTAACGGAGACGGATGTTAACGGATAATTATCCGCTAATGTCCGCTATCCCATAGAGTAGCATTGATGTCCGTTTTAATCTGTAAACGGATGTATGAAAAAACGGACGAACGGTCCGCACGTGTGAAAGGGCCCTAAGAGAGACACGGTCTTTGTGAACGTATCGGTATAAAATTTATATGATAAACTTAAAAATGTGGGCATGTCAGCGATTTAAAAAAGAAGTTAGCTATGCCTTTCGCTGGGAAATGTGAAGAATTTTATACATCAAAACTGCCCCATCATATTGCCACCATCAAAGCTGCCCCCATCATATTGCCCCATCAAAATTGCCCCTATCAAATTGCCCCATCATATTGCCACAGTCATAACTGCCCCATCAAAACTGCCCCATCATATTGCCCCATCAAAATTGCCCCCGTCAAAATTGCCACCGTCAAAACTCCCCCATCATATTGCCCCCATCAAAACTGCCCCCGTCAAAACTCCCCCATCAACATTGCCCCCATCAAAACTGCCCCCATCAAAACGGCCCCCATCAAAACTGCCCCATCAAAATTGCCCCCATCATATTGCCACTGTCGAAACTGCCCCATCATATTGCCCCCATCAAAACTGCCCCATCATATTGCCCCCATCAAAACTGCCCCATCATATTGCCACCATCAAAACTGCTCCATCATATTGCCACAATCAAAACTGCCCCATCATATTGCCACCGTCAAAACTGACCCCATCAAAACTGCCCCATCATTTTGCCACCATCAAAACTGCCCCCATCAAAATTGCCCCATCAAAACTGCCCACATCATATTGCCATCATCAAAACTGCCCCATCATATTCCCACCATCAAAACTGCCCTTATCAGAATTGCCCTATCAAAACTGCCCCATCATATTCCTCTATATTAAATCAGTACATGGTATGTCTGTGCTGTCCCCCGGGCTCTGTAATCAGAGCTGAGATGCTCCAGCTGCCTCCCCCACCGCCTATCACTGTGTATAAGAAGCTTTGGTAACCATGGCAACAAAAGCAGCCCAATACACACTCTGTTTAATCAATAAAATTTCCTGAAATGATCACTAAAACAGCTTTTTCACAAAAACTGTAAAAGATATCAAACTGAAAAGATATAGCCAGATAACTGAACATTTTGTGAACATTTTAAAGTTTTGGCCTCTGTAGGTGAAAGTATGAAGGAGCTGAAACTTTTGGGAGCGGAAGAAGATTTTAAGGATTTGAAGCATACTCTCATTCACTTCAATGTTAACCACTTTACCCCCTTCCTGATCAGAGCACTTTTTACAATTTGGCACTGTGTTGCTTTAACTGCTAATTTTGCGGTCATGCAATGTTGTACCAAAACAAAATTTGCCTCCTTTTTTTCCCACAAATAGAGCTTTCTTTTGATGGCATTTTTTATTTTTTGCGCTATAAACGGAAGACCGAAAATTTAGAAAAAAAATTATATTTTCTAAAAAATCCAATAAACTCAATTTTAGTCATACATTTAGGCCAAAATGTATTCAGCCACGTCTTTGGTAAAAAAAAAAGTCAATAAGCGTATATTTATTGGTTTGCGCAAAAGTTATAGCGTCTACAAACTAGGGTACATTTTCTGGAATTTACACAGATTTTAGTTTGACTGCCTATCTCATTTCTTGAGGTACTAAAATGGCAGGGCAGTACAACCCCCCCCCCCCCAAAATGACCCCATTTTGCAAAGAAGACACCCCAAGGAAATTACTGAGAGGCATGTTGAGCCCATTGAATATTTTATTTTTTTGTCCCCAGTGATTGAATAATGACAAAAAAAAAAAACTAATATATTTTACAAAAAGTTGTCACTAAATGAAATATTGCTCACACGTGCCATGGTTATATGTGGAGTTGCACCCCAAAATACATTTTGCTACTTGTCCTGAGTACGGGGATACCATATGTGTGGGACTTTTTGGGAGCCTAGCCGCGTACAGGGCCCCCGAAAACCACCGCCTTCAGGATTTCTAAGGGCGTACATTTTTTATTTCACTCCTCACTACCTATCACAGTTTTGAAGGCCATCAAATGCTAAGATGGCACAACCCCCCCTCCCCCAAATGACCCCATTTTGTAAAGCAGACACCCCAAGCTGTTTGCTGAGAGGCATGTTGAGTCCATGTATTACTTATATTTTGCCACAAGTTGCGGGAAAATGACAAACTTTTTTTTTTTTTGCACAAAGTTGTCACTAAATGATATATTGCTCACACAGGCCATGGGCATATGTGGAATTGCACCCCAAAATACATTCTGATGCTTCTCCTGAGTACAGGGATACCACATGTGTGGGACTTTTTGGGAGCCTAGCCGCGTACGGGGCCCCCGAAAAACAAACAGCGCCTTCAGGATTTCTAAGGTCGTACATTTTTGATTTCACTCCTCACTACCTATAACAGTTTTGAAGGCCATAAAATGCCCAGATGGCACAACCCCCCCCCCCCCAAATGACCCCATTTTGGAAAGTAGACACCCCAAGCTATTTGCTGAGAGGCATGGTGAGTATTTTGCAGCTCTCATTTGTTTTTGAAAATGTATTTTATTTTTTCAATTTTCAAAACTTTGTGACAAAAAGTGAGGTCTGCAAAATACTCATCATACCTCTCAGCAAATAGCTTGGGGTGTCTACTTTCCAAAATGGGGTCATTTGGGGGGGGGGGGGTTGTGCCATCTGGGCATTCCATGGCCTCCGAAACTGTAATAGGCAGTGAGGAGTGAAATCAAAAATTTACACTCTTAGAAACCCTGAAGGTGGTGCTTGGTTTTCGGGGTCCCATATGCGGCTAGGCTCCCAAAAAGTCTCACAAGTGGTATCCCTGTATATGGCCTTACGGGCAGCTAGGTATGGCGCCAACAACTGGTCGTTGAGGTCCACCCCTCCCATATTTTGGTTATATTCATGGACACAGAGGGGTTTCTCCACAACACCAGTCGCTGTAGTAATTTGGACAGTCGTGTCTGCATGAATGGAGGTAAGAATGACAACATTCTTGTTATCCCTCCACTTCATAGCAAGCAAGTTATTACACTTCAAGCAGGCTCTCTCCCCCCAGCCTAAGACGGGAATCTACAAGCCGCTGGGGAAAGCCCCAGCGATTAGATCGCACGGTGCCACATGCTCCAATCTTATGATTAAACAAGTGACTAAAAAGTGGCATGCTTGTGTAATAATTGTCCACATACAAATGGTACCCCTTTCAGAATAAGGGTGACACCAAGTCCCACACAATCTTGCCAGCGCTTCCTATGTAGTCAGGGCAGTTTGTCGGCTCTACGTGACTATCTCTTCCCTCGTAAACCATAAAACTACATGTATAGCCTGTGGCCCTGTCACAGAGCCTATACATCTTGACCCTGCATCTGGTATGCTTGCTGGGAAGGTACTGTTTGAATGGCAAGCGGCCAGAAAAACTTAATCAGGGACTCATCAACACAGACAACTTGATGGGGAGTAAACAAGTCTGCAAAACGTTGGTTGAAGTGGTTTACGAGGGGCCGAATTTTGTAGAGCCGATCGTATCCAGGGTCTCCACGAGGATGACAGAGTTCATTGTTGTTGTTGTTGGTGAATTGGGTCAGTGGACCAATATGACCGCAACTCACTCCTTTTGGTTATACCCATGAGGAGGGCTAGGCCCAGAAAGATCTTAAATTAAGAAACCGTAATTGGTTTCTAATCTCTGGCAAGGGAGGACTGGGGAATAGTGTCAATGTGTTGACCAGCGTACAAATTGCTTTGGTCCAGAATAGATCTATAGAGATCTTCGGTGAAAAACAGGGAATAAAAATCAAGTGACGTAAATCCAACTGTTTCCACATGAATGCCGGGTTGGCCAGTGAATGTGGGAAGTACGGGTGCTGCAGAAGTGGTGGGTTCCCAATTAGGATTGGTGAATGCAGCAGGAAGGGCACTATGGGCATGACAGGCTTGTGTTTGTCTTCTTGGTGGCAGCGGGACACTACATGTGCTTGCCACCCCGCCAGCTTGAACTGCACTTATGGGACTCGCCATGTCACCAAGTGTTACTGCAGTGCTGGATGTATTACCAGGGTGACTAGGCCGCTGGTGCTTGCCAGTTCACCAGAAGGAATAGCGGCGCTAGTACTTCTGTGCTCCATACGAGAGCCCTGCGGTTCTTGCACCTCAGGTCCTTGCGCCTGACCTTGGCAGGGACCACAACTCCGTCGTCAGAGCTATCTGTCATGGAGCCGCTGCAGGTTCGTATTCTGAGCCTGAATCTGACAGATGAGTGACTTCCTCTTCACTATCTGTCATGCTCAGAAACGTGTAGGCCTCTTCACTAGTGTACCTTCGATTTGCCATTTTGGGCTCTAACTTTAGTGGTACACTAGTGAGACTCACAGGCAAAAAAAGCTCCTAACTGTTAGCGACTGTATCAAAATGCTACCAAAAAACAGTTAGCAATCGCAGGGATCAGGCCTGACTCTGCAAACGCTGCTGTTATGTGTGTTTAGTGTTTTGTAAGTGACAGTGATCGAACGATACTGCACTTGGGTGGGCTGGGCTTGGCGGAGGGGGCAAAACGTAGGTGCTAGCAGGTATCTGGGCAGATCCCGCTAACACTGCGTTTTTGGGAACCCTAAACTGCTGGGGACGCTAGTATAGATCTGATCGGATCAGATATTGATCCATTCAGATACTATACCACTAAGGGAGGTGTATGCTGCGTGCGTGGGTGTTAGCAGTACTGGCACTAACCTGACACTGTCTGGGGTGACGCAGACCCTATCTGATCCTAAAACCCAACTAGTGTCACCTGTGACACTAATACAGCGATCAGATTAACGATCGCATAGTGACACTGGCGACGGGGGGTGATCAAGGGGTTAAAACTTAGGGGGGGTTAGGGGGGAAAGCTAGACCTAAAGGGGCCTAAAACTAACTGCCCTACCACTTATAACTGTCACAAAATGACGCCAATGCAATAATCAGAAAAAAAAACTGCTATTGGTGTCACTGTGACAGGGGGTACAGGGGGGTGATCGGGGGTGAAAAGTGTACCTAGACTGTTCTACTGTAAGTGTTGTGTTGGTGCAAACTTACTTGATGTCTTCTCTCCTCGGAAGCCAGAAAGAAAAGGCTTCACGAGGAGCGATGACATCACTTCCTCTGCCGCTGTTTACATTACAGCAGCAGAGGAAGATTCTCATTCGCCAGGAGCGATCATGAGGGGGTGGCCATGAATCAGTGGCCTCCCCCTCACCTGGGATTGCTCCTGACGGTATTCCGACCCCCCGCCTGCCCTTACAGGTAAGCCCTTATGCCTGCCCGTGCCATTGTGCCGACGTACATCGGCGTGCGGCGGTTGGCATCCCATCATTAGCTGAAAGAGCTGAACATTTTAAAAGTTGAATGGTTTTAATAGCTGAAAGTGTGCAGAAGTACGCAGAGCCAAAAAACGTACGGAATACAATTAAAATTAATAAATAAAAAAACGAATAACAATAGTGGGATTGCTGAAGCATTTCCACTAATAAAGGTTCTGGAGGATATTAGTTATGAAGAAAGGTTGCGAGGACTGAACTTATTCTCTCTGGAGAAGAGACGCTTGACAGGGGATATGATTTCAATTTACAAATAGCATAAAGAAATGGGCAGCATTCAGCTCCAAAAAACTTAACACGATATGGTACCAACATCCCTAAAGTTTATGAAAGACAAAAAAATGGGGATAGGGGAAAAAGTAGAGAGTACAGTATATAACACAGTCATAGGTACATGCACATTTGCCTATTAATGACAGCGAGTCGGACTGTAATCGCATACGAATAAATAAATATTATGTCCACAACTTTCGACATGTTTCACCGATGTGGCTTCATCAGGAAAGGGACACAATACTTTATTTAGTAACCATAAAAACATACATTTTTCCAGCTATTGGTGTATGAAAAAAGAGGAAAAAAGAAGAATATAAAGTTAGTGAATGGCATTTTTTATTTTCTATTATAGATCAATACACACATGACTAAGAAAAACAAAAAAAACAACCACCCTCCAAAAACTACCCCCCCCCCCAAACAAAAAAGAAAGAGGACTCCCATATCTAAGGGGCATAGGAGTGTGCTCGAATGGTGTTTCTCACAGGCAGATTGACATTGCTTGTCCCCACCTTGGTCCCAGGATAACCAGATCTCCCGTAGGGGGTGATGTTGTTTTTAGCCAAAATCACAAAATGATGCCTGTAACACGCAACGTGTATTCTAAATTTATGTGATTTAAAGAAGGGGAGGACATGTATAAAACAGGGCCCAATTACACATGAACTCACCTCCAAAGTAGAAAAGCTTTACATAAAATATTTACTGGGAGCTCATATGGGCGAAGTAAAGAAATTTTCCTTAAGTTAGTATGGCTGTGTGCAAGTTGCACTTATATCGAAGATATTCAATAATGATGGTAGCCCCCAACACATAGCGGTCATCACGAACCACAGGGCAGTGGAGGCGTATAATGCGAAGGAATAGTCAGCAAACGCAGCCAATAGCCAAAAAATTCAACCTCGAGGTCAAACCTATCAATAAAATAGCAAACAGAAAAGTAATATGTGCACGAGCCCTGCAGGTGCGCCGAGCGCGCTGTGATCACTGAGAGCGCTGATAGCGTGAGTAGAAAAAAAAAGCCGATCACCGGCTCAGATGCGAGGAACATCGGTCCCGAAGTGGAAGAGGCACATCTGCCTCATCTGTGCCACCTATCAGTGCCCACAGTGCCACCTATCAGTGCCCACAGTGCCACCTATCAATGCCCACAAGTACCAGCTATCAATGCCCACCAGTAGTGCCAATCAGTGCCACCTAGCGGTGCTGCCTACCAGTGTAACTGATCAGTGCCCATTATTGCCAACCATCGGTGCCCATCACTGCCACCTATCAGTGCCCATCAGTGCTGCCTCATCATCATACATCAATGAAGGAGAAAAATTACCTGTTTTAAATTTTTTAAAACAAAATATAAAGTATTTTTTTATTTTTTTTTAAATTCAGTCTTTTTACATTTTTTTTAACAAATAATAAAAACCGCAGAGGTGATCAAATACCACCAAAAGAAAGCTCTATTTGTGGGAAAAAAATGATAAAAATTTATTTTGGGTACAGTGTTGTATGACCGCGCAATTGTCATTCAAAATGCGTCAGTGCTGAAAGCTGAAAATTGGTCTGGATAGGAGGGGGGTTTAAGTGCCCAGTAAGAAAGTGGTTAAAAAAAATTTACATAAATCAATAAGATCAATACCCACAAACATGGAATATTTTACACAAGATATGTTACATTTTAAATGATAATAATACCTCATTGTAAGAGGAAGAAACTGGCAGACTTCGTGCCAGAGAGACCCTCTCAGACACCAGCCCAGTGCATGCACATCAGGCTCTCCAAAATTCCAGGGTGAAGTATGGAAAAAAAAAACACAACCAAGAAGGTGTAGTGGCAAAAAAGGAAATGCAGGCCCATTACAAGAATGGTTTATAGCTTATTCCCTCATTGAGCCCCGGGTGCCGGGTCGCCTGTAATTAATAAATCCATCTTGTCTCTAACTGTAATAACTTTTTATCCATGTCACCCCCACGTCCCTGTTGAGGTAAATGCTCCAAACTGAAAAAAACAATGGTTTTAAGATTGAAATTATGTTATAGTCCTACATGACGGCTAATATTTGTTTCCATCTTATGTTTTGAGATTAGAGCGACGTGGTCTCTTATCCTACAGTATAAAGGACATTTCGTTTTGCCTCTATAGAAGGCTCTACAGGAGTATTTCATTAAATAGACTGAGCCCACTGATTGGCAGTTGGTCCTGTGTTTAGGGGTCCATATTTTATTGTCCGGGAGTACAACACTTCTGACTTGATAGTGGCTAGCCACCAAGATGTCCCTTAGAGACCGGGACCTTTTGTATGTGATTTCCGAATAGGGCTTAACAAATTTTGAAATTCTTTGATCTGCTGTCAGCAAATACCAAAATTTATTGTAGATATTTCGTATATTTTTATGTTGTTGATTGAATTTGGTTATGATACGTGTTGATGTTATTTTCTCTAGGTTTGTACAGCAGGGCATGCCTGTTTTAGCAGTTCACGGTATTGAACGCCTTCTTCAGGCATGTCCTCTTGCATCCCCTAGTTAGAAGTCGATCACGCAGCATGTTCGCTTCCCTCTGAAAATCATCCTGTTGCGTCTGATTCGTAAAAATTGGCTATACGGTATGCTTTTGATCAGTCTCTCGTGGTGTGAACTAGTAGCATGTAACAAACCATTGCCTGCTGATGGTTTTCTGTATAGGGTGGAGCATAGTGCCCCTGACTCACTTATAAAAATTTCCACGTCTAAGAAAGTGATTCTAGACTGATCAAAAGCATAGTTAAATTTGAGATTATAGGTGTTAATTTGCAAAGGCTCCAAAAATTTTAATAAACTTTCCTTTGATCCTGCCCACACCATCAGGACATCGTCAATATAATGATTCCATGATAATATCTGACTGATCTCTGCCGATCTAGATTCATCCGAGAACAAATCCCGTTCCCACCCCCCAGGTACAGGTTTGCATAAGAGGGGGCACGTTTGGCCCCCATAGCAACTGCCTGCACCTGGAGGTAGTGGGAACCCTTGAAGATGTTGTGGGTCAAAATAAAACTCAATAACTCTAAAACAAATTCATTGTATTTCTGAGTCAATGTCACGTTCAGCCAAAAATTCACGTATAACCTCAACCCCCCCCTGTATGCGGTATAGTATTATAAAGGGCTTCTATATCTATCACGACCAGCCAGGAACCCGGGGGTAAAACCAACCCATCCGCGATCTTCAGTAGTTCGATAGTGTCCTTTACATATGAAAATAAGCCCTTAACATGTGGGTACAAATATTCATCCACTAATTGGCTTGCATTTTCTGTTAAAGAGCCACACCCAGAAATTATGGGACGGCCCGGGGGACAGGACAGACTTTTGTGCACTTTAGGTAATGCATAAAAAGTGGGAGTGGTAAAGTTCATCATGTTCAGGAATTCAAAAGTTTTTTGGTCTATAATACCCCTATTTTTAGCCCTTGCTATGATGTCTCCATATTTGATCATATAATAGTTAATATGGGACGCTGGGACAGATCTGTACCAAGTTCTATTTAGGATAATGTCGTAACACATTCTCTCGTATTGGTCCGTGTCCATGATAACGAGGTTACCCCCTTTGTCCGATGACTTTATCACAATGTTTTTGTTAGAGCTAAGATTGCTTAATGCCTGTTTGAGATTTTTTGACAAATTAGATACCGAGCCACACCGCCAATTAGTGGACTCTATTTCCTTGGTGACTTGGATCACAAAGGCCCAAATATTGGAATTCCCCTGAAGGATCAAAAGAAAAGGTCGGGCAACCAGAGGCTGAGTATGAGGTACTCCAGCCCCCACACCCGAAAGATTAAATACATAGCCCGCCTCCTCAGGGTTACTCTCGTCCCACAGGTCCATCAAGTCCTGTAGGGCTCTCAGATCCTCAAATGTTACACCAACCAAGTTCGAATTAGGTTTGCATGGATGTTCAACTTACTAGATTTCTTGTCATAGAGCACTTTGTACATAAGACGTCTGGCAAAGAGATGTAGGTCCTTAATTAGCTCAAATTTGTCTGCATCCTCATCCGGGCAGAATGTGAGGCCAAGTTGAAGCACTCTGGACTCATCCTCCGATAACGGATAAGATGACAAATTGATGATATCGAGTTTGTCCCAATTTTGCATACATACAGAACCGGGGCAATCTACTTTAAAGGCTGATTTTTCTAAAGTCGATGTAGGCATGGTGGTGGATGTATGTTTGGAGTCACTGACGTTAGAGGTGAAGATGGGCGCTGTGCGCAAATCCAAAGGGGGGCCAGACGTGGAGGGACGCTGTTCATTGAGCTGCTGGGACATAGGGCCCGCAGGTTTTGAAATGGGATTAATTTTTGTTGTAGGCGTGGTCAACGTCACTGATGAATGATTAAGGAAATTACTAGTCATCGTAGTATTGGGAGTTGTGCATTTTTGTGATGGTTGTGGAGGTGTTTTTTTTATCCTTATTGGAGCCTTGTGCTGGCTTTGAATATTCCTGGGAGCTTGCCTCACTATCCTTTTTCCTTTTCCTGGATACACTGTCTAGTCTCTTAGGCCGAGTGGAAATTGAAACATAGGATGCCAAGGACATTGAGGAATTATCTGATTCAGCAAGATCCAGATCACTCGCTGGGGGGACCTCCCCGGCGTGGAAGTCTACCTACTTGGTTCCACTTATATGCCTGTTCGAGGTCATATGCCCTTTTGTCCCTCAAAAATTTGTTGTCTTTTGATTTTACCAAATTGGAAGCATATTTGGTGAGATGTTCTTTAAGTATTTTATCTCTATCCATGAAACTTGTATGTGAGCAGAGATTCCTGTGATCCTCCTGCCACTTCAGGATTTCTTTGTCTATTTCTACAATGTCTATGTTTTATATTGATCGCTAAGGATCTGCATCATTTGCAAAGAGCATGATTGTAGATTAGCCTCCCAAATTGTTTTTTTCATGTCCGGTTCTATCTTTTCAATATTAGGAAAGATTTGGATTCTAAGGCCCCAGGGTACAACCTGATTGGTTATATATCTGTCAAAGACATCCCTGTGCCAAAAAATTCAAGTCTTTCTTTCTACCAAATGCTGTAGGCCCAAAAAGTAATTATCCACATCAGCTTCCGTCATCTCATCTTTTGAACAAACTAATTTGACCTCCGAAACAAAGCCATCCCATGCCTGACCACAATAGCCCGTCATTGCCAACCCCACCTACCCAGGTGGTGTCACAACGGAAAGAAAGGAAAAGAAGAAAATTGAAGACCAGAAAGGCACGCACCGAGTCCAAGAGAGTCCAAAGACCCGCTGCCAGTTAATTCAAAAAAGGAGAGAAAAAAATTAATTTTCAATATCATTTACATACTACAATGAGACATGGTAATATGTTTTTCATGTATACAGTAAATAGTATTGCAAAAACATGAAATCTGATCTATGGAGGCTGAATTCAAAGCCATGAAAATATCATGGGTGTGTTATCCACCCTGAAAAATAACAAAGAAATGGGCAGAATTCAGCTCCAAAAACCTTAACACGATATGGTACCAACATCCCTAAAGTTTATAAAAGACAAAAACATTGGGATAGGGGACTTTTAAGGTACATTTGATAGGAAAAGTAAACATACTAGAATCTAAAAATTTTTATTGTTTTTTCCAAAAATTCATAAAAAGTAGAGAGTACAGTATATAACACAGTCATAGGTACATACACATTTGCCTATTAATGACAGCGAGACAGACTGTAATCACATACAAATAAATAATTCTTATGTCCACAACTTTCGAAATGTTTCACCGATCTGGCTTCATCAGGAAAGGGACACAATACTTTATTTAGTAACCATAAAAACATAGATTTTTCCAGCTATTGGTGTATGAAAAAAGAGGAAAAAAGAAGAATATAAAGTTTAGTGAATGGCATTTTTTATTTTCTATTATAGATCAATACACACATGACTAAGAAAAAAAACCAAAAAAAACAACCACCCTCCAAAAACCACCCCCCCAAACAAAAATGAAAGACGACCTCCCATACCTAAGGGGCATAAGAGTGTGCTCGAATGGTGTTTCTCACAGGCAGATTGACATTGCCAGATTGACATCGTCATCACCGTGATGACGCGAACGCTATAGCGAAAGTGCGCGAGACACAGAATAGGACACAGCATCCCGAGGATTTACCATTCAGTACAGCCTACAGACACGGCCACCCACAGATGGGAATCTCCATCTCCGGGCGGTGTCGGCACTGCAAGTCTGTGGTGGGGACCTGTGGCGTGCGTCGGCGGTTTTACACTTACGACTTCCGGGTGGTATTCTGTGTCTCGCACACTCTCGCTATAGCGTCCGCATTTGCGTCATCACGGTGTGACATCACACGCCGTGTTTTGGCGCCAACGGGGGGGATATTTAATACCATCATGGCATTTGCTATGCTGGTAGTCTTTGGGAGCTCAGGTGTTATGGGCGGTTGTCACAGGTAAGAACCTCTTAGTTAGTGGTATGCTAATCCCCCTCAATATTTATTAAAGCTTGGACATCAGTCTGTAGCTTTTATTTTAATATTACTTTTCTGTTTGCTATTTTATTGATAGGCTTGACCTTGAGGTTGAATTTTTTGGCAATTTTTGGCTATTTGCTGACTATTCCTTCACCCTATACGCCTCCACTGCCCGGTGGTTCGTGATGACCGCTATGTGTTGGGGGCTTTCGTAAATAGGGGTTACCATCATTATTGAATATCTTCGATATAAGTGCAACTTGCACACAGCCATACTAACTTAAGGAAAATGTCTTTACTTTGCCCATATGAGCTCCCAGTAAATATTTTAGCTTATCTACTTTGGAGGTAAGTTCATGTGTAATTGGGGCCTGTTTTAGACATATCCTCCCCTTCTTTAAATGTTATAAATATTGAATACATGTTGGTGTTACAGGCATCATTTTGTGATTTCAGATAAAAACAACATCCCCCACTATGGGAGATCTGGTTATCCTGGGACCAAGGTGGGGACAAGCAATGTCAATCTGCCTGTGAGAAACACTATTCGAGCACACTCTTATGTCCCTTAGGTATATGAGGTCCTCTTTCTTTTTTGTTTGGGGGGGGGGTGGGTTTGGAGGGTGTTTTTTTTTGTGTTTTTTTCTTCTTAGTCGTGTGTATTGATCTATAATAGAAAATAAAAAATGCCATTCACTAACTTTATATTCGTCTTTTTTCCTCTTTTTTTCATACACCAATAGCTGTTTTTATGGTTACTAAATAAAGTATTGTGTCCCTTTCCTGATGAAGCCACATCGGCAAAACATGTCGAAAATTGTGGACATAATATTTATATATTTGTATGTGATTACAGTCTGTCTCGCTGTCATTAATAGGCAAATGTGTATGTACCTATGACTGTGTTATATACTGTACTCTCTACTTTTTATGAATTTTTTGGAATAAACAATTAGAATTTTTAGATTCTAGTATGTTTACCTTTCCTATCAAATGTACCTTAAAAATCCCCTATTCCCATTTTTTTGTCTTTTACAAATACCATACTTGTGACCCCACAATAGGGATAAAACTTTTCCGTGAAAGGGAGTTTAATAAGACACGTGACCACGCATTAAAATTAGAAGAAAAGAGGTTTAACCTTAAACTGCGTAGAGGGTTCTTTACTGTAAGAGGGTCAAGGATGTGGACTTCCTTTCCACAGGCGGTGGTTTAAAAAAACTATTAGATAAGCACCTAAATGACCACAACATACAGGGATATACAGTGTAATACTGACATATAATCACACACATAGGTTGGACTTGATGGACTTTTGCCTTTTTTCAACTTAAAGCGGAGGTCCGCCGAAAAAAAAATATTAAAAGCCAGCAGCTACAAATACTGCAGCTGCTGACTTTTAATATATGGACACTTACCTGTTCAGGGAGCCCGCGATGTCGGCAGCCGAAGCCTATCCGTCCGTCGGCTCTCGGCTGCTGCCGCCACCATCCTCGATAAGGGAATAAGGAAGTGAAGCCATACGACTTCACTTCCTGGTTCCCTACTGCGCATGCGCGAGTCACACTGCGCGTCCTCTCTGGTCCCTGCTGTGTTCTATACAGAATACAGCGGGGGAGGACAGTGTAGGCGCCAGAAGTGGCGTAGGTCACCGCGGTGATCTATGTTAGGAAGTAGGAGCAAATACCTGTATTAGACAGGTATCTGCTCCCTCCTCCCCCCTGAAAGGTGCCAAATGTGACACCGGAGGGGGGGAGGAATCCAAAAAGTGGAAGTTCCATCTTTGGGTGGAGCTCCACTATAACCTACTATGTAACAATTTTTGTGGTGAATAACTTATTTATATACATATATGTGTATATGTGTATATATATATATATATATATATATATATATATATATATATATATATATATATATATATATATATATATAATTTAAAATTTAATGTGCAGAAGTGCCTGCTTTTGAGAGAAAATCAGATTGAAGCAAGGCTCCAAAGTCGACAAACGGAACAAACAAATGGAGTGGTCTCTATTATTATAATATAATTAGAGCGATCAAGTTCTCACATTACGAAAGAAACCAATGAATGACAAACTAACAGAGATTGCGTGTTTTTATGTTACTTTTTTAACTTTTGCGACATTGATTTACCATTTAATTTTTCTATATATGTTCAAGGTTTCAAAACGTTAGCAATTTTAAATATTTTTTA
Organism: Lithobates clamitans; assembly: GCA_037952925.1. Classification (NCBI taxonomy): domain Eukaryota; kingdom Metazoa; phylum Chordata; class Amphibia; order Anura; family Ranidae; genus Lithobates; species Lithobates clamitans. The sequence continues at coordinate 175,034 of JBBGZY010001522.1, forward strand.
AAACTCCCACAGCTCACCTGCAAATCAGTTTGGGAATCACTGTCCTAATCTGTGAGGGAGCTACAGCTGACAGAAGAATGTTTACTGTGTGCACAAGGAGTTGGTTAACTCTTAATTAACCAGGACATGCTCTTATTTTACTACTTAACCCATTCATTTCAACCTGTATAAGCATTATTTAACAGTTTCATCTCCTGTTCCAGGTTTCTATTTAAAATTATTTGTTGGAAAACAAATATTATAAAGTACATACAGTGGGGACGGAAAGTATTCAGACCCCCTTAAATTTTTCACTCTTTGTTATATTACAGCCATTTGCTAAGATCATTTAAGTTCATTTTTTTCCTCATTAATGTACACACAGCACCCCATATTGACAGAAAAACACAGAATTGTTGACATTTTTGGAGATTTATTAAAAAAGAAAAACTGAAATATCACATGGTCCAAGTATTCAGACCCTTTGCTGTGACACTCATATATTTAACTCAGGTGCTGTCCATTTCTTCTGATCATCCTTGAGATGGTTCTACACCTTCATTTGAGTCCAGCTGTGTTTTATTATACTGATTGGACTTGATTAGGAAAGCCACACACCTGTCTATATAAGACCTTACAGCTCACAGTGCATGTCAGAGCAAATGAGAATCATGAGGTCAAAGGAACTGCCTGAAGAGCTCAGAGACAGAATTGTGGCAAGGCACAGATCTGACCAAGGTTACAAAAAAAATTCTGCTGCACTTAAGCTTCCTAAGAGCACATTGGCCTCCATAACCCTTAAATGGAACATGTTTGGGACAACCAGAACCCTACCTAGAGCTGGCCGTCCGGCCAAACTGAGCTATCGGGGGAGAAGAACCTTGGTGAGAGAAGTAAAGAAGAACCCAAAGATCACTGTGGCTGAGCTCCAGAGATGCAGTCGGGAGATGGGAGAAAGTTGTAGAAAGTCAACCATCACTGCAGCCCTCCACCAGTCGGGGATTTATTTCAGAGTGGCCCGACGGAAGCCTCTCCTCAGTGCAAGATACATGAAAGCCTACATGCAGTTTGCTAAAAAACACCTGAAGGACTCCAAGATGGTGAGAAATAAGATTCTCTGGTCTGATGAGACCAAGATAGAACTTTTTGGCCTTAATTCTAAGCGGTATGTGTGGAGAAAACCAGGCACCGCCCATCACGTGTCCAATACAGTCCCAACAGTGAAGCATGGTGGTGGCAGCATCATGCTGTGGGGGTGTTTTTCAGCTGCAGGGACAGAACGACTGGTTGCAATCGAGGGAAAGATGAATGCAGCCAAGTACAGGGATTTCCTGGACGAAAACCTTCTCCAGAGTGCTCAGGACCTCAGACTGGGCCGAAGGTTTACCTTCTAACAAGACAATGACCCTAAGCACACAGCTAAAATAACGAAGGAGTGGCTTCACAACAACTCTGTGACTGTTCTTGAATGGCCCAGCCAGAGCCCTGACTTAAACCCAATTGAGCATCATTGGAGAGACCTAAAAATGGCTGTCCACCAACGTTTACCATCCAACCCGACAGAACTGGAGAGGATCTGCAAGGAGGAATGGCAGAGGATCCCCAAATCCAGGTGTGAAAAACTTGTTGCATCTTCACCAAAAAGACTCATGGCTGTATTAGATCAAAAGGGTGCTTCTACTAAATACTGAGCAAAGGGTCAGAATACTTAGGACCATGTGATATTTCAGTTTTTCTTTTTTAATAAATCTGCAAAAATGTCAACAATTCTGTGTTTTTCTGTCAATATGGGGTGCTGTGTGTACATTATTGAGGAAAAAAAAATGAACTTAAATGATTTTAGCAAATGGCTGCAATATAACAAAGAGTGAAAAATTTAAGGGGGTCTAAATACTTTCTGTCCCCACTGTATATACATTGTTATCTTTAAGGATATAAGAAAAAGAAAATCTATGCAAAAAAAACCAAACATATTTTTTACAATATTTTGTACATAACTTTAACATGCTTTGTACCAAAAATGTAATTTTAAATGTTACAGTAAATAGAGCAAGCAGCAAAATAAAATGTATGTTTTCCCCACAGTAATGGTAGTTGTGTACAAAAAAAAAACTATTAGATAAGCACCTGAATGACCACAACATACAGGGATATACAGTGTAATACTGACATATAATCACACACATAGGTTGGACTTGATGGACTTTTGCCTTTTTTCAACTTAAAGCGGAGGTCCGCCGAAAAAAAAATATTAAAAGCCAGCAGCTACAAATACTGCAGCTGCTGACTTTTAATATATGGACACTTACCTGTTCAGGGAGCCCGCGATGTCGGCAGCCGAAGCCTATCCGTCCGTCGGCTCTCGGCTGCTGCCGCCACCATCCTCGATAAGGGAATAAGGAAGTGAAGCCATACGGCTTCACTTCCTGGTTCCCTACTGCGCATGCGCGAGTCACACTGCGCGTCCTCTCTGGTCCCTGCTGTGTTCTATACAGAATACAGCGGGGGAGGACAGTGTAGGCGCCAGAAGTGGCGTAGGTCACCGCGGTGATCTATGTTAGGAAGTAGGAGCAAATACCTGTATTAGACAGGTATCTGCTCCCTCCTCCCCCCTGAAAGGTGCCAAATGTGACACCGGAGGGGGGGAGGAATCCAAAAAGTGGAAGTTCCATCTTTGGGTGGAGCTCCACTATAACCTACTATGTAACAATTTTTGTGGTGAATAACTTATTTATATACATATATGTGTATATGTGTATATATATATATATATATATATATATATATATATATATATATATATATATATATATATATATAATTTAAAATTTAATGTGCAGAAGTGCCTGCTTTTGAGAGAAAATCAGATTGAAGCAAGGCTCCAAAGTCGACAAACGGAACAAACAAATGGAGTGGTCTCTATTATTATAATATAATTAGAGCGATCAAGTTCTCACATTACGAAAGAAACCAATGAATGACAAACTAACAGAGATTGCGTGTTTTTATGTTACTTTTTTAACTTTTGCGACATTGATTTACCATTTAATTTTTCTATATATGTTCAAGGTTTCAAAACGTTAGCAATTTTAAATATTTTTTAAAACTCCCACAGCTCACCTGCAAATCAGTTTGGGAATCACTGTCCTAATCTGTGAGGGAGCTACAGCTGACAGAAGAATGTTTACTGTGTGCACAAGGAGTTGGTTAACTCTTAATTAACCAGGACATGCTCTTATTTTACTACTTAACCCATTCATTTCAACCTGTATAAGCATTATTTAACAGTTTCATCTCCTGTTCCAGGTTTCTATTTAAAATTATTTGTTGGAAAACAAATATTATAAAGTACATACAGTGGGGACGGAAAGTATTCAGACCCCCTTAAATTTTTCACTCTTTGTTATATTACAGCCATTTGCTAAGATCATTTAAGTTCATTTTTTTCCTCATTAATGTACACACAGCACCCCATATTGACAGAAAAACACAGAATTGTTGACATTTTTGGAGATTTATTAAAAAAGAAAAACTGAAATATCACATGGTCCAAGTATTCAGACCCTTTGCTGTGACACTCATATATTTAACTCAGGTGCTGTCCATTTCTTCTGATCATCCTTGAGATGGTTCTACACCTTCATTTGAGTCCAGCTGTGTTTTATTATACTGATTGGACTTGATTAGGAAAGCCACACACCTGTCTATATAAGACCTTACAGCTCACAGTGCATGTCAGAGCAAATGAGAATCATGAGGTCAAAGGAACTGCCTGAAGAGCTCAGAGACAGAATTGTGGCAAGGCACAGATCTGACCAAGGTTACAAAAAAAATTCTGCTGCACTTAAGCTTCCTAAGAGCACATTGGCCTCCATAACCCTTAAATGGAACATGTTTGGGACAACCAGAACCCTACCTAGAGCTGGCCGTCCGACCAAACTGAGCTATCGGGGGAGAAGAACCTTGGTGAGAGAAGTAAAGAAGAACCCAAAGATCACTGTGGCTGAGCTCCAGAGATGCAGTCGGGAGATGGGAGAAAGTTGTAGAAAGTCAACCATCACTGCAGCCCTCCACCAGTCGGGGCTTTATTTCAGAGTGGCCCGACGGAAGCCTCTCCTCAGTGCAAGATACATGAAAGCCTACATGCAGTTTGCTAAAAAACACCTGAAGGACTCCAAGATGGTGAGAAATAAGATTCTCTGGTCTGATGAGACCAAGATAGAACTTTTTGGCCTTAATTCTAAGCGGTATGTGTGGAGAAAACCAGGCACCGCCCATCACGTGTCCAATACAGTCCCAACAGTGAAGCATGGTGGTGGCAGCATCATGCTGTGGGGGTGTTTTTCAGCTGCAGGGACAGAACGACTGGTTGCAATCGAGGGAAAGATGAATGCAGCCAAGTACAGGGATTTCCTGGACGAAAACCTTCTCCAGAGTGCTCAGGACCTCAGACTGGGCCGAAGGTTTACCTTCTAACAAGACAATGACCCTAAGCACACAGCTAAAATAACGAAGGAGTGGCTTCACAACAACTCTGTGACTGTTCTTGAATGGCCCAGCCAGAGCCCTGACTTAAACCCAATTGAGCATCATTGGAGAGACCTAAAAATGGCTGTCCACCAACGTTTACCATCCAACCCGACAGAACTGGAGAGGATCTGCAAGGAGGAATGGCAGAGGATCCCCAAATCCAGGTGTGAAAAACTTGTTGCATCTTCCCCAAAAAGACTCATGGCTGTATTAGATCAAAAGGGTGCTTCTACTAAATACTGAGCAAAGGGTCAGAATACTTAGGACCATGTGATATTTCAGTTTTTCTTTTTTAATAAATCTGCAAAAATGTCAACAATTCTGTGTTTTTCTGTCAATATGGGGTGCTGTGTGTACATTATTGAGGAAAAAAAAATGAACTTAAATGATTTTAGCAAATGGCTGCAATATAACAAAGAGTGAAAAATTTAAGGGGGTCTAAATACTTTCTGTCCCCACTGTATATACATTGTTATCTTTAAGGATATAAGAAAAAGAAAATCTATGCAAAAAAAAACAAACATATTTTTTACAATATTTTGTACATAACTTTAACATGCTTTGTACCAAAAATGTAATTTTAAATGTTACAGTAAATAGAGCAAGCAGCAAAATAAAATGTATGTTTTCCCCACAGTAATGGTAGTTGTGTACAAAATATCACTGATCAAATTTGAAAAAATACATTTCTTTTGAGATTTTTACTCTTTTTTTTTTTTTTTTTTTTCCCCCTTAAATTGCAGATAAGTTTAAAAAAAAATCTCAGAGGATTTTAGGATCACAAGAAAGCCCCTTTAGTCCCCCCAAAAACAACATATGTATCAATTCTTTATCATAAGTAATTACAAAGTTATAGACTCATGAACAGACACATAGAAGAAATGTGAAAGTATGGTCTGGTCCATAGGAGGTAAACAGGTGTGAGAGATTTCCTCACTATATTACCAAAAGTATTGGGACACCTGCTTTTACACACGCATGAACTTTAATGGCATCCCAGTCTTCGTCCGTAGGGTTCAATATTGAGTTGGCCCACCCTTTGCAGCTATAACAGCTTCAACTCTTCTGCAAAGGCTGTCCACAAGGTTTAGGAGTGTGTCTATGGGAATATTTGACCATCCTTCCAGAAGCGGATTTGTGAGGTCAGGTACTGATGTGGACAAGAAGGCTTGGCTCGCAGTCTCTGCTCTAATTCATCCCAAAGGTGTTCTATTGGATTGAGGTCAGGACTTTGTGCAGGCCGGTCAAGTTCCTCCACCCCAGACTCGCTCATCCATGTCTTTTATAGACCTTGCTTTTTGCACTGGTGCACAGTCATGTTGGAACAATTTGGGACCATCCCCAAACTGTTCCCACAAAGTTGGGAGCATGAAATTGTCCAAAACATCTTGTATGCTGATGCCCTAAGATTTCCCTTCACTGAAACTAAGGGGCCAAGCCCAACCTCTGAAAAACAACCCCACACCATAATCCCTCCTCCATCAAATGATTTGGACCAGTGCACAAAGCAAGGTCCGTAAAGACATGGATGAGCGAGTTTGGGGAGTAGGAACTTGACTGGCCTGCACAGAGTCCTGACCTCAATCCGATAGAACACCTTTGGGATGAATTAGTGCGGAGACTGCGAGCCAGGCCTTCTCATCCAACATCAGTGCCTGACCTCACAAATGCGTTTCTGGAAGAATGCTCAAACATTTCCATAGACACACTCCTGAACCTTGTGGACAGCCTTCCCAGAAGAGTTGAAGCTGTTATATTTGCAAAAGGTGGGCCACTCAATATTGAAACCTACGGACTAAGACTGGGATGCCATTTACGTTCATTTGCATGTAAAGGCAGGTGACCCGATACTTTTGGTAATATAGTGTAACTGGATACTAACATTTATAGGTAAAGTTTTGCCTTCCTCTGGATCAACTGTGAGTATAGGATTGTGTATAGAGGATTGTGTGTGTGTGTGTGTGTGTGTGTGTGTATGTATGTATGTATGTATGTATGTGTGTATATATATATATATATATATATATATATATATAAAATACACATACACACATGCAGTTGTGCTCATAAGTTTACATACCCTTGCAGAATTTATGATTGAATATAAATGATAACACAAAAACCTTTCTTTCACTCGTGGTTAGTGTTTGGCTGAAGCCATTTATTATAATTCAATTGTGTTAACTCTTTTTAAATCGTAATTACAACAGAAACTACACAAATGACCCTGATGAAAAGTTTGCACACCCCAGTTCTTAATACCATTTATGCCCCCTTTAACAGCAATGACAGCTTGAAGTCTTTTGCGGTATTTGTGGATGAGGCTCTTTATCTTCTCAGGTTGTAAAGCTGCCCATTCCTCTTGGCAAAAAGCCTCCAGTTCCTGTAAATTCTTGGGCTGTCTTGCATGACCTGCACTTTTGAGGTCTCCCCAGATTGGCTCAATGATTTTGAGGTCAGGAGACTGAGATGGCCACTCCAGAACCTTCACTTTATTCTGCTATAGCCAATGACAGGTTGACTTGGCCTTGTGTTTTGGATCATTGTCATGTTGGAATGTCCAAGTGCGTCCCATATGCAAATGTTCCTCCAGTATTTTTTGATAACATACTGCATTCATCTTGCCAACAATTTTGACCAAATTTTCTGTGCCTTTGTAGTTCACACATCTCCAAAACATCAGCGATCCCCCTCCTGTCCCTTTCATTATAGGCCTTGGTGACTCCTCTCCAAATGTAGCGTTTATGGTTGTGGCCAAAAAGCTCAATTTTGGTCTCATCACTCCAAATGACTTTATGCCAGAAGGTTTGAGGCTTGTCTCTGTGGTGTTTGGAGTATTGTAAGCGGAATACTTTGTGGCATTGGCTTTCTTCTGGCGACTTGACCATGCAGAGTCCATCTTTCTTCAAGTGCCTCCTTATTGTTCATCTTGAAACAGCCACACCACATGTTTTCAGAGAGTCCTGTATTTCACCTGAAGTTATTTGTGGGTTTTTCTTTGCATGCTGAACAATTTTTCCTGGCAGTTGTGGCTGCAATTTTAGTTGGTCTACCTGACCGTGGTTTGGTTTAAACAGAACCCCTCATTTTCCACTTCTAGATTACAGTTTGAACACTGCTAATGGGCATTCTCAATTCCTTGGATATCTTTTTATATCCCTTTCTTGTTTTAGACAGTTCAACTACCTTTTCCCGCAGATCCTTTGACAATTCTTTTGCTTTCCCCATGACTCAGAATCCAGAAACGTCAGTGCAGCACTGGATGAAAGATGCAAGGGTCTGTCAGGAGTCAAGAAAAGCATTGACCTTTTATACACACACACCAATTACAACCAAACAGATCACAGGTGAGGATGGTTACCTTTAATAGCCATTCAAACCCCTTTGTGTCAACTTGTGTGCATATTATCAGGCCAAAATCACCAGGGTATGTAAACTTTTGATCAGAGTAATTTGGGTAGTTTCTGTTGCCATTATGATTTAAAAAGAGTAAATACAGTTGATTGATAATAAATGGCTTCAGCCAAACACTAACCACGAGTGAAAGAAATGTTTGTGTTATTCATATTCTCTGAAAAATGGCCAAGAAATCATAAATTCTGCCAGGGTATGTAAACTTATGAGCACAACTGTGTGTATGTATATGTGTGTGTGTGTGTGTGTGTGTGTGTGTGTATATATATATATATAAAATTATAAAAAATGTTTCCCCTTTTTATTGGTTGAACTAGATGGACTTGACTAATAACTGGTAACTATTACTAGCTGGATAGGGAAATACATTGACCATCATTTTCTGCCTTTCGTTAGTGCAATACCCTTCTGGATCCTTTCTTACGATTAAAATATTGGAAAGTTTGCATTATAAACAGGAATATTTGTTAGTAACCGTTGACATTTTGTCATTATACACTATAATATCACACCGTTTGGGCTACCAGGCAATAGAGCATTATCTAAATCAACAAAACCATTTACCTATAAAACAAAACTTTGTTATGCAGTTGCTGGAATTTGCCCACAATACCCATAAATACCCATAATTACTTTTGGTTTGGGGGTAGTATTATCTCCAAAGTAGGGATGTTGCAATGTGGGCAAAATTTGTCTCAAACTTGGCTAATTTATTTATGTAATTAAGAACAATAGTTGAATTGACGTGTATCGCTGCTGCCTCCACCCAGTCTACTTCTATAGGTAGAGTCTGAATCTGAAGTGAAATTTGTAGTGGATGTGGTGCTGCTTATTCAAATTGTTCAGTGGGATAATGCCTTTGGTGTATTTTGACACAAGTCCTCTCCTTATTGTGCCAGAAATGAAATAAAATTGTAATAAATCTGAATTGAATATAGACACTGCCTATTTTGCGCATGTCCTATTCTTTACAATGTAAGTGGATTTTAAACCTTTTTTTAACCACTTGCCGACCACTCCATGTATCTGTAATGCAGGGCAGCAAGTCCTACAGGCGCAATCACGTACCTGTACGTTGTCTCCACTACCGGGTCCCCCGGCCCCGTTGTCCACCGGGACCCGCCATTTATGCCCGACAGAGGCAGAACAGCGGTCTGCCTATGTGAACAAGGCAGATCGCGGTTCTGTGACAAGGGAAGACAGAGATCCTATGCTGAGCAGGAACACGGATCTCTTTCTTCCTACAGTATATGCACCCCCCACACAGTTAGAAAGCACTCCCTAGGGACCTCGGGACTGCCTAGGGACACATTCAACCCTTTGATTGCCCCCGATGTTAACCCCTTCCCTGCCAGTGTCATTAGTACAGTGACAGTACATATGTTTTAGCACTGATCACTGTATTGGTGTCACTGGCCCCCAAAAAGTGTCGCATAATGTCTGATTTGTCCTCAACAATGTTGCAGTCCTGCTATAAGTCGCTGATCGCTGCCATTACTAGTAAAAAAATTTATAAATAAATAAAAATTACTGGAAGCCAATTGGTTACTATGCACAGCTACACCAGATCCTGTGTGCAGCAGTTTTAGTAATATTATTAATACTCAAGCGCTGGTATAGAAATAAACAATAATATTATATGTGCCGTGATAAAAAGCTGCAACCAAAATAGTGATCTCTCACTCTAAAGATATGCATAAATATGTGTAAATATGGTGCGCTAATATCCTATAAGTTGATGTACAATAGTGCTATATATTGTAATAATGCCTCACAAATTGCAAACCACAGCATAAATTACCAAGTGCTATAAATTAGTCAATATAAAAAATGTGCTGAATAATGAATACATTTCCATTTAAACACAGCAAAAATGTGTATATATAGATAAAAATATAAATATATAAATTGATCAGCACACAAAGATGAATCCTCCCAATGAAATACCAATGAACTCTATAACGAGCACTAGTGATCAGTAAATTGCATTATAAAGAGTTTTGTCCATTTTTATTGCTGCTGTTGAAATGAACTGCGGCCAGGTGAAGACACATGAATATCAATAGCAACAAATAAGAATACCAGATCTTTGCCCACAATGACTCTTGCATATGGTGGCTTGCAGATGGAGTGTGCCCAGCTGATTTAATCACTCTTTGCTAATAATCGCCATATCTTCCAGGGCTCAAACATGTAAAAAGAAAAACAATAGTGTAGTACTGCAGAGACTTTCTATCAGCTGTCTCAAGCTGATGCACTCACATGTATTCACTGAATGGGACAGCGTGTGTAGCAGTCAGGCTTACTCCTCCTCTCAGCCCGTTCGAGTGCCTGCACACTCCTGGCTGACGTCACTGGCTCCTCCTCCCATTGCGTTGCGTCACAGGTCACGTGACATTTTAGTAAGTCTCCACCACAGTAACAATATAACATTAATTCAATAAAACACAACTTGTAAATTAACTTTTTAGAACAATTACCTTGCAACCTTTGATTTTAGGTTCTCTCAAAATGTGAGAGCCAGTTTCCTGACTACAGTACCTAACCTCTTTCGAGACCCTTGCTGTACCCAAAACAAATACTCCACTAGTGTGTGGTAACGACAGAAGCAGACCTTGATGCAGAGACCATTTTGGCCAGGACAGGAGGGACAGAACAAAGGGGTGTAACACCTAATTCCGCATCTGCTACAGACAGGACATCTTTTTTGGGGTAACTTTTGGGTACCAGGAAAGTCATCAGGAAAATGCCTTTATGCAGCCAGCTCACTGCATCTGCATTTAGGCCACAGCACCTTCTGTATACAAAAGGACTGCAACGATCGCTTCATTTCAATTTTAGGAAAGATCCACTTCTCCCTGTTGCTTTGTAAATCACAAAAGCATTATATAGAGCCAATTAAAATAAATATACAGACATTTTTTTATACCAGCGTTTGGCTCTGTGGGACATTAAGTACGACTTCATAATTTGGTCGTTGAAGTCTACGCCTCCCATATTAAAATTTTATTCGTGGACACAGGCTTTTCAGCAACACCAGATGCTATACAAATTTTGACTGTTGTATCTGCATGAATGGAAAACATCCAATTTGTCCTTCCACCTCACTGTGAGTAATTCACCATTCTATAAGTAGGTCTTCTCCCCCTTTCAAAGTCGGGTGTTGGAGCAAACCCCCCACAATTAGGTCACATAGTGCCACAGCAGCCAATTCCAAGATTGAATAAGTGTCTAAAAAGTGGCACGCACCCATAGAAGTTGTTCACATACAAATGGTACCCCTTCCACAAAAAGGGTTACATCAAGTCCCATACTATCTTGCCACTGCTCTCCGTGTAGTCTGGGCATTTGGGGGTCTCCACATAACTGTCCTTTCCCTCGTAAATTCTAAAATGATATCTATAGCCTGTCGCCCTCTCACAGAGCTTATACAGTTTGACCCCATATCTGGCATGCTTTCTTGGGATATATTGCTTAAATGCAAGGCAGCCAGAAAAATTTAAGAGAGACTCGTCTACGCAGATGTTTTACTGGAACGTATACACATCCTCACATTTTTGGGACAGGTAATTTATGAGGGGCCGAATTTTGTGGAACTCATATCTATTTCTGGCCATTGCAGCAGAGAACATGGGCATATGATGCATCGGGTCTGTGGACCAATATGACTACAATTCATTCTTTTTTGTGAAACCAAGTGATGCTGCGTGCTGCCACAATAGAAATAAAAGATCCATGCAAAGAAACTAAACAAAGCTGCTCCAAACACGAATTGTGTTCCCTCAATGAAAAAATGCTAAATATACAATAAATGTGCTTGCGCTGCTAAACTAATAACCACTAACAAATGAGTGTATGTGTAAGTTACATGTGGATAACAGCATAAAAATAATAGTAGAGTCCACGTGAACCAATCAAGTGCATGCGTAAAAACTAAAGATAAAATAAAACTTTTTTTTTTCAAGTAAATAATTTCCAAAGTCCAAAAAAGATATTTGCATAATAAGTTCAAAATATATTGTGCATATAAGGAAGGCTCTTCACCTTCATATGTTAAGTGCTCCAACACAAACGACAGGTTTCAATCCAAGTCCAAACAAAGAAATAAAAGCACGTAACAGGAATTTGGTTCCGATTAATGGTGAAACACCCAAATAGATTGGCACCACATCCCTGGAGAAAATATGAATCGCAGTGAAGAGGGATAAGGGATTTTAACGGTGCAAGGGTAATGAACAAAGGAGAAATAGATTAAAAAAAAACAAATTTTTAATTTAACATTCAGAGTTAAAAACATGTAGATAGTACATAATTGACATATATTGTAGTGTTTATACAGTTACAGTGGTCAAAGAGGACACAAGTGTGTTTTTTAGGAGATGATATGGCTGCATACTAGCCCGACATGTTTCGCTGAATTGGTTTCTCAAGGGATATGCAAGCCGAGAATTAATATCATCCAACACTGTTATAGTTCCCCGAGTGATCCCAGCCCAGGTCAGTCTCCGCACAACCATCCACTAACACTGAAAACCTGACTTGGCAATATCGGTGCAATTACAGGGGACAGAAAGGTAAAATTAAGATTGTTTAGTTAAAGAGCATAATGATGGAGAGGGAACATCAGAACACCTGCTGGTGGTAATTGCAGGGGATTATTCTGGTAGCAGTCACTGACACTGCAGATAACGTGTTCCACCCTCCGGCTCTGGGTCACTTTTATTCCTATTACAAGGAATGTAAACATCCCTTGTAATAGAAAAAAAAAGCATGACAGGACCTCTTTAATGTGAGATCTGGGTTCAAAAAGACCTCAGATCTCACATTTACACTTAAAAGCAATAAAAAAGTCTTCTTCTTTTTTTTTTTAATAAAAAATTTCCCTTTTTAAGCACTTCAATACAGGGCATTTTCACCCCCTTCCTGCCCAGGCCGATTTTCAGCTTTCAGCGCTGTAACACATGAATGACAATTGCGCGGTCATGCAACACTGTACCCAAATAAAATTTTTATAATCCCCCCCCCACAAATAGAGCTTTCTTTTGGTGGTATTTGATCACCTCTGCGGTTTTTATTTTTTAATAATTTTATAAATATGCACTGATTACTGTATAAATGTCACTGGCAGGGAAGGAGTTAACACTAGGGGGCTATCAAGGGGTTACATGTGTTACCTAGGGAGTGATTCTAACTGTGGGGGGAGGGGACTGCTGAGGGGAAGAAACCGATTGGTGTTCCTACATACTAGGAACACATAATCTGTCTCCTCTCCCTTGACAGGATGTGGATCTGTATGTTTCCACACACAGATCCACATTTCTGTTTTGTCACCAGCAATCGCGGGTGCCCAGCGGACATCGCGGCCGCCGGGCATGCGTATCGGCTCCCGAGTGACACAGCACGCGCGCGACCCCTATATCGCCAGGAAGCCAAGGACGTCATATGACGCCCGCCCAGAGGGACAGTGTGTTCCTGCAGACGTCACATGATAATGGGCGTTAGGGAAGTGGTTAAAACCATTGGGCAGAAGTGACGTTTGACGTCACTTCCATCATCCAATAGTATGGAGCCGAGTGGGGACATTTTTCCCTCACTCGGCTCCATGCTACGGAGGGGAAAGGACCTGACGGCTCTGGTAAGCGGTGGAGACCACCGGGCAGCGGTGGAAGGGGCACCTCTCCCGCCCCCAATTAAAAGTGATCTTGCGGCAAATCCGCCACAGAGACCACTTTTATCTGAAAGCGGACCGCCGGCTGTTTAAAAAGATACCAGGGTTATGGCAACTATCTGCTGCCATAACAACGGTATCCCACTTCAAACAGCCGCTGTATAATGACGCCGGGTGGTCCAGAACTAGTTGAATAGACTTACCAGCACACGGCTTTGGGGGGGAGGAGGGTTTGTAGTCTATATCCACTGGGCCCTAGTACTGTTTGACAGGTGTCGGCAGTGTGAGTCCCTGACATTCTCTAGGCACTCATGTTTACATAGTTAGGTTGTGAAAAAGAGACGCAAAGTCAATCCAGTTCAACCAATAGAAAAAAATAGAAAACCTCCAAATGCACAACCCTATACTTACAGTTGACCCAGAGAAAGGCAAAAAACCCCAATAAGTGTGGCCTGATTTTTCTTCAGCAGGGTAAAAAATTCCATCATAATCCCCAGGGGCATTTGATACTCTGTTGGCCCTTAGGCCACACAGCCTTCCCCCTTTTTACCTAGGGAGGATTTTACTGCCAAAATGTCTGATTTTCATGGGCAGAATTTTGGTCTTTTTAGAGGCTGTAGATAACATGGTTCACAAGTGAGCACCTTCAGTCTCCTTCCTAAGTCAGTCTCTGCCATTGACTTTGATGCAGACACACTATCTGAGGAGAATGTAGACAAGGATTATCCCCCTTCTCTTTCTGAGGAATTTGATCAGGATGAGTTGCTTTCATCTGAAAAATAATCCAAGCTTAAAGTGTTACTAAACCCGCAACAGTAAAATCAGTCTGTGTATGCAGTAAAGGATGCTTGTTATACTCACTGGGGAACCTAAGGGGTTAATCCTCCGTATTGTGCAAAAAGGATGTTTGATCCTGTCTTCTGTGATGCTCCCCTTCTTTCACTGACTCCAAAACATGTCCAGATAAGACAGGCTACAGAGTGCATGTGATCAGCACAGGGCCAATCAGCATTGTCCAGACAGAGGATCAGGACTCCTGCACCCAGACAGGGCAGCCAGTGCAGTATGAAAACTCCACCTACAAGCTTTAACCAGGAACTGATAGAAAACACAAGACTGCTCTAAATGCTGATGAGAAAAGGTATTTAGCAGTTTGTATTTACTAAAATTATTGCATTTTCATGTTCTGTGTACTGCAGGAGACCAGATATAGTGAATGCAGGGTCCTGGGTTTAGTACCACTTTAAGGATAACACTGCTACCCTTCATGATGCTGTATGCTCTTGTCTAGTGTTAACAGCTTGAGTCTGCTCACCCCAAGGTCTTCTACATGGGGTCCCTGCAATTACCCATATCTGCTAAGACCTTCCCATATCTGCTAAGTCATAGTACTTGGCTTTACTAAAGTGTTTGCTCAGCAATGTACAAGAGCGTATGGTCTCAGTGATGGATCCTACTCTCTCTTGTCTTAACAAGATGATAACTATCGCTGTAGAAAATAATCCTGCGTTCAAGGATCTGTTTAGAGGGCTGTTCAAGCCCATCTGTTAGAGGGCTGTTTAACTGCATTTTCCTTGGCAGACCTTGCATGCAAACTAAAGGCATGGCCCAAGACCCTTGCTCCATCCTAATGGATTCCTCCATTCACCACCATCTAGAGCTTCTACCTGTGGTAGATGCACTTTGTCAGATCTGCAGGATGGACCCGCAGAAGATTCTTTGTCTCAAATGCTGGTTAGCACCAAGCCTAATTCTGGAACAAATTTTTATCAGCAGTCATGGCCCTCCAAGCCAGCCAACTCTGGCTCCAACATTCCTTCTCAGTGATAGGGTCCTCCATTGTCAGAGATAGGGGTACATTTGTCAGTCTTTTTGGCCGACAGGATTGGGTTCAATTGAAGATTTTCCAGGCACTTTCCCACAGGTGGGGGAAGGTAAATGTGATTCTTCTGGCACTCCAGCAAACTGGGTAGGTTTGACTCCAGGACCATCAAAAGCTGTTGGGTGCAGGATGAACAGTCGCACAGCTGCCAACATGATTATTAGAGAGAGATAATCCGCAGCTCCATACATGCTCTTAAAAATTTTCAAATTTATTGGTACTCCATAAAAACAAATATGGTATTGAACACGTTTTAGCCATGACGGCCTTGTTCACCACAAATTTGTACAAATAACAGCACTATATATATATATATATATATATATATATATATATATATATATATATATATATATATAATCAGGGACGTGCGATGAGGTCAGTAGCTGGTGAGGCACTGGCTAGTATCAGAGCCAGATACACACAGGTTACATATGCCACAAGAGCAATAATTCTAGCACTAGACCTCCTCTTTAACTCTAAACATGTAACCTGTAAAAAAATTTAACGCGTCTCCTATGGAGATTTATAAGTACTGAAGTTTGGCATCATTCCACAAGTGTGCGCAATTTTAAAGTGTGACATGTTGGATATCTATTTACTCAGCGTAACATCATCTTTCACATTATACAAAAAAAATGGGCTAACATTAGTGGGTTTTTTTTATTCATTAAACAGTTTCTTTCCAAAAAAAAAAATGTGTTTAAAAAAAATTGCTGCGCAAATACCGTGTGACATTAAAAGTTGCAACGACCACAATTTTATTCCCTAAGGTGTCTGCTAAAACAATATATATAATGTTTGGGGGTTCTGAGTAATTTTATAGCAAAAAAAATATGATTTTTACATGTAGGAGAGAAGTGGCCTGGGTGGCAAGGGGTTAATTGCCATAAGTAAGTAATATACAAATAATTATTATATATTGTTTTTAAGGGAATTTACTATATTTTCAAAATCTGTACTCAAGCAGGTGGCTATATATAGCAACAGTCAAGCATGGTGGTGGAAGTGTCATGGTCTGGGGCTGCATGAGTGTTGCCGACACTGAAGAGTTACAGTTCATTGAGGGAACCATGAATGTTAACATGTACTGTGACATACTGAAGTAGAGTATGATCCCCTCCCTTCTGTGACTGGGCCACAGGGCAGTATTCCAACATAACGACCCTAAACACACCTCTAAGACTATCGCTGCCTTGCTAAAGAAGCGGAGGGTAAAGATGATGGACTGGCCAAGCATGTCTCCAGACTTAAACCCTATTGAGCATCTGTGGGGCATCCTCAAACAGAAGGTGGAGGAGCGCAAGGTCTCTAACATCCACCAGCTCTGTGATGTCATCATTGAGGAGTGGAAAAGGACTCCAGTGGCAACCTGTGAAGCTCTGGTGAACTCCATGCCCAAGAGGGTTAGGGCAGTGCTGGAAAATAATGGTGGCCACAAAAAATATTGACACGTTGGGCCTAATTTGGACATTTTTACTTAGGGGTGTACTCACTTTTGTTGCCAGCGGTTAAGACATTAATGGCTGTGTGTTGAGTTATTTTGAGAGGACAGCAAATTTACACTGTTATACAAGCTGCACACTCACTACTTTACATTGTAGCAAAGTGTCATTTCTTCAGTGTTGTCACATGAAAAGGTATAATAAAATATTTACAAAAATGTGAGGGGTGTACCCACTTTTGTGAGATATTGTGTGTGTGTATATATATATATATATATATATATATATATATATATATAAAATATACTGTCATGCTCAAAAGTTTGCATACCCTGGCAGAAATTGTGAAATTTTGGCATTAATATTGAAAATATGACTGATCCTTTTATTTAAGTATAGCAAGCGCATGAAGCCATTTATTATCACAGTTTTTTGGAACCTTTTTAAATCAGAATGATAACAGAAATCACCCAAATGGCCTTGATAAAAAGTTTACATACCCTGGAATGTTTGGCCTTGGTACAGACACAGAAGGTGGCACACACAGGTTAAAATGGCAATTAAAGTTTAATTTCTCACATTTGTGGCTTTTTAAATCACAATTAGTGTCTGTGTATAAAGAGTCAATGAGTTTGTTAGCTCTCACATGGATGCACTAAGCAGGCTAGACACTGAGCCATGAGGAGCTAGAAAAGAACAGTCAAGAGACCTGCGTAACAAGGTAATGAAACTTTACAAAGATGGAAAAGGATAAAAAAAGATATCCAAAGCCTTGAATATGCCAGTCAGTACTGTTCAATCACTTAATAATACAAGTGGAAGTGATCAGCGCAAATTCCTAAATCATGAATATGTAAATAAATGATCAAACATATGCTAAAGCAATATAAACAGTGAAATAAAGTCCAAAATGATGAAACGACTCTTCTAAGAGACCAAGCAAATTCTTCTTAACAAAATCTTCGTGACTTCGCAAAAGCTTACTGCTCCCAGAGCCCTTACCTCCGTAAGAAGTATAATCAGCCTTATGGATCTCCTATGATGGAAACAGGCTCACAGCTGCAAATCTCAAATTTGCAAAAGTGCTTGGGGTTCCGACTGTGGGTGGTGTTGGACCGGGCTCAAACCTCCCTATGATGATGTCAAACTTCTCCTCCGGGGCTCCTGATTACACGGTGAACTCGCGGTTCCAAACATTGAATGAAAACAAAGAATAGCCTCCCATAGTGTAATATGTATAAACAGTGCAGGTTTATTCAAAAGCCAAATGGATCCTTACATAAAAAACAAGTTAAAAGGCTTGTACAGTGCAAACACGGCGTTAGAGACGCCTCTTGCGTCACTTCCGGTTTGCTTTCCGTGTCCTGCCACGCCCTACGCGTTATGTCACGACGCGTGACTTTATCAGGGTTTTTGAAGAGCAGCCTGTATATCTTCTGCAGTTACCAGTGGGTTTTTCTTTGTATCCTGAGCATATCTTCCACCAATTGTGGCTGCAATCTTTCTTGGTCTACCTGACCTTGGCTTGGTATCAAAAGAGCCCCTAATTTTCCACTTCTTAAGTGATTGAAAAGTACTGACTGGCATATTCAAGGCTTTGGATATGTTTTATATCCTTTTTCATCTTTGTAAAGACAATAATTGTGATTTAAAAAGCCACAAATGTGGGAAACTGACCTTTAATTGCCATTTTAACGTGTGTGATACCTTCTGTGTCTGTACCAAGGCCAAACATTCCAGGGTATGTAAACTTTTTATTAGGGCCATTTGGGTGATTTCTGCTATCATTATGATTTAAAAAGAACCCAAAATTGATGTGATAATAAATGGCGTCATGTGATTGCTACCCCTAAAAGACAGTTTTTTGTCATGATCAGTCATATTTTCAAAATGAATGCCCAAATTTCACAATTTCTGCCTGGGTATGCAAACTTTCCAGCACGACTGTGTGTATGTATGTGTGTGTACATATATATATATATATATATATATATATATATATATATATATATATATATATATATATACACAGTTGCAATAAAAAGTATATGAACCCTTTTGGAATGATATGGATTTCTGCACAAATTGGCAATAAAATCTGATCTGATCTTCATCTAAGTCACAACAATAGACATTCACAGTCTGCTTAAACTAATAACACACAAATAATTAAATGTTACCATGTTTTTATTGAATACACCATGTAAACATTCACAGTGCAGGTGGAAAAAGTATGTGAACCCCTAGACTAATGAGATCTCCAAGAGCTAATTGGAGTGAGGTGTCAGCCAACTGGAGTGCAAACAATGAGATGAGATTGGAGGTGTTGGTTACAGCTGCCCTGCCCAATAAAAAACACACCAGTTCTGGGTTTGCTTTTCACAAGAAGCATTGCCTGATGTGAATGATGCCTCGCACAAAAGTGCACTCAGGAGACCTACGATTAAGAATTGTTGACTTACATAAAGCTGGAAAGGGTTATAAAAGTATCTCAAAAAGCCTTGCTGTTCATCAGTCCACGGTAGGACAAATTGTCTATAAATGGAGAAAGTTCAGCACTGCTGCTACTCTCCCTAGGAGTGGGCGTCCTGTAAAGATGACTGCAAAAGCACAGCGCAGTGCTTAATGAGGTGAAGAAGAATCCTAGAGTGTCAGCTAAAGACTTACAAAAGTCTCTGGCATATGCTAACATCCCTGTTAGCGAATCTACGATACGTAAAAGACTAAACAAGAATGGATTTCATGGGAGGATACCACAGAGGAAGCCACTGCTGTCCAAAAAAAACATTGCTGCACGTTTATAGTTTGCACAAGAGCACCTGGATGTTCCACAGCAGTACTGGCAAAATATTCTGTGGACAGATGAAACCAAAGTTGAGTTGTTTGAAAGAAACAAACAACACTATGTGTGGAGAAAAAGAGACACAGCACACCAACATCAAAACCTCATCCCAACTGTGAAGTAAGGTGGTGGGGGCATCATGGTTTGGGGCTGCTTTGCTGCATCAGGGCCTGGACGGATTGCTATCATTGAAGGAAAAAAGAATTCCCAAGTTTATCAAGACATTTTGCAGGAGAACTTAAGGCCATCTGTCCACCAGCTGAAGCTCAACAGAAGATGGGTGTTGCAACAGGACAACAAAGTAGTCCTGTTGCAAGAAGAAGTAGAAGTAAATCAACAACAAAATGGCTTAAACAGAAGAAAATATGCCTTCTAGAGTGGCCCAGTCAGAGTCCTGACCTCAACCCGATTGAGATGCTGTGGCATTACCTCAAGAAAGCGATTCACACCAGACATCCCAAGAATATTGCTGAACTGAAACAGTTCTGTAAAGAGGAATGGTCAATAATTACTCCTGACCATTGAGCACGTCTGATCTGCAACTACAGGAAACGTTTGGTTGAAGTTATTGCTGCCAAAGGAGATTTAACCAGTTATTAAATCCAAGGGTTCCCATACTTTTTCCACCTGCACTGTGAATGTTTACATGGTGTGTTCAATAAAAACGTGGTAACATTTAATTCCATGTGTGTTATTAGTTTAAGCAGACTGTGATTGTCTATTGTTGTGACTTAGATGAAGATCAGATCACATTTTATGACCAATTTGTGCAGAAATCCATATCATTCCAAAAGGGTTCACATACTTTTTATTGCAACTGTGTGTATATATATATATATATATATATATATATATATATATATATATATATATATATATATATATATATATATATATCATTTCCTGGACCTCCCCATGTCAGCCTACTAAGGGTCAGGTCTGACCCCTCCAGGACCACCTTTTTTCTAGCCCATAATGGACGGCTGTTGGACCAGCTCAATGTTCTTTTTTCGTCCTCGCTCTGGACGCCTTAAAAAAAAAAAAAAAATACTACAAAGTGAGTGAAGAATATGGGTCGAATTAACATCGGTCCTGTTCGGGTTCAGCCTCTCCTGGTACAGAAGACCCTCCCAGATGGGCTGTAAATCTCCCAAGGAGGTGGGTTCCCTTGGTGCAGGGACATATGCTATACAGTTTAAATAACTGTGTTATTTGGCAGCTAAGGAGCAGACAGGATTTGTGGGGCTGTTTTTGGCAATGGCAAGTATGCACAGGTACTTTCACTTTGTTACCTTACCTCCCCTGGTGTCTGGTGGTCTGCTGGGTTCAGTAGTGCGCCCCTCGTGTGTCTCAGTGGCGCCGAGCCGGTCGGGTGTCGTCACGGCGGCTACCCTCTCGTCTGGTTGCCTAGCAGCCACCGGGACGCTCCTCGCCAATTTGCGGTGCTGACTGGTCTTAAGGGGATACTGAAGGATGAGTGGGCTAGGCCGGAGAAGAAGCTCAACATTCATAATAGATTTTCAAAGTTGTATCCATTCAGTTTAAAGGATGCGGAGTTATGGGACACTACCCCTAGGGTGGATGCTTCACTGCAGCGATTGGCCCACCATATCACTCTACCATTGGAAGATTCGGTCTCTTTTAGGGATCCCATGGATCGTAGAGTGGATACGATTTAAAGCGGTTGTATTCAGTGGCGGGGGCGGCGTGCAGGCCGGCGCTGGCCCTCACTTCTGTAGCGGCAGCCCTCAAAACATGGCTGTCGGAATAGGATGTTTGTTCCACAGAGGAGCTTGGAGCTGGCGTTTCTTCACCCCTGCAATTCATTAAAACAGCTGTCAAATTCCTGGCAGAAGCAGCCGTTGACCAGGTCAGAATGACGGCGAAAATCATGGCCCACTCCATGACGGCCCGAAGGGCATTGTGGTTAAGACACTGGGCGGCAGACAATTCTTCGAAGCAGAGCCTATGTTCGGTGCCATTCGATGGTAAGCTACTTTTCGGTAAACCTTTGGAGTAAGCGATCCAACGTGTCTCCGGGGGCAAATAGGGCCTAATTCCACAAGAAAGGAGAAGACAGCGGCAGCCCTTTCGCCTGGCAAGAAGGTCCAGGGAAAATTTCAAGGAAGCAAGTTCCTACAGGCCTGGCAGGCCATTCTCCAGGCAATGGAGACAAGCTGGTTCATCCTTTCCGAAGGCTTCCAAGTTCAAACCTAGCCAAGCCCCTAAGGCCTCCGATAAGGCCTTCTGAACGTTTCTCCGCCCAAGACCCCCATGTGGGAGCGAGGCTCACTCAGTTTGAGAGGGTTTGGGCGGACGAAGTTCAGGATGCATGAGTTTTGCCCATAATTCGAGATGGCTATCGTCTCAAGTTTGAGTAAAGATCTCCGCAGTCCCTGTTTATGGAAACCCAAGTTCCGGCATCTTTAGAGAAGAGGCGGTGTTTGCAAACTTTATATAAAAGGATTGCTGATGGCGAGAGCCATCCTCCCGGTGCCAAAATGAGAATGGGGTCTAGGAGTCTATTCCCCATTGTTTCTAGAAACAAAAGCTTTGGGAGGCTTCAGGCCAGTGTTAGATCTAAAGGCCCTAAATTCCTATATGAGGGTCCCACCATTCAAGATGGAGTCATTGGAGACCGTCATAACCATGGTCAAGGAAGGAGACTGGATGGCCTCCATTGATCCAGCGGGCGCCTATTTACATGTTCCCATCCATCCAGCTCATCGTTTTCGGTGGAAGGCTCTCACTACCAGTTTTGGAGCCTCCCGTTTGGCCTTTGCACAGCACCCAGAACCTTTTCGAAAGTGCTCTCAGCTGTCATCGCAACCCTCAGGGTTAGAGACGTCCAAATTTTCTATTATTTGGACGACCTGTTACTGCTAGGCTCTTCAGAACATCTTCTTCTAAACATGTGGCCCTCACCTGCGAAACGCTTGCTCGGTTCGGCTGGTTAATCAACTATCGAAAAAGCCAAATGCAGCCAACCCAGGTTTTAAAATATCTAGAGGTGAAGTTCAACACAATTCGGGGTCGAGTCTTCCTCCCCCAGAGGAAAATTCGGAACATTCAGATCCAAACCAGGAGAGTAATGACCAAATGTTAGATGGGTGTGTGGACAAGGGATTATAGCGGTGCTAGGGTCAGGAAGATTAGAGAAGAAAAGATAGAACAAAAAATACTAAAATTACAGATTTTATTAATAGTCTATCATAAATACAATGTACATTATAAACAATTCAAACAGTAATTATACAAATTTTGTGGATACATGTACTGTAAGTGACCCTAAAAATGGTCAAGTGGGCCGGATGGCAAGTGGCCGTTGAAGGAGGGGGGGCTCGTTTTCCTACATGTTTCGCCAAAACATTGGCTTCTTCAGGGAACAGGAGCTCATAGGGTGGATATATATAAAAAATTCTGTGTGGTGGACATGAAAACACATGTTAGAAATAGTAATTTGACCAAACACTGCATAATAAAAACAATAACACACTGCAATTGTGGCTGGACATTCATGCGACCCTAAGCTCCACACCACTAAACGGAACTGCGGACATACCTGGGGCGTCAGTGCCCAAGACGGGAGGGAAGAGAGGGAGAGGGGGAACACAGCCACCCAAGGAGATCCCCACAGGGGAGCAGGCAGACCGCGCCGTAAATTATGCCTGCAGGGGGCATACAGTAGACCTGGCAAGGGAATGTAAAGATAGTCATGTGTCATAATGCACTGTGGTAGTTATTCCAGGGAAAAAAGGGTTGCGCATATGTGTATTGTATTAAAAAGAGGACAAAAAATATATGTATATAAATAGGTATAAATGTATTTATATCTCTGGAAAAGGTGCAGACTTACATGTATATCTAAAAGCTGTAGAGAGGCAAGGTCAGGAAGTGCCTGTGATATATGTGTGCACACAGCAAGGAAAGGACATCAAGGTTGAACCATATCTGCAGACCACTTAAAGCAGGCCTAATTAGAAAAATGGATAGTGTTAGGGGTCTTGTTGTTGTTAACTGGGGCCAGATATGGTAGTTTATGCCTATACTTACTTAATGGTATCTGCTGTGAGAAAAGATTCTCATGGCGGTACATTCACAGGTATATAATACCGGTGCTGGGATGAAAAAGGGATAAGAGTAACAGTGGATCCTATATGAAATATAAAGGAAAAAAAGAAGATCAGAAAGGTAGGGAAATGGAAGCTTTAAAAAGTACTTGGGCACAGGTGAGGCTAGTGAAAAGGAATCTGTTACCTAATTCATCATGAAGCACACCGTGTTGCTTGAGAAAATCATTGTTAACCACCAGAGTAAGAGGCCGGTCCAAAGTACGTTCTAAAAAGTATGTAAAGGAATAATAAATAATTCATGTAAACAACATGAAGTCAAGGTGTTTTGAAAGGCAAGAGTTTACCTTGTAGCTGTGTGCAGAGCGAATGCAGGCACGTCCCTCGTCCATAGGAACTGAGGGACTGGCCGGTTACTCATATACCCCCCACACCTGATCAGATGATGATCAGGTGTGCGGACGCTAAACGAGGGGTAGCCACGGCTGTGCACTGCACAGTGCCTAGGAACTACGAGTTCCATCATGCAATGCGCGCGCATGCTCAGATCTCACGGACCGTGTGGCGATTGGAGAGGCGAACATCCCTGGAATGGGAAGTACCAAGGTGTCATCTCACCCAATCTGCCGGTGGAATAAAGGACCAGAGGGCCTGAGAACAGACGTGGGCACCCAGGGGCAGACAGTTGTCTGCGCCTTGGCATCCGTACAGGCAAAGACAGCGCTAGCCATGTCACCCCCAAACCAAGAGATCCCACGGGGCCGCCGCCCACCACCCACGCCACAGACAATCCCCCCAGTCGTGGGGCTAGCCAAGGCATCAGGGACAACCGCAGTCCAGTGGTGGGGAACAACGGGGCACGAAGTGTAGTGCGCCGAGACACAGGATGGGAGGATATCCCAAAGGTTGCCCAACGATCCACAGGGGCCACTGGGGAAGGTGGAAATTACTGTGTGTCAGCACACGACATCCAGCCACAATGTGTGCAGTGTGCATAGAGAACCACTGGGTCCCAGTACGACAGTGAGACCTGCAACCAAAAATTGAAAATACAATGCAAAAACAATATATAGAAAAGAATATATAAAAAAGGAAACACACAGTATATGTATTGCAACAGTAGTGTCAAGAAATATTGTTCAATAATGACAAAAAAAAAAAAAAAAGAGTTTTAAGTCGCAAATAAATACAGGCAATATACACTTATAGAATATACAGGGATATAAGATATATTGAATCAATATGCCAGCTTGTCTCAGAAAAGGAAAAAAGCATTTATAATCAATGTAAAGAGCAAGGTATTGGTCCATGTCAGAAAAGGATTTTATGGATGAAATACCGGGTGGAGCCATGGCAGCAAAGGAAAAGAAAGACTGGGAAAACAAGAGAATGAGAAACTAAGAAGGGAATAGAGGGGGAGGGGGGGGGGGGAAGGGATGGAGGAGATAGGGTAGAGAGGAAAAACCACAAACGACGTTGTCTGGGGAAGGGGCATGGAAAAGAAAAACTTAAAGGAAGGGCTTAAAACTAATATATTCATTGAGTCCTGGGAAGATGGTAGCATTTAATATATGAATCCATTTGGTTTCAAGTCGTAATAGTGAATTGTCAGTACTGCCGCCTCTTACATGTGAGGGGATATGTTCAAGTGCGGAAAACAAAATAACATGGGGATCGGAGTTATGTTGGGCAGCGATATGCCTATTAATGGCCGTAGTGGTGGTGTTCTTGTATAGTGGTTTGATATGGTCCCGGATGCGGGTCTGAAAGGGGCGCTTGGTTTTGCCAACAGCCGCATTGGCATTGGGCCAGGTATACAACCCCAACAGTGGCGCAGGTGACATAGTGTCTGATGGTATGTGTGTTTCCATCGGGTAGATTAACAACCTGAGAGTTGGCAACAAATGTACATATGTCACATTTGCCACATTGATAGGTACCAGTGGCAGTGGGCCTATGTGCAGTGTCAGTAGAATGATGACTATGAATCAGACGATCACGGAGAGAGGGAGAGCGTCGATAAGTAATATCAGGATAAGTGTTAATATATTTGGCAATAGTAGGATCAGATGTGAGTAAGGGCCAAAATTGTTTGAGGACGTCTTTGATTTGGGTATGCTGATTGGAGAATTGGGTGATGAGTCGTGTGGGTTGTTTAGAATCCAATGGTTTGTCGGAGAAAACCAGGTCTTTGCGGTTGAGTTTTTTTGCCTTATGGAATGCTTTCTTTAAGAGAGAGTGGCTATAGCCTCTATCTAAGAGTCTATTATAGAGGTCGTGTGCCGCCCTGAAGAAATCTTCATCGCGGGTACAGTTACGTTTAATCCTGACATATTGACTATATGGTATACTTCGAAGGAGGGGCTCAGGATGGGCACTCTGGGCATGTAAGATTGTATTGCCGGAAGAGGGTTTGCGGTATAGAGTAGTATAGACTTGGCCATTGGGTTGTACACCAATCTGGAGGTCCAAGAAATGGATCTGAGACTGGCTGCACTCCATGGTAAATCTTAGATTGTATGTGTTGTCAGTAAGGCTGTGTACGAATGAGGAAAGTTCTTCCTTAGTACCGGCCCAAAACAGAAGTATATCATCGATATACCTGTACCAGGATATAATCCTGGACAGGTAGGGGTTGAAATGAATTGAGTCAAAAAGTTCCCTCTCCCACCCCCCCAGGTACAGGTTGGCATAGGCAGGGGCACACTTGGTCCCCATAGCCACACCCTGCACCTGGAGGAAGTGGGAGGAGCCGAACATGAAATAATTGCGTGTGAGTATGAACCACAATAATTTGAGGACAAAGTCCCCGTATTCATCATATTGGGGGCCTCTGGCACGAATGAGTTTGCTGATAACTGAGATACCTCTATTATGGGGGATTACATTGTATAAGCTTTCCACATCTAGGGCTACCAACCATGTGCCACTGGGCAGGGATTGGCCATCTAATATACGAAGGAGATGGATAGTGTCCTTTATATATGAAGGCAAAGCTACAACATGGGGTGCCAGATATTTATCTACCAGAGCACTGGCAGATTCTGTGAGGCATTGACGACCAGACACGATTGGGCGACCAGGTGGATGGTCGAGAGATTTGTGCAATTTCGGGAGGGAATAGAAGGTAGGGGTAGTGGGTTCTTTAACATAAAGAAATTTCCATGTGTTGGAGTCTATAATGCCTTTTTGATAAGCTGCAAATATCAGCTGTTGGTATTCGGATATATAGTTAACAATGAGTGTTTTAGAAATTGGTCTATACCACTCGCGATTGTTTAAAATATCCAGGCACATTTGTTCGTAGAAGGACACATCCATCACCACCACATTGCCACCCTTGTCGGCTGGCTTAATGATGAGTTCAGGATGGTTTTGTAGGGATTTGATGGCCCTAATCTGAGCCAAAGTTAGGTTAGAGGGATACGCGGAGTTGAAATTTAGGCCCTCGATGGTGTTAGTGACCTGTTGTACAAAGGCCCATATATTGGGATTTGTAGAAAGATTTGGAAAATTCACAGATTTGGGTTTAAAAGAAACAGGAGGGGGGAAGGGGGGAGCACCAAGGGCGGCGGCCTCAAGATTGGTAGGATCAAGAGAGTCGTCACCATCAGTGCACCCCTCTTCCTAAAGTGACATTAATTCCTCGAGGGCTTGTATTTCCGCTAGGGTGGGAACCTGTTGGGAGGGATTTACATGCACATTCTGAACAAGTGCAGTATTAGATTGAGATTTGTCATAGATTACTTTGAAAAGAAGTTTGCGTGCAAAAAGATGCACGTCTTTAATAAAGGCGAATTTGTCAAAGTCGTTAGAGGGACAAAATGTGAGGCCTAATTGGAGTACATAGGTCTGATCCGCATTGAGTGGAATAGAAGATAGATCATGTTGTTTACATGAATTATTTATTATTCCTTTACATACTTTTTAGAACGTACTTTGGACCGGCCTCTTACTCTGGTGGTTAACACTGATTTTCTCAAGCAACACGGTGTGCTTCATGATGAATTAGGTAACAGATTCCTTTTCACTAGCCTCACCTGTGCCCAAGTACTTTTTAAAGCTTCCATTTCCCTACCTTTCTGATCTTCTTTTTTTCCTTTATATTTCATATAGGATCCACTGTTACTCTTATCCCTTTTTCATCCCAGCACCGGTATTATATACCTGTGAATGTACCGCCATGAGAATCTTTTCTCACAGCAGATACCATTAAGTAAGTATAGGCATAAACTACCATATCTGGCCCCAGTTAACAACAACAAGACCCCTAACACTATCCATTTTTCTAATTAGGCCTGCTTTAAGTGGTCTGCAGATATGGTTCAACCTTGATGTCCTTTCCTTGCTGTGTGCACACATATATCACAGGCACTTCCTGACCTTGCCTCTCTACAGCTTTTAGATATACATGTAAGTCTGCACCTTTTCCAGAGATATAAATACATTTATACCTATTTATATACATATATTTTTTGTCCTCTTTTTAATACAATACACATATGCGCAACCCTTTTTTCCCTGGAATAACTACCACAGTGCATTATGACACATGACTATCTTTACATTCCCTTGCCAGGTCTACTGTATGCCCCCTGCAGGCATAATTTACGGCGCGGTCTGCCTGCTCCCCTGTGGGGATCTCCTTGGGTGGCTGTGTTCCCCCTCTCCCTCTCTTCCCTCCCGTCTTGGGCACTGACGCCCCAGGTATGTCCGCAGTTCCGTTTAGTGGTGTGGAGCTTAGGGTCGCATGAATGTCCAGCCACAATTGCAGTGTGTTATTGTTTTTATTATGCAGTGTTTGGTCAAATTACTATTTCTAACATGTGTTTTCATGTCCACCACACAGAATTTTTTATATATATCCACCCTATGAGCTCCTGTTCCCTGAAGAAGCCAATGTTTTGGCGAAACATGTAGGAAAACGAGCCCCCCCTCCTTCAACGGCCACTTGCCATCCGGCCCACTTGACCATTTTTAGGGTCACTTACAGTACATGTATCCACAAAATTTGTATAATTACTGTTTGAATTGTTTATAATGTACATTGTATTTATGATAGACTATTAATAAAATCTGTAATTTTAGTATTTTTTGTTCTATCTTTTCTTCTCTAATCTTCCTGACCCTAGCACCGCTATAATCCCTTGTCCACACACCCATCTAACATTTGATTATTTAGGGGATGAGGTGCTGTATCCTCTGGTACCATCTAGCCACTTTTACTTTTTTAGAGTAATGACCAGTTCTTTCCTTGTAGCAAGGGAATGCATGCGCGATCTTGGAGTGTTATCAGCCACAATCCCGGTAGTCCCATGGGCCAGGTTGAGAAGGAGGTTTCAGTGCAATTTCCTTCTTCAATGGGATCGTCACTCCCTGATTCAGAGGATACACATTCCAATGTCGATAAGTCACTCCCTGCTTTGGTGAACAGTCTCATGCAACCTTGCCCGGGGTGTATCCCTTCGGCCTCCGGATCCGGTAGTGCTGACTACGGATGCCACTCTTCTGGGTTGGGGAGCTCAATGCCTGGGCCAGCAGGCTCAGGGCCACTGGCCCCCCCACGTGTCGCAAACTTCCTAGAGTTGGAGATCGGCTGGCGCACTCTTCTAGCGTTCCGAATGCTCTTGAAAGAGGCAAACTGTCAAAATACTGCCGGACAACAAGACCACTGTCGCTTACGTGTCCCGTCAGGGGGCACCAGGAGTCGTGCCCTACTTTAAGCCGCATGCCAGATATTCCTGTGGGCGGAGAGAAATCTCGTATCCCTGACGGCAGCCTACCTCTCAGGGCCCGAGAATGTCTTGGCAGACCATTTGAGTCTGAGATTTTTGGATCCTAGCGAATGGGCCTTGAATCCGAAATACCTGCGAAGGATCTCCAAAGTCTGGGGGTTGCCTGTAATAGACCTTGTGGCATCAGGGAGGAACTTCCAGCTTCCTTGCTTCTCCTCCCGATCATACCATCCACAAGCTTACAGCCAAGATGCTCTGTCCAAGCTGTGAAACTTTCCCCTGGTGTATGTGTTCCCTCCGCTTCCTTTAATCCTCAAGACCCTATTGAAAATTTACAGAAAGAGCATCACAGCCATAGCAGTTCTACCATTTTGGCCCAGAAGGCCATGGTTCCCGCTGGTGTGGAGGATGAAGATGTGTCAACCAATCCCACTGCCACCTTGTCGGGATCTCCTGCTCCAGAATGGAGTATGTCATCCGAACCCCAGGAGGCTGAAGCTAATGGCGTGGAAATTGAGAGGAGATCTCTGAAGGATTTGGGCCTCTCAGAACGAGTGTTGAGTACCTTTATTACAGGCTTGTAAATAATCTACAAATTCGACCTATCACCGGGTATGGAAAGCTTTCCGACGCATCGCTGCAGAGAGGGGCTGGGAGTCCTATTCTCCTTCAGTCTCAAACATTTTGGAGTTTCTCCAGCAGGGACTGGATGATGGACTGGCCTATAATTCCCTGAAGGTCCAGATTTCTGCCCTCTCGCTATGACAAATTCCAGATGGGCAATGGATCCTGTCGTGGTCCGTTTTCTGAAGGCAGCCATTAAAATCAGACCTCCCCTGAAATCCTTTGGTTCTTCTATTATTTCTGTGGCTGTCGACCATTAAATTTATTAAGCAGCAGTTTTTTCCCTGAGTTGTTTGTTCTTTCTTTCCCTCCCTTATTGAAGGTTGCTTGGTACATCCCATAGTAGGCTGACATGGGGAGGTCCAGGAATAAGCAAAATTGTTGCCCATACTTACAGTAATTTTCCTTTCCTGGATACTCCCTATGTCAGCCGGGGATTCCCGCCCTATCGTCCGTTGCGAGGAAGGGTGTTTGAACATTGAGCTGGTCCGACAGCTGCCCGTTATGGGCTAGAAAAAAGATGGTCCTGAAGGGGTCAGAGGGGGCAGACCTGACCCATAGTAGGCTCACATAGGGAGGATCCAGGAAAGGAAAATTACGGTAAGTATGGGCAACAATTTTCTTTAATATATATATAAATTATTGTGAAAATGCTCCCCCTTCTATTAATCATGCAAGTTTCCAATTAGCTCCTTAACTCATCAATAGTTGTTAGAATTAAACGATTCAAAGGGGTGAGACACTTCAAAAAAGCAAGCTCAAAGAACAAACAATGAAGATAATCTATACAATCT
This sequence comes from Lithobates clamitans, assembly GCA_037952925.1. Taxonomy (NCBI): domain Eukaryota; kingdom Metazoa; phylum Chordata; class Amphibia; order Anura; family Ranidae; genus Lithobates; species Lithobates clamitans. Next base: position 206,017 of record JBBGZY010001522.1, read on the forward strand.
ATAGAAAATACTGAATAAAGATAATCATAATGAACAAATAAAATAACATGTTCAGGGGAGAAAGGGAACAGAGAAACAAGAAGATAGATGGAAAAATAACTCATAAATGTAAGTCCAGGTCCCATCTGAGGTTTAACCCCTGAGGGACCCTGGTCCCTAATCTAAATATCCACCAGACATTAGAGATATGCCTCGCATTCAGGTTAACCGTGTCACAGTAGTGTTCCCCTGTTCTAGTCCCTAGGGCACGTGTTGAGCACCCCACGTATTGTAGATTACAAGCAACACAATGGATTAGGTACACTACATATCAGGTTCCATCGTTTATGTATTGTTTGATATCAAAAATTTCAGCCGTGTTTCTTGAACTAAAAGTTTTAGTAGATAAGTTCAGATGACAATATCTGCATGTTTTCATATTACATGGAAAACTCCCAGGATAGGATAGTCAAGTGGGTTGATATTTCTTAACTGATGTAAATAAGCTAGGAGACAGAAGGGAACACAAGATGGGAGCCTTCCGACTTGAAAAACGACAGCCTGACTCCAACACCTCTCTTCTTTACTTTAAGATAAATTCAGCCCTTTTTGTATAAATGGGACCAGATACCCTCTTTGAGTGAGCTGTGTGATAATATTATTGCATTATTAGGTCCCTACGGACTAGAATAGATGAACACTACTGTGACACTGTTAACCTGAATGCAAGGCATATTTCTAATGTCTTGTGTCATTTTAGGGAATGTCATGTGGTGGACTTGTCCTGTTTCAGGTTTACAGGCATTGAAAGATTGGCTTCCATGCCCAGGGGTGGGGACACAAGTAGGCAACTTTTGAACAGAGAGGCATGGTGGATATTTAGATTAAGGGCCAGGCTCCCTCAGGGGTTGAACCTCAGATGGGACCTGGACTTAAATTTACGGTAGTTATTTTCCATCTATCTTCTTGTTTCTCTGTTGCCTTTATCCCCTGGACATGTTATTTTATTTGCTCTTTATTAATATTATCTTTATTCAGCATTTTCTATGAATTTTATTGATTATTTTCATTGTTTTGTTCTTTGGGCTTGCTTTTTTGAATTGTCTCACCCCTTTGAATTGTTTAATTCTAACAACTATTAATGAGTTAAAGTGGTTGTAACCCTAAAAAACAAAACCAAGATCCTGTTCCTTTAAGTCTCCCTGTATAGTACTTGTACTATGTTATTTTTCCCTTCCAATCTTGTAAAAAAACCTGGTCGATCCTGCCAGTTCCTGTTTCCCCCTGCCTCTGCTGACCATGGTAATCATAGCCGCTGAGCCCTGATTACTGTGGTCAGTTTACATACCTCTGTCATCCGCTGTCCTCTCTCTCCTCTCCCCCTCCCTCCCTGTCATCATGAAAGCAGCTCTTCTGCCCACCCCTCCCGCCACCATTCAGCTGCATAATGCAGCTAATATACAAGTATCCCTTCCGGGCATGCTGCCATTCACCACAATGGATTTGTTTTTTAAAAATGAAAAGGCTAAATACCTTTTGTCACACCACAGCTGTGCAGTCACGTGATCCCCTTGTGCTGGCCAGCCCCGATCAATGGAGAGAAGCGGGAGGGGGCGAGGTTCCCCTGTGACGTCAGCCGGCCAACACAGGGGAATCTCGGCCCCTCCTGCTTTTCTCCATAGATCGGGACCGACCAGCACAGGGGGAGTCACGTGACCGCACAGCTGTGGTGTGACTAAAGATATTTAGCCATTTCTTTTTTTTAAAAAACAAATCCACTGTAGTTAATGGCAGCATGCCCGGAGGTTATACATGTAAAGTTAGATAGTGTCACATAGTCACTTTAAGGAGTCAATTTTAAACTCATGTTGTTAATAGAGGAAGGGGGAGCATTTTCACACTATATAGTGCTGTTTTTGTACATATTTGTTGTGAACAAGGCTGCAATGGCTGAAACGCGTTAAAATCTGCTGTACCATATTTGTCTTTATGGAGTACCAATAAATTTGAAGATTTTTAAGAGCATGTATGGAGTTGCGGATTATCTTCCTCTTGTCTCCAGGACCCTTGGCATTCACAGCTGGATGCTCTGGAATCAGTTCCACCTGATCTATGTCTTTTCACCTCCCAGTTTCTCACTCGTTTACTCTGCAGAATCAAGATGAAGGTATTCTCATCTCATCACAAACTGGCCCAGAAGTACATGCTACTTGGACATACACGACTCCTGGCAAACACCCTTCTGGATTGTCGGGACCTTCTGTCACAAGGTCTGGTCTGTTATCCTGTCTCTCACTCTCTGGCTTGGCTGTTGAAACCAAGGAACATGGGCCCTATTGGATTTGGTCATCCCTACCCTCTTGAAGGCTAGGAAGTTGACTTCTCTTGAAGTCTATCAACATACCTGGAAAGCCAGTTTTGCTTGGTGCAAGACCAGGAAATTTCATCATAGGAAAAACTCTGTGGGGCAAATTCTGTCTCCCTCAAGTCTGACCTAGACCAGTTTCTGACCTTCAATACGTCCTTATCTGACCTTATTGGCAATTTGCCTTTTTCCTCCCTAAGGTGGTTTCCTCTTTCCACCAAAGCTAAAGATTCTGTGTTCTGTCTTGTACGAATAAGAAAATGGGTGTACAGGACACGGGTCCCCCTGTTCTTTGTGATCTCCTGATTGCTTTCTACTTAAAGCGGTAGCAAAGTGTCACAAAAAAAGAGAACAACTTTCCCCCTGCAAGTTAATGTCATAACATGCTAGTATGCACCGCATACTACCACATTATGAAAGACTTGTCTTAAAACAAAACCCTCCAGTGGTGCGCTGTCACCACTGCCAGGGCTTCAAGCCTCACCTGGTATTCCTCCTGGGTTCTCAAGCATTGGTTGTTTAAATTGCCTAGCTGCAATGACGTCAGTCCTGCACTGCTTTAGGATGCTGTACACATGCATGGGTGAAGTCACTAGCTGCAGAAGTAGTGAATATCAGCACTGTCACACTTTTTGGAAGACAATTGAGCAGTCATGCAGCACTGTACCCATATGAGATGTTTAGCATTTAATAGAGCATTCCTTTTAATCACCACTAAGTTTTTTATTTTTTGGTAAATAAACAAAAAAAGACCGATGAGTTTAAAAAAAAAAAAAAACCTTTTTTAATTTCTGTTATAAAATTTGCAAATAAGTGTTTTTTCTTCACTGATGTGCGATGATGAGGCTGCACTGATGAGGCTGAACTAATGTGCTGCATTGATGGACACTGATGTGCTGCATTGATGGACACTGATTGGCACTAATGGGGCTGCACTGATCTGATTATCAGTGTAAATGTCCTCTGTCACAGGATAGCCTGTGGACAGTCTTTCCTTTCCTCATGCTGTGACAGAAAGGGAATGCTGGCATTTGTTTACATATAACCAGCTGTGATTGGACACAGCTGATCACATGGTAAAGAGGCACTTTAATTGGCCCTTTACCTCGATCATAGAGCGCTCCCCCTGAGGGCAAGCAGGGGGTTCTGGGGGGACGCCAATTTATGTCCTCCCAGAAATGGACGATCGCGCTGCAGCCGTCTTTCGGCTGTAGCACGGGAGGTGGATCCAGACAGCTGACAAAAGCCCAGGCACCAGGACGCAGTTTCTAGGTGCAATGTTGATCTGGTGCCTGGGATTTGTACAGCCCTAGTATAAAGGATATTCCAGCAGCTTTCTTTTTGCTGGTGCCCAGTCACCCACAGATAGCTGCATATAATTCATGAATAAAGGCAAAAAATCCTGTGTCCTGTATTGTACTCCGATACAGTTAAAAATCAGATTTTATTTTTGCATTGTTGACATTTATTCAGTTCTTTTTTTCAGGTACAGTGCTTGGAAAACAATATACAGTATATCAAAATATTCATATTAATTCTATGCTCTGATATGATGTTTATTTCACATTTAAGAGAAATGTTTATATTTTAGATTTTTATTGTTTTTTTATATGTTTTAAATCTGTAGCCTTGGCCAAGTGTTTCAAATCTGGCAAAGGACTTCATTGACCGTCTGCTGATGGTGGAGCCCAGTGAAAGAATGACTGCATCTCAAGCTCTTAAACACCCCTGGGTTGTAAGCATGGCTGCATCTTCATCCATGAAAAATCTGCATAGGTCTATTTCACAGAATTTGCTCAAGAGAGCTTCATCCCGATGTCAGAGCACCAAGTCTGCACAGTCTGTTCGTTCCAGTCGCTCTAACAAGTCAACTAAATCGCGAAGAGTGAGAGAACGAGAACTTCGGGAACTCAATTTGCGTTACCAGCAACAATACTATGGATAACATTGTTCAAAAAAATGTTCTTATTTTTTTTTATTGTCAATGACTTTTGCCTCTTTTATGGAAATACTGTTATTTGGTTATTTTATTACTTCCCTTTTATGAAATAAGCATTCTTTGTTTATTAAGATAATGATTATATTAAATCATTTTAGGGGTTGTAAGGGGCAAGGCGGTATTTCTTACTTCTATGCATTTTTATCCATCTGTTCTTGGTTGAGCCTTTTCCCCTCCTAATGCCACAGTAGTCACTGTTTGTGCATTTGTCATTGAGCAATGTTCCTTAGGATTAAATTACACTTGCTTCGACTTTAACACACATTAAAGCACTTACCGCTTTAGGCTCCATGCACACTGAAGCTCATAAACGGCCGTTTTTCGGAGTTTGGGGTTTTTTTTTAACAGCCCATAAACTCCCCTCTATGTTATCCTATGTGTCCATGCACACATGGACGTTTTTGGACATTTATCAGCAGTGGCGTTTATGGGCTGTTGTCTGAACGCCCTAAAATCATGTTTAGGAGCCCTTTTGTCTGACCACAAAACACACTTAAACATTAAACGCGCATAAACGTCGATAAATGCTCAAAAACGTGACTCGCCAGCATTTTTTACGGTTTGAATCCATTGCAAAAAAAAATATTTCTTTAAAAAAAAAAAGGTTACTGGAAACTGCTAATATACACTACTGCACAAATGTTTAAAAACGTTGAAAGACTCACTGCAAAGCTACTGGCGTTTTTATAACGTTATTTTGACGTCCAGTGTGCATGGAGCCTTAACATTTTTTTTAATGTGTTTTTGATGCTTCGATGATACGTAAGTGATGCTTTTCTGAAGCTTTAATGAAGCTTAGCAGATGCCATTTGTGTGTGTTGATATCTCATACCTGCAATGCCTCCAAAACAAAGCAAAGCTAAAGCTGACTAAAAGCCTCTCAAAAGCTGCAGGTGCTTCAAGCAAACTTCATCATAGACCTCTATGGAGGCTTTGAAGCACCGCTAAGGCAACATGGGGTATAATTTTTTAAGCTAAGCAAACACAACATGTGAAAAGAACTGTAAGCTAACCATTTTTAGTGACTGGTGCTTTGATTGGAATTCAGAGTACTTTACAAAAGCATGTCCAATGCCTTGTTTTGAAGCAAGTGTAAATGAGCCCTAACTGAAATGTAAGAGATTTTTTTATACTACAGCCCAGAGAATTGTGTACAAAACTTGGAGGAAAAAGTACTTGGTTTTGGACCTTTTAACCCGTGTTGGTGCAGAACAACATGGGAATGCTGAAGTAAGTAGTAAGTTTGTACTGCAATAATCCAGCCGCCCTCCAATCTACAAGAGAAAAAAATGTATGTGTGTGTGTATAGGTTTAGGAGTGTGTCTATGGGAATGTTTGGCCATTCTTCCAGAAGCGCATTGGTGAGGTCAGACACTGATGTTGGATGAGAAGGCCTGGCTCAAAGTCTCCGCTCTAATTCAACCCAAAGGTGTTCTATTGGGTTGAGGTCAGGACTCTCTGCACGCCAGTCGAGTTCCTCCACCCCAAAATCGCTCATCTGTCTTTATGGACCTTTTGTGCACTGGTCCAAATCATTTGGTGAAGGGGGGATTATGGTGTGGGGTTGTTTTTCAGAGGTTGGGCTTGGCCCCTTAGATCCAGTGAAGGGAACTCTTAAGGCTTCAGCATACCAAGACATTTTGGACAATTTCATACTCACAACTTTGTGGGAACAGTTTGGGGATGGCCCTTTCCTGTTCCAACATGACTGCACACCAGTGCACAATGCAAGGTCCATAAAGACATGGATGAGCGAGTTTGGGGTGGAGGCACTTGACTGGCCTGAACAGAGCCCTGACCTCTATCTGATAGAACATCTTTGGGATAAATTAGGGTGGAGACTCCGAGCCAGGGCTTCTCGTTCACATCAGTGCCTGACCTCACAAATGCGCTTCTTATAGCTACAAAGGGTGGGCCAACTCAATATTGAACCCTACGGACTAAAGCTGGATACACACTATCCAATTTTCTGTAGATTTTTTCCTTCAGATTTACCAAAACCATATAATATGAGGTCAAACCTTATGAGTTCAATTTGTGTGCAGTCAGGCAGGCCCTTGCACTACATGGTTTTGGTAAATCTGAAGGAAATCGGACAACAAAAGTTGTATAGTGTGTATGGGGTCTAAGACTGGGATGCCATTAAAGTTCATGTGCATGTAAAGGCAGGCATCCCAATCAATACTTTTGGTAATATAGTGTATATATGTGTATCTGTGTGTGTGTATATATATATATATATATATATATATATATATATATATATATATATATATATATATATATATATATATATATATTACAGATTAATCCCCAGGGTTTACCACATAAACAAACTTCATCATCTTTTAATATATGCTAACAATTTTACATACCGTATATACTCGAGTATAAGTCGTTCCGAGTATAAGTCGAGGCCCTAATTTACCACAAAAAAAATGGGAAGAACTTATTGACCCGAGTATAAGACGAGGGTGAGAAATGCACAGCTACTGTAAGTGGAAAAGAGGGTCAACAATGCCCATTTGCAGAATCACTGTGCCCATTTGCATGCCTCACTGTGCCCATTTGCAGCCATAGGTCCCCTGAACTTCAAACTCAGTAGTTAAGGGTTCCTAGATGCCCCCTAGCTGCAGCCAAAATCTGGGGTCTCTGAACCCAAAGGGTCCCGAAATGACATTGCTGCAGATGGACACAGTTGACCGAATTTGGGGCCCCGTATCACTTAGTGCTAAGAACCCCAAATTTGGTGTGCAAACCCAGTGGAACTAGCACCATAACATTTCCAAAGCTGGGGTTTCTAGCACCAAGTGGCCCCGAGATACAGGGCCCCAAAAATCAGTTCAGAAAATGTCAAGCACTTTTCTGCAGCAGAGAATGACATTTTCTGAACCGGTTTTGGGGCCCCATATCTCAGGGCTACTTGGTGCTAGGAACTTCAGCTTTGGATATGTTGTGGTACCAGTTCCACTAGGTTTGCAGACCAAATTTGGGGTTCCTAGCACCAGGTGGCCCTGAGATATTGAGCCCCAAAGTTGGTTCAGAAAATGTCAAGCACTTTTCTGCAGCAGAGAATGACATTTTCCAAACCGAATTTGGGGCCCCGTATCTCGGGGCCACTTAGTGCTAGGAACTTCCGCTTTGGATATGTTGTGGTACCAGTTCCACTGGGTTTGCACATCAAATTTGGGGTTCCTAGCACCAAGTGACCATGAGATACGGGGCCCCAAATTCGGTTTGGAAAATTAAATTTTTTGCTGCAGAAAAGTGCTTGACTTGAGTATAAGCCGAGGGGGGCACATTCAGCACAAAAAAAGTGCTGAAAAATTCGACTTATACTCGAGTATATACGGTAAGCAGATTGGTGTTTTTTCCTACATACATCGCAATGTATTGTGCAAACTAACTATTTCAGCTCTTGCATTTTACCTCACTACTATTTTCAGACCAGAGCAATTTTTACATTTCCACTATGGGTCTATTACTTGCTTTGTCATTACTTAATGTTTCCTAATGGTACGTAATAGTACACAGGATCTGAGATGATCAAATTATGCAGCAACCTTCAGGTGATTTGACCTTTATAGAAAAAGCTGTAAAACAGCAACAGCGTAATCCCTTCATTTTCCAGCAAGCCTTAGCTTTTTGATAATATCCTTAGGTATGTGGATGTCTTCCCCCTCTATGCTGAGAGGAAAAAAAAACTTTATTTTTGTTCTCTTTTTTTTTCTTTGCTAACCTTTTACATGCTTTGTCTATCAAGTATTTAGCTGCTTTTAGCCACTGTAGCTTCATCTTGGCAGCTTTTCGGATTGGTTGACTCCTTGTCTGCGCCTTAGGGGACTGTACCCAGATCCCACCATGAATAAGATGCGAGACAGGCCTGTAATTGGTTGTGAGCAGGGATGTTTACCCAGGCACATAGTGTTTCATGTGATAAGTTGACCGTATGATGCTATACAGGTCCAGGGCTGTACCACTACCACCTGGTATAACTGTGTCTCTGTAGACCCCTTTGTTGGGTATATTCACCAAAAGGGCCTTGTCTGTGTCTTCCATTTGGCTGCTGGGACCGTAAGGCACCAGGGTGAGTCAACCCTATGGTCCCATCTATGGAGTGCAGGGTGCTGCTGCTGCTACCCCAGCCCCTTTGGAATTAACTATGGGGCGCTGGGTTTGCCCTTCCTTTTGAGTTCCAGTTACTGCCTAATTATACTTGGCCCTGCGGAAGTTACTGCCACCCCTAGTTTGCATTTGGCCATAGGCTGCACTGTGTTCAGTTGCAAACCGTGGCAGGATTTTCAGCCGCTGCCCTAATTTAAACCTGGTGTCATTTTTTTGTCTATTGCTCTAGCACTCCTGCGCAGATCTGGGGATGCCTCGGTCCCTGCGCAGCCTGGGTTCTACAATAAAGCACACAGTCGGCTGGCTCGATCATTCCCTGCCTCCTCCTAGCTATATGGCACCCTATTTCTTGGATGTTCTAGGCCCCCTCTGCCTACAGTGGCTGGTCACAGAAGGCATACCCCCTTTTTTTTCTACAGCACAGGCCATGAAGGCCCTGTTGATTCTTTCCATCACTACAATGGCAGGTCATAGGCTCAGCTAATGGTTCAGGGGGAGTTTGCGGCATCTCCCCCTATGATTCTGATCCTGACCACTGCCTCCATTCCCTACTCTCGTCAGAGGTTTTTCTAGTTCATTTTGACATGCCCTCATCTACCTGTCTTTCAATAGAGGTATTTGCAGCCACTACGTCTGATTTTTTTGGGAAGGCTATCTGCCCTGTTAGAGGCTTCAAATCACAGACGATGTGATCTCTAAATCTGCACTTGGGACTTCTATGCTCTCTCAAGAGGAGATACAGGACTTCTCATCTTAATCTTAAGATGAACCTTCTGATCCAAGGACATGCCTTAGGACCCTGGATCCATTCTTACAGATCCATCTATCCTCCATCTGTGGACCTTCGTTTCCAGGACAAACCTTGTTTAGTGACTTCTTGTACACTTACATCTAGGAAATCATTGGTGTAAGTGTACACCCTTACCACAGAAAGCCTGCCAAGTCTGGAAACAAGCATATATCACTCTGAGTGAGTTCTGACACTTGGGGTGGGGTGGTGCTTGTCAGCATTCATAGACATCTTGGCAAAGGACATTTCGGACATCTGGGTGCAGAATGGCATCTATCAGGATTACAAGATAGTTATGTTTTTTTTTTTGGATATCAAGGATGTCTACTAACAGTACTCATCTCCATCACCCCCCTTGCCACTCCCCCTTCCCGCAACCATGTCATTGCGTTTTTCTGTTGGCACGCAACATTTTCCGAGAAGTCAACTTTTTGCACCTATAAGGCTTACTTTGGGTGGAAGCAAACAAGAATTTCCACTCCAGGAAGTACTGTGTGGGATGAATCTTCTCTTTCCCCCATTCTGGTCTGGATAAGCATTTGACCTTAAGTACCATCAAAGGTCAAAATCCAGTCCAAGCCACTTTTTTCCAGAAACTGCTTGCATCTCGCGTTTGTTGTTTAGTTTGCCACTCCCATTGTTTCCCCTGTATGCTTCACAGTGTCTCCACAGGACCTCTAGTTGGCTGTATTGATTTTTTTGGAACCTTCCTTCAAACATAAACCAGGATCATCCCATTGTCTTTCCTCAATTAGAAGTTAGCTTTTCTTGTGACTGTCACCTCTGCAAGACATGTCTCATAGTTGGAGAACATATCATGTAAGGAACCCTTCCCAGTGTTACACAGGGATAAGGTTGTCTTGCAGCCTAAGGTCTCATTTCTTCCCAAAGTGGTTACATCCTTCCATTTTAACCAGGACATCACGCTTCCCTCTCGACCTGCTCCAAAATATTCCAAAGCAAATTCTTCCCACTGTCTGGATGTGGTTCACGCAAGCAAGTTTACCTCTCAGCTATGGCTTTTTTCTCCCTTCGCCTTTCAGGACAGCACCTTGGAGAGAGCGCAGCTCCACCTCTTAGACAGGAAACACTGCGTGACAACGCCCCTTTAAAAAGCAGCTGCTTCCACCATGCCGTCAGTTTTTAGTGTTTCCTCCGCCATGGTGGAAGCACTGCTTGGGAAACCAGAGGGGCTGCGCTCTCTCCAAGGAGAGGGTTTTGGCAGGACCTCCACGTTTAGGTACTCAGACCAGACCAGCTCCTTCCCGCACGTGAGGGGGGTGCTCCGGTGTCCCTTCCTTCTCCGGCTCACAGGAGTAATGGTCAGCCGGAGGGCCGTGGTTGTGCTCAGTAAGAGCGTCCATGCCAGGCCTCTGCATGACGGCGCCGAATCCCAGACAGCGGATGACGCCAGTTCCGGTGGGCGGAGACTTACGGCGGGGCGTAGCAGCGATTGTTTCCTGCTGCTGGAACGCAGGAGTAAGGGGCGGGTCCTCTGGCCGGGACTTCCTTTTGTTTGGCACATGGAGCCTTGCACACAGTGCAGCGGCTGCAGATTTCACTATGGAGACAGCGGAATCGTCAGCAGCAATGGCGGATGCAGGCTCCCAGGTAGGAGAGGTGCGGTGCCACCTCTTTCCTTTATGTCACTGGGTGTTTTTATCTTTATATGGTTCAAAGCCTGCTGCTGTCTGCTATGGGTAAAATTCTTTCATTAGCAGTTCAGCAAAGGAGTGAGACTACTTTTCTCTGAGCCCTTAGCTAAGGACCTGGCTTTTTCTTGTTTCTATGTTTCAGAAAGCTACTGCCAAATCAGAGAGAACAGGGAGAAAGTGCCCCTCATGCAAAAATCCTTTAAGGGACTCTTGGCCCAAACCACTGTGCAAATCCTGCATTGCGGATTTAGTAAAAGAAGAATCCTCACAAGAGTGCAAAGAACTCTTATCTTCTGTGAGGAAAGAATTAGCAGAGGCCCTAGGGACAGTGCGTTCCCTTGTGAAGCGCGGCCAGAGTTCCAGCCAAGAACAGAGTTCTCACTCCAGTTTCCCTCAGTCCACTTCCAGGCAGGTGGAAAGTGAGTCGGAGGAGAAAAGGGAAAACATTCCACCTTCAACCATTGATTCTGAGGAGGAGGAGGTGGAAGAAGAGACAAGATCATCTAGATATAAGCTTTCACTTGCGGAGGTGGATGAATTACTCAAGGCAATTTATACTACCCTGGAGATCCAGGAAGAAAAAGCCCAGCTGTCCGTGCATGACAAGATGTACCTGGGGCTGGAGGAAATTAAACACAGGGTGTTGTGCATAAAGTGTTAACAGACACTATTAAAAAGGAATGGAAGGATCCAGAGAAAGGACAGTTCTTTTCTAAAGCCCTCAAAAGGAGGTTTCCTTTTGAGGAGAATGAGGAACTGTTGTGGAATAAAAAACCAAAGATAGACGCTGCTTTTTCTCAAGTATCTAGGAAAATCTGATTTAGCTTTTGAGGACATGGGTATTCTCAAAGATGCTATGGATAAGAGGGTAGATGGGCTACTGAAGAAATCCTGGGACTCATCTATAGCTAATCTTAAGCCAGCAATGGCAGCTACAGTTGTGGCTAGGAATTTGGAGTGTTGGTTAGATCAACTTAAAAATCATAGTTGCAGGTACCTCCAGAAAAGACTTATTGGAGTCCTTCCCTACCCTGCTTAAGGCAGTAAAATATATGGCAGATGCCTCTGCAGAATCTATCAGGATGTCAGCCAAGTCCTCTGCGCTTGTTAACTCAGCAAGAAGAGCACTCTGGCTAAAGACCTGGTCAGGGGATTCAGCTTCTAAAGTAAAATTGTGCGGAATTCCCTTTGCAGGAGACCTGATGTTCGGGCCAGAGCTGGAGACTGTCCTTGACAGGACAGCAGATAAGAAGAAAGCTTTCCCACAGAAGAAGAAAACGGTACAGCAGAGGAAAAATTTTCGTCCTTTTCGACAAGCCGATAAGGAAAAGGACCAGACACAGAAGAGACCCTGGTCTTCTCAGAGAGGTAGAGGTAGAGGTGGGGTACTCTTTAGAACCCCAGAACAAACCCCTAAAAAACAATGACCATCTAGTAGGGGGAAGACTACAGGACTTCTTACCAATCTGGGAAAAAACAACAAAGAGTCCTTTTGTTCGGGGGTTAATCAAAAAGGGTTATCAATTGGAATTCTCACAAAGCCCCCCAAATCGGTTTTACATCACAAACCTGCCAAAGGATCGGGAAAAGGCTCTGGTCATGAAGTCTCTGTTACAGGAACTGATGCAACAGAAGGTCATTTCCCAGGTTCCGAAAGATCAAGAGGGGAAGGGGTTTTACTCCCACATTTTTCTGGTCAAAAAGCCATCAGGAAAGTTCCGCCTGATTCTCAATTTGAAGGTTCTAAATCGATCCATAAAATACAAAAAATTCAGGATGGATACGATTTTCATAGTGAGGAACTTGCTAACCCCCAAATGTCATATGACTTCCATCGATTTGAGAGATGCCTATCTCCATATACCAATAGTGCCCCCATCACAAAGGTTCCTGCGTCTCGCAGTCAATCGGGGGGGGGGGGGATTTGGCACCTGCAGTTTCGGGCTCTGCCTTTCGGACTTTCCTCCTCTCCCAGGGTATTCACAAAGGTGATGGCGGAATCTTTGGAGCCCCTGAAGCTGAAGGGGATCTCAATAGTACCCTATTTGGATGACCTGCTACTGTTTGCCGACTCAAAGGGTCAAGTAGAGGTCAACCTACAGACAGAACAAACACATCTAAAAAGTTTGGGATGGCTTCTCAATCTTCAGAAGTCAAACTTAATACCATCTCAAAGGGTAAGGTTTCTGGGGTACGAGATAGACTCGATAGAACAGAGAATTTTTCTACCCCAGGAGAAAATAGAGAAGATGCAGTTGACCCTGAAAACACTTCAATCCAACGCAGAGATCTCTGTAAGACAAGCCATGTTTGCTCTGGGACTGTTGACAGCGGCAATTCCTTCTGGTACAGTGGGCCAGGTTACATGCCCATCCTCTGCAATCAGATGTACTGATGAAATGGTCATACCAGGAACCTCTGGAGAATAAATTCAACATGGTGGCGAGAGCAAAAAGATCGCTCTGGTGGTGGAGGAACCAAGGAAACATTTCAAAAGGGCTTCCTTGGGTCTTTCCGGTAACCGGAAGGCTGACTACAGATGCCAGCGCATGGGGATGGGGAGCTCATCTGGAAGAAAAAACGATTTAGGGAGTTTGGACCAAACCAGAAGCGAGAAGATCTTCAAATTGGAGAGAGTTAAAGGCTGTTCACCTAAGCCTCCTCTCCCTCCGGGAATTTCTAGTGAATCAACATGTTCAAATATTGTCAGACAATATGACGGCAGTATTATATTTAACAAAGCAAGGGGGCACAAAAAGCAGAACCCTAATGGGTCTAGCTCATCAGATCCTAAGATGGGCAGAGAACAATATGGCCTCTCTATCAGCAGTCCATCTGAAAGGGACGGAAAACACCTCAGCAGATCTCCTCAGCAGGAAAGAAATAAGTGAAGCAGAGTGGTCTCTCAATCAGGAATTATTCGAAACAATTTCCAGGAGTTGGGGTTATCCCCAGGTGGACCTCTTTGCAAAACAGGAAAATGCAAAAATACCAGTCTTCTTCTCTCTTCAGAGACAGGATCAAGCTCTTGAAGTAGATTCGTTAGCTCACAAGTGGGACTTCCATCTGTCCTACGCTTTTCCCCCGTTTCAACTGATACCAAAGGTGTTAGCCAAATTCAGATTGAAGTCCACGGAGCTAATATTAATAGCTCCTTATTGGCCGAAATGACCCTGGTTTTCAACCTTGATGAACCTCTCAGTGAAACCTGCTTGGAGATTACCAATCAGAGCAGATCTGTTGAGTCAGGGCCAAATTCTCCATCCAGATCCAGCTTATCTCAAACTAACAGCTTGGTTTCTGAAGAACAAATCTTAAGACAGAAGGGTTTATCAGAGAAGCTTATTTCTACCCTTCTTGCAAGTAGAAAAAAAGTGACGAGAGACATTTACTTTAAAGTCTGGAAGATCTATAATTCTTGGTGTTCCAGTAAAAACTTTGATTTTCGTAACACATTTTCAGTTTTGGAATTTCTTCAAGAGGGATTGGAGAAAGGGTTAGCAGCAAGTACGCTCAAGAGGCAGGTAGCTGCTTTATCAGTTTTTTTGGAAAGAACCCTGTCAGGGGAACCTTTAATAATCAGATTTTTTAGGGCAATGGCAAAAGTAAAGCCTAGACCTGTTGTTAGTTTTTGGGATTTATCTTTAGTTCTTCAGGGACTAACTAAGACACCATTTGAACCCATAGAAGAAGCATCATTACGTTTCTTGACGTTAAAGACTATTTTACTGGTAGCAGTAACTTCCGCACGTAGAATTAGTGAGTTACAAGCCCTTTCAATTAAAGAGCCCTTTATGAGATGTCTACAGGATAGGGTAGTCTTAAGGACGGATCCAGCATTTCTACCAAAGGTGGCTTCAGTTTTTTACCATACACAGGAAATCATTCTCCCTACTTTTTGTCCTTTACCTTCGGGGGCAGGAGAAGAAGCTTTCCATACTCTTGATGTCAGGAGGTGTCTGCTTAAATATCTGGAAAGAACAAAGGAAATCAGAAAGTCATCTTCACTCTTTGTTTTAATGGAAGGTACTCACAAAGGAGGTAAAGCTTCCAAGAGCACCCTCAGAAGGTGGTTAAAGCAAGCCATTGAAGAGGCATACAAATCTTTGGGTCTGGAACCTCCAGAAGGGGTATTACCTCATTCTACTCGAGCAGTGGCGGCATCATAGGCAGAAAGGGCCGGGGCATCTCCTGAGCAAATCTGCAAGGCTGCCACATGGTCCAGTTTTTCGACCTTTGTAAGGCACTACCGCTTGCATCTACTATCAGCCTCGGACCAATCATTTGGTAGGAAGGTTTTGCAGGCAGTAGTCCCACCCTGAAGTAAGTTTCTCGGTTATCCTCTCCAAGATGCTGTCCTGAAAGGCGAAGGGAGAAAACCTTAGTTAGACTTACCGGTGATGGTATTTCTATGAGCCTTCCAGGACAGCAGCCTACTTCCCTTCCTTGATTATCATATATAAAGTATAATTATAGGACCTGGTAATCGTCTAATTATATTTTCCAGCATGTCGGAGGATTTCTCGGTAACAACTGACGGCATGGTGGAAGCAGCTGCTTTTTTAAAGGGGCGTTGTCACGCAGTGTTTCCTGTCTAAGAGGTGGAGCTGCGCTCTCTCCAAGGTGCTGTCCTGAAAGGCTCATAGAAATACCGTCACCGGTAAGTAACTAAGGTTTTTTGTTTTTTTTGGGTTTTTTTACACAATTAGATTCTCTTTGTCGTTTTTAGGATCCCCATGCCAGGTGGAGTGGACAGGTCAACATCCAAAACATCCAAGACACACTCTACCACATCTGTCAGTACATCATGGGCTTTTCAGCGTCAGGCATGTTTCCCAGGTTTTCAAGACTGCTACTTGATCATCTGTTCCTAAGTTTAAATTTTACCAGGTGGTTGTTCAGACCATTTCTGATGCCAGTTTCGAGCATAAGGTACTGTCTGAGTCTTGAACCCCATTGGTTTTTGTGAGCCCATTAGCATTTGTTGCTGTGTTTCCCACACCTCAGTTGCATTGCTTTTGAACATCACAATACTCTAAAATTTAGATTTGTGTGTCCTGTAATGTATAATTAAGAAAATAGGATTTTTTTACTTACTGGTAAAATCCTTTTCTTGGACTACATTAGAGAACACAGGGCCCTCCCCACTGTTATGATCAACTCTTTATTGATTTTTACTAAACTGAGGCTTGCTGGACGTTTTCCTTACGGCTTTATTTGCCAGTGTCCAGTCAATTGAAGGTAGATGAATAATCCAGTCTTCTAATGCCGCGTACACACAGTCGGAATTTCTGACAACAAATGTTCGATGTAAGCTTGTTGTGGGAAATTCCGACCGTGTGTAGACTCCATCGGACATTTGCTGTCGGAATTTCCGACAACAAAAATTTGAGAGCTGGATCTCAAATTTTCCGACAACAAAATCCGTTGTCGGAAATTCAGATCGTGTGTACACAATTCCGACACACAAAATTCCAAGAATGCTCAGTATCAAGCAGAAGAGCCGCACTACTGGCTATTGAACTTCATTTTTCTCAGTTTGTCGTACGTGTTATACATCACCACGTTCTTGACGTTTGGAATTTCTGACATTTGTGTGACCGTGTGTATGCAAGACAAATTTGAGCCAACATCCGTCGGAAATAAATCCACAGTTTTGTTGTCTGAATATCCGATCGTGTGTACACGGCATAAGACTAAGATCCTGTATACTGTAATGTACTCCAAGAAAATTGTTACAGGTAAATACTATTTATTTTCTAGGTAATGTATAGAAAAAAAGTAAAAACTTACAAAAAAGTAAAAGTAGGCATTTTCTAGTTTAGCATTCGTTTAAAAACAACTGTTTTAGTGTTGTAAATTAGGCAAACATTTCTGTTTATAATGAAACTAACATTTTTATTCTGGTACAAAGCTTTACAGAGATATTTACAAATGACTTATAGGATGGTTTTTTTTCAATTTTGCACATTTTTGAAAATGTGACATGAAAAGGAATTATGAACAAAGCATATAAACCAGGGGTGTCCAAACTTTTTTCAAAGAGGGCCAGATTTGATAAAGTGAACATGCGTGAGGGCCGACCATTTTGCCTGACATTCCTTGAACCATTAAAATTTGGTCTAAGTGTGTTCGTCCGAGCACTAATACACTGCCCAACAAGAATTCTCTTGCCTTTGTCGCGCTCGTTCCCAACACACAGACGAATGCTCTGCTCTTTAGGGGTACCATTAATTCTCAGACACATGCACACGCATACAGACACATGCACACACACATACAGACACATGCGCGCACACACACACACACAGACATACACACACAGACACATGCACACACACACACAGACACATGCACACGCATACAGACACATGCACACACACATACAGACACATGCACACACACACACACAGACATACACACACAGACACATGCACACACACACACAGACACATGCACACGCATACAGACACATGCACACACACATACAGACACATGCACACACACACACACAGACACATGCACACACATACAGACACATGCACACACACATACAGACATACATATGCACACACACACATACAGACACAGATGCACAGACACGTGAATAAAGCCCTTTTAAAATGAATCTAGCTTCAATCACGGTACTGTACCTTTCCAACTTCCTCATTCAGCCGGGTACTGCACTGTAGGGGGAAGCAGAGAGCACAGCCCACTCCCCTGCACTTTACTTTCACTTTTGAGGCTGACGGATCTCCTCACAGTGTAGATGTACAGTTCGTCAGGGGATCTGGCTCATCTGACAGCCCTGATCCCGCGGCACACTGGCTGAGGAAGGCTGGTTTAGATAACCAGGCGGGCCGTTCAAAACCGGGCCGTGGGCCGCGATTGGCCCGCGGGCCGGACTTAGGACATGCCTGATATAAACAATTTAAATAAATATTAATAACTAACAAAATAGGAATAAAAATTCAGTTGAAAAATAATAACTAAAAGGAAGAAGGAGGTTAATTATGGCTTATTAGCATTAACAGTTGGTTAAATCTGAACTTTTTTCATTAAAAACTGCAGATCAAAGGTCACCACTTTGATCTGCATATAAATGAAAATAGTATATACGATGTAACAATAATATTTTTCCATTGTATATCCCAAGTAAGCTTAAAAACACCTTTTTCAAAGCTTTATTTTACACAACAGTTCCCCCATGATACAAAGGAAGTCCAGGCTGTAATTTTGACAATTGGGATTTTCTTGGCCTTAGCAGCAGTGGCGGAATTCAGTAGTCCTCAACTGGTTAAAACTCAAATGTGCACATTGAGCTTTTTTATTCCACTATATGTAAATCACACTTATTTGATATACTTTTATTCAGAATAGTTTGTTGGTTATATTTTAAAGTAAAAATCTGGAGCTGCCCTAAGTACATTGAAGCTACATTGAAAAAAATTATTAAAAAAACATTTTTTATATATCTTTCACCTTTTCTACCAAGTAAAACAAATCTGCTTCCAAATTTGAGCCCTGTGTTTCTTAGAAAAATTATCATTATCAATTATCATCAGTTTAATTTAATAGGGTAGCCTACTAAAGCTGAAAGGTGTAGAACCAAGACATATTGAGAAGGGAGGCCTATTGTCTTCCTATTCTGTAAGGAATGTCCAAAGAAATATTGTACACACGAAAATCAAGTCGGAGAGGTATGCTTGTATAATACTTTTCCTTGACAAGCACTAAACCTATTGACATGATGCAACTGTTGGGAGGTTGGGACAGAGAACTGTTGTCCTAAGAATGACCTTGCCTAAACATGCATCCAACAAGTGTGTATGTTTATGCCCTTGTACACATCAGAGATTCCAACCTTAAAGTCCTCCCTAAATATTTTGTGTGTTATAGATAACATCTGGAAAGCACTATAAAAATGAATTCTTTTGAAAATTAGCTGTGCACTTTCTGGTGTATAAGTTTCCCGCAGCACACCTGTGCCTACACTACAGCCTTAAAGCTGTATATTTTTAGTGTGATCCTTTGACAGTTTCACCAGATTTACAGTGAAATGTGGTATTTCCATTTCTGGTTATTCCATTTTCATTTTTTTTTTGGTCAAAACTTCTATAGTTCAATAACTCTTCAGGAGTGCATTCACACCTGCGAATGCATCCACACTCCGATAAGATAGGAGAACCCCAGTGGGGGTTCCCAGGATTAGTTGCAGGAGGTAGCCCCATTGAAACCAATCGGAGGTCGCCGGCTCCCGCAGCCAATCACAGTTACTCATGCCATTGCCAGTGATTATACCTGGATACAAACTGACTGCTTCCAGGGCCAGTCACTCGCATAAGAGATTACATGCATGTGGCCGTGATTAGCTCCAGGGGCCTGCAGCCTCCCATTGCTTTCAATGGTGGTGTCTCTCGCAGCTAATCGTGGGAACCTCCACTGGGTTTGTCACCTCTAATCTTAATGCAGGTGCATTTGTAGGGGTGAATGAACCCCAGCTTGGAGAAAAAGTAAAGGTTGGCTGGATCAGGCAACGATCATCAATTCTATGGATATTAACAAAAATGCTACTGTGTGTATTTTTCTTTTGTGTAACTGTCTGATTTATCTTAAAATGTGAAAATACAAAACTATGAATCATTACTTTTTTTGTTTTACATAGTTTTAGAAATGTTACCCGTTAAACTGTAAAAATATTTGAATGTGACATAATCATATTTTAATAAACCAAAAATGGTCTTTATGCCAACGTCTATATTACTAGTTTTAACCACTTCCTTACTGGGCACTTAACCCCCCCTCCTGCCCAGACCAATTTTCAGCTTTCAGAGCTGTCACACTTTGAATGACAATTACTCAGTCATGTAATACTGTACCCAAATGAATTTTTGTCCTTTTTTCATACAAATAGAGCTTTCTTTTGGTGGTATTTGATCACCTCTGTGTTTTTTATTTTTTGCGCTATAAATGAAAAAAAAACACATTTTTCTTAGTTTATGTGATAAAATTTTGCAAATTATTAATTTTTCTTCAGAAATTTTGGCACAATTTATACTGCTACATATCTTTGGTAAAAATAACCCAAATTAGTGGATATTATTTGGTCTATGTGAAAGTTAGAGAGTTTACAAGCTGTGGTGCAAATCATAAAAAATTGATCACACCTGATGTACTGGTGGCCTCGTTTCTTGCGAACCGAACAAGCCAGGAAAATACAAATACCCCCCAAATTACCCCTTTTTTGAAAGTAGACATTCCAAGGTATTTAGTAAAATGCATGGTGAGGTTTTTGATGTTGTCATTTTTTTCCCACAATTCTTTGCAAAATGAAGATTTTTTTTTCCACAAAATTGTCATTGTAATAGGTTATTTCTCTCACATGGCATGTGTATACCACAAATGACGCCCCAAAATACATTCTGCTGCTTCTGAGTATGGCAATACCAAATGTGTGAGACTTTTACACAGCCTGGCCACATACAGAGGCCCAATATTGAAATATCACAATCAGGCGTTGTAGGGGCATAAATTACACATCTCATTTCTCAACCACCTATTACACTTTTGAAGGCCCTGGAGCATCAGGATAATGGAAACGCCCACATAGTGACCCCATTTTGGAAAGATAACACCCAAACGTATAATCTATAAGGCATAATGAGTCTTTTGAACGGTTCATTTTTTTCCAGAAGTTTTTGGAAAATGTGGGAAAAAAAACGCATTTTTTTTGTACGCAAAGTTATGCATTTATAAGATATTTCCAACACATAGCATGTACATAGCAAAAATGACACCCCAAAATACATTCTGCTACTCCTCCTGAGTATGGCGATACCACATGTGTGAGGCTTTTACACAGCCTGGCCACATACAGAGGCCCAACATGCAAGGAACACCATCAGGTGTTCTAGGGACACATAGCATTCACATACCAAGAATTACACCCCAAAATACATTATGCTAAGCAAGGAGTAAACAAAAGATTACCTGTGGTTGTAGTAGCGCAGTTGTACACAGGAGGATAGCACTGGTCCAGGCAGCAGGCAGGGACTTGGTCAGCAAAAGCGAAGGCAATTTTCCAGGCAACAGGCAGGAATACTGTCCATAGTCAGTACAGGCAGCAGGCAGGGATACTGTCCATATACAGTCCAGGGTCAGTGCAGGCAGGGATACTGTCCATATACAGTCCAGGGTCAGTGCAGGCAGAGATTGTCAACAGTGCCATTATATCGGTCCTGGTAGTAGGCAGGTCCATGTGGTGTGGTCAGTTCATGCGACAGGCAGAGGCAAATCTCTTTGAAGCCTCCGAGTCTCCAGACCCTAATCTAGGAATGAGAAAACAAATGAAATTGTTTTCTTCATCCAGAAAAACAATTCTGGAGCCCCTCAAATATGTGAGAACCCTGTGTTCTGAATCCCACTAGTTCACTGGCAGGGTACAAGATCAGTCCAAGAGGCAGGCAAGAGGCATAGTCAAACAGTCCAGGGTCAGTTCCAGATCAGGCAAATGATGTACAGAATCGGTAGGCAGAAGTGTGGTCGAATAACAGTCCAGGGTCAGTTCCAGATCAGGCAGAGATATAAAAAGAATCGGTAGGCAGAAGCTTGGTCGAATAACAAGCCAGGGTCAGTTACAGAGCAAGCAGAGGCATAAGGGGTGTGAAGGTAAATGGCAGGAAGTGATGGTTATGTTTACCATACTTCACTAATAATTTAGTGAACTATGGTAACGGTGGAAACAGTCAACTATGCAGAGGCGTGGTTGGGAAGGACATTGGGGACAATGATAAGTGGTGTCTCTTCTCACTCCTCGTTTGGAGCACACCTGGCATTTTTTCTGATGTTTTTGGCCTGTTGGTCTGGGAGGGATTTTATCGGGAAAGTGGCATTCTGAGAGTCTGCTAATCACATCGGATCTAATGTTTTCTGGTGGGCCGTTCGGGTATATAAGGGCAGTGGTGATTTCCTCCTGGTAGCCAAGGAAGATTTTGGGTTTTTCAGTGGAGTTGCGATAGATTACATAGGTGTTGTATATGGCCAAATTAAACAAATAAATTGAAACTATTTTATACCACTGGTATGTTCTTCTAGTGGAAAGGTAGGGTTCGAGCATCTGGTCGTTGAAGTCAACACCCCCCCATAACATGTTGTATTAGTGGATACATGTTGGCTTTTGGATTGGGTCATTCCTCCTGGTGATCTCAACAAATGTATTGTTGTGGATCGAAGATAGCATGTAGACGTCCCTTCTGTCCCTCCACTTCACAGCCAGAATTTCCTCATTCCGTAAGTTTGCTGCCTTCTGTCTTCTTAACTTCATGTTGACAAGGCTTTGAGGAAAGCCCTTCCGGGTCCTCCTTACGGTGCCGCATGCTGGAGTGTTCTTTCTGTGAAGGTTTCGGAACAGGGGCAAACTAGAATAAGAATTGTCCACATACAAATGGTAGCCTTTCTCCAGGAGTGGGTTTATGAGTTCCCAAACAACTTTCCCGCTTGATCCAATGTATTCTGGGCAATTAGGAGGATGTAGCTGGGTGTCCTTCCCTTCATATACCATAAAGGCATAGGTATACCCTGTAGCTCGATCGCACAATTTGTACATCTTCACCCCATAGCAGGCCCTTTTGGTGGGAATAAATTGTTTTACGCCCAGCCTGCCAGAAAATTTGATAAGGGACTCATCCACACATATGTGTTGGTCTGGGGTAAACAACTGGGGGAAGATTTCAGAAAAATAATTTATTAAGGGTCGAATTTTATAAAGCTTGTCAAAATGTGGGGGATTTCGGGGAGGGCACTGGGTATTGTCGTTATAGTGTAGGAATCTCATAATCATGAGATATCTGGTCCTGGGCGGTACTGAGGAAAAGATGGACATGTGGTAGATGGGGAGGGTAGACCAATATGAACATAATTCATTTTTTCTGTTTAGTCTTATTCAGAATGTGAGGCCCAAAAAATTTTTAAACTCGTCCACTGTTAGGGCTCTCCACTCATATGGACGGGCATAAGAGGATGTTGGGTTACTTGCTATAAATTGTTGTGCATACAGGTTGCATTGGGCCACAATCGATGCAAGCATGTCCTCAGTAAAAATTAAATGGAAAAAGTCTATTGGGGAAAAATTTTCTGTGTCCACCTGGACTCCTGGCTGGGCAGTGAAAGGGGGAACGTTAACTTCTCCTGAATTAGGAGGCAGCCACAAGGGGTTCTGAAGGGAATAGGGAAGGGTGGCATCGGACCCTACCCTTTGGGACTGAGGTGACACCCCACTGGTACGTGGCCTTTGCCGAGGTACTGCGGTGCTAGTGGATGGCCCTGCCTCCTCACCAGTACGCCTTCGTCTGGCGGGCGGACTCTCATCCTCCTCCTCTGAGGCTGTCAGTGTACCACTGGTTAGGACAGGCTCGTAGTCCACGTCAGACTCAGAATCTGAAAATGAGGAATCCGAAGCGGAGAGCTCCCCGTTGCTGTCGCCCGCAAGAATATTGATATAAAATAGGCGGTGCAGCGCTGGATATATGACACAAAAATTGCGAGCGGTGATAAATCAATCAAAACTAACCCCTGCCTCGTTAAAATATTTAAACCATTCGGCTAATTCATTGTCTTCCTTCTGGGGATTAACCCCCCATCTTAAGCTCCTAGGGACCATATTTTCTTTTACATTTTCCTCCAAATATGCAATGTCCCATCTAATATGCACCTCAGTGATGGTAAGATTTTTTAATCTAAGGAAACATCCTGCTAGATCATCCCTAGGGTCATCTCTACCATCAAAAACTCCCGTGGTGTCAGTGACTACCTGGGATCTGTACTCAAAAATATACATTATGGAAACACCAGCTGCTAAAACTAAATATCAAAAAATATACACAAAATAAAGAGAAAAGAATTGCGCTACGTGCATAAACAAAAAACTGTATGAAAAAACGTGTAGAAAGTTCTGCTGCTGAACACTATAACCCCGATATAAGGGCTCAGAATATAGATATAAAATAGACGGTGCAGCGCTGGATATATGACACAAAA
This sequence comes from Lithobates clamitans, assembly GCA_037952925.1. Lineage (NCBI taxonomy): Eukaryota > Metazoa > Chordata > Amphibia > Anura > Ranidae > Lithobates > Lithobates clamitans. The sequence goes on from JBBGZY010001522.1 coordinate 229,965, forward strand.
ATTGTGAACAGTGATAAATCAATGAGTCAAACAACCTACAATGCTGACCCAGGATCAGTATTACACCGTTGGTGCTGCCCACCACCTGGTAATAAAGTAATGGAGGCTTACCGGAAAGCCTGCGACCACCCTTATTCAGGGGGGTCAGAACAGGCTTAGTAGAGATATATGAATCACAAGGCATGTCTGCCAACCTCCTTCACGGACAGCTACTCAGCGACAACTTGGAGTACTTCACAGGATGTAGTCCCAGGATCACTTCATATAAAGCAATGATCCACAGATCAGACAAAGGTGAGCCATAAATGCCAAAAGAAAAACAGACTCCTGGCTGGTTTATTAAAGTTTAAAACATTACACATAAAACTCCTTGCAGGGATAGAACAAAAAAAAAACTCCACTGCCGTTTAAAATGAAATTGCGAATGCGTGATGCGTGTTAACGTTGTGACCCTACGGCCACAAGAATATTGTACGCCTCCTCAGCTGAATATAATCTTCTAGCCATTGTTGGTGATGACAGAAGGCACTGATGACAAGTGACACTGATAGCTGGCATTCTTACGTGGCACTGATGACACTGATACGTGGCACTGGTGACACTGATAACAGATGGCACGTGGCACTGACAGGTGGCACTGATGACAGATGGTACTGACAGGTTGCACTGACAGATAGGACTGACAGGTGGAACTGATGACAGATGCCACTGACAGGTGGCACTGATGGCAGATGGGACTGGCAGAGGGCACTGGCAAATAGAACTGGCAGATGGCACTGGCAATATACTGTTGGCACCGTGTATGTGTTTTTTTTTTGCACTCACAAGCCCACAATTCACAATCCAGAAGCACAGGTCGCTCTCCCTCCTCACACGCGGTCTCTGTGTGAGGAGGGAGAGCCGGCAATGAGAGATGATCTCATATGTTTACATTTGAGATCATCTCCCATTGGAAGCTGCGGTCGCGCTGTAAACGGATGCTGTGATCGGCCATTTACGGCGATCTGTGACTGGCTGTGTCCAAGTGACACGGCCAGTACAGAATTTCTCTGATGCGCACCCGCGGGAGCGTGCATCGCGGAAGTAAACAGAGGGACGGCCTCCCAGCAATTGGCGTCCGCGCTGCAGCCATCTTCGGGCGAGAAGTGGTTAAGTTGTTGAATACGCAAGGCAGAACATAATCAATACACACACACATTGTGTGTTTTTAAAATGTTACTTCTTAGAATCTTGTACTGATACAAAATAGATGACATGAGATCACATAGGTCATAATAATATCCAAAGGTTTGAAAACGTGACAATTTCATTTTAAATATACAATTCTGATAAGCCCCCTGTGAGAGAACATTCTTTTAAAAAAGAACAAACATGGTATACTTATCTCCTCTGTGAAAGGGTTTTGCACAGAGTGTCCCTGATCCTCCTCTTCTGGGGTCCCCCAGTGGCGCTCCTGGCTCCTCCCCGTATCGAGTGCCTCCGCAGAGAAGCGCTTTCCCTGGAGGCACTCCCGTGTCCTGCTGCTGCGTCCCCGCCCCGGGAGCCAATGATTCCTGCTACTATCAATCTATCCAATGAGGACCCGAGAGACCGGCTGGAGCTTGTGTGCTTGTTCCCGTTGCTGGAAAGACCGGGCTCAGGTAAGTTGATAAGTAAAAGGGGAGCTCTGGGGGAGTGCTACAGCACAGGAGGTTTTTCTCCTTATTGCATAGAATGCATTAAGGTGAAAAACATTGAGGGTTTACAACCCCTTTAGTACTTACTTCTCCTTCACATGGCAAATCTAAACTTAGCATTTCTCAACAGCTTAAAGCAGTTGTATCCCCTTTTTTTACATTATTACCTACAGGTAAGCCTGTAATAAGGCTTACCTGTAGTTAAAATGAATATCTCCTAAACCGTATTCACCTTGCATGCAGCCACTGACGTCAGCGGCTCATGCGCTCTGATGGTCCGGCAAATGCTGCGGGAAAATCAGAGCTCCTTGCCGGAAAAGAGGACTCCCGCACGGCTTCGGCCACTCACAGCGCCGGAGCCGTGAACCCAGAGGAAACACTGGGGGAACATGTCAGCTCCCTCAGCGGCGACTGGGAAGCGATGCAGGGGCCTCGTTCTAATGTAAGTATTTCATAATGAGCTAGTATACGGTGCATACTAGCTCATTATGTCTTTGCCTTGCAGTTTTTTTTACAGGCATACAACTGCTTTAAGTATTTCCATCATCTGACACACTTTCTGGAGTTGGATGCCTGGTACCTGGCTGTACACAGCAGTTCCTCCCTACTTTACTACTGCGTCTCATAAAGATGTGAGGGCTGGTACATTGAACCAATGTTCATGGCAGGTGACTGAAGCATCTGCCACACCTACAAGTGTCAGACACTGAAAATTCTGACAGAGGAAGTAGCTCCTCAAGAGAGCAAAATTCAGACTCTTGGCCTGCTGGTGTTAACGGTTCTTTTGTAGGGAACTTTTTTTTTTCTTTCAAATGACAGAATTGTTTTAAGTAATTGATCTTTGAAATCGTATGAGTAAAATTTGCCAATGATCTAATATTTATTGTATATATGTATACTCCTTGACTGTATATCGTTTCAAACTATCTATTATAACATCAGAAGAGAGTAAATGGAATTCTGTACAAAATCAAAATGTATATAGGAAGACAACTTAGGTACAGCTTTGGAAATTGTGGCTAATGCCATTAAATAAATATTATGCCTGACCACAAGAGGGATATGTCTTTAATGTTAGGGCATACAGTATGATTTAGCAACGTCAGTATTTAAAAAGAAGCCTATTAGGTTGAAAGATTCAGTACACATACAGTATGTTCATGAGTAAATTATTTAAAGTTTATGTTGGATCCAAGTAGGATCTGGCTGCAAATAAATATGTGTAACAAAAAAATATTATAATATAAAATAGTATTTTTTTTTCAGGGTAGCAAATGGGCATACTCCCATTAGTGACTGTTTTTTGGCATGATTTATAACATGCATTACTGCCTAGTCAGACACTATTTTAGTTGGACACATTATATTTGGCCAAGTGTGCTTTCTCATTAGAATCAATTACCGTATTTATCGGCGTATAACACGCACTTTTTTCCCCTTAAAATCAGGGGAAAGTTGCAGGTGCGTGTTATACGCCGATCCCTGCCGATCCGGAGCTGTCACTTCTTCAAAATCGCGGACCGCGATTTGAAAATGGCGCCGCCGGCGCCGAAGTACACAGAGCCGGTCCTCGGCTCTTTCCGGCGGCTCTCGTTTACTTTCGGCTCCACTCGTAGTCCCGAGCGGAGCTATCTGAACCTACTCGGATAGCTCCGCTCGGGACTACGAGTGGAGCCGAAAGTAAACGAGAGCCGCCGGAAAGAGCCGAGGACCGGCTCTGTGTACTTCGGCGCCGGCGGCGCCATTTTCAAATCGCAGTCCGCGATTTTGAAGATGTGACAGCAGGGACAGGGGATCCCAGGCTGCACGGGGGGAAGGCTGCACGGGGGGAAAGCTGCAGGGCGGAAGGCTGCACTGGGGAAGGCTGCACTGGGGAAGGCTGCACTGACATGGCTGCACTGACATGGCTGCACTGACAAGGCTGCACTGACATGGCTGCACTGACAAGGCTGCACTGACATGGCTGCACTGGGGAAGGCTGCACTGGGGAAGGCTGCACTGGGGAAGGCTGCACTGGGGAAGGCTGCACTGAGAAGGCTGCACTGACAAGGCTGCACTGACAAGGCTGCACTGACATGGCTGCACTGACAAGGCTGCACTGACAAGGCTGCACTGACATGGCTGCACTGACAAGGCTGCACTGACATGGCTGCAATGAAGGGCATTTAAATGTAAGTTTTTTTCCCTTCAACTTCCCTCCTAAAAGTTTTTTTTCCTTAAAATTCCCTCCTAAATAGGGGTGCGTGTTATACGCCGGTGCGTGTTATACGCCGATAAATACGGTATTATGAGAAAACACACATACCCGCATACTTTTTTGTTTATTTTACTGTTAGTTTGTGTTTAACATATGACAGTGGAATACAATGAAACAATAAGTAAAACGCAAAAAAAGGACTTTTCAGTATGCTATTTTTTTACATGTCATCCAAAAAAACGAAAATACATAATTTTAAGTGTATTTCCATGTTTGCGGTCCCATTTGAGAAAATCCCCATTTTATTTATTTATTTTTTTCCATAAAGATTTTATTCAAAGTAAAAGGGTATACATACAATTTGAGAACAAGATTACACGTCAGTAATACATATGTGCATTAAAGAAGTACCATTAAAAAGATACAACCATACTGAATAGGTGTAAGGGTCTTGTCCAGGGATACAGTAAAGGGATTAACACAAAATTAGCGTCTGAGGGCAAAGGATCTTACTTTCATTTTTTCACCTCCCCCCTCATCCCCTCCCCGGCCAAAGCAGGGGTAGGTAGAGCATTATGCTTATTTTCCTGGACGAATGCAAAAATGTGATTTGACGTAATAAAACTTACAAGGTACTAAGGAAAATGTGTGTAATCATGGTACCCAACAGCCAGATTTTCTGGTTCCATGATAGAGTCAAAGGTACACCAACGGTACCATGTAAGTAGGCATTAAAGAAAGGGTATACTTGAAGTAAAGAAGAGAGATAGGTAAGAAAAGCAGTGGAGGGGGGGTGGTACATGGGGGGGAGACGACAGGAAAGATTGGGAGGGAATGGACCAGAAGAAGGAGAAAAGTAAGGAGGAGAGGGCGGAATGACAGACCCCGGAGTAAGATGTACAAGTGCGCCCCCACCTTTCAGCTTGTAGCTCGACATATATGTCATAAAGTGCCCCTAATGGGCTTATTGCTGATAACTATCTGTGGTTATGAAATGGATCCAGCAAGCCCATGTGTTTGGAAATTTGTGTATTCTATCTTGCGAGATATGGATCAGCTCCTTCATATCCCTTATCTCGGAGATTCCTGTAAACCACTCCCCAATCGTCGGGGTGCAAGTGGAGCGCCAATGTTTGGGGATGCAGAGCCTGGCTGCATTTACCATGTGCATGGACAAAGATTTGTGGTAGATTTTCCTGGGAAGAGAAGTGTGATGTAAAAGGAATTGGACCAGGGTATAGTCAAGGGAGAGTGTGGTGATGTGAGCAATGAGGTTGTGGACTTTTCCAGAAAGGTTGGAGTTTTTCGCAGTCCCACCACACGTGTAGCATAGTGCCCACATCCTTCTCACATCGCCAACAGGTATCAGAAATGTCAGCAGAGAATTTATGGAGATGGGAGGGGGTCCTGTACCATCTAGTGATTAACTTATAGCCGTTTTCTTAAATGGCCACATTCAATGAACCCTTGTTTACGTAGTCATGGTTTTGTTCCAGTCATCATTTGTGAGTTGTGTTTGTAGGTCTCTGTTCCATGACACTTGTGATGGTTTAAGGGATTGAGCCAGTGTCTCCAAAAGGAGTGAATAAATGAGAGAGCTCAGGTGTCTTTGTGGGTATTTGTGATAACAGAGGGCCTCAAATGGAGTCAAAGGTCTCATCCAGCAAGTCTGGTGGGCCTGGGTTTCTAGAAAATGTCGGATTTCCCTGTAAGTCCAGAATGAAAACGAACCCAAGTTAGTCATTGTTCTGAGTTTATCTAAGGGAATGGGTTTACTATCACAGTAAAACTGAAGGGCTAATACATTTTCAAAAGACCAGTCATTGCGAAGAAAATGATTAAACTCCCCTGGGGGGAAGGCAGGGTTCCGTCTTGACGTGGTTAACGGGCCCGGTATAGAGGTGAGTACATCATCTCGAGAAGCCTTATTAAATGCTAGAAGAGAGGGGTGAATGAGGGGATGATTAGCTAGGTCTTGCGGCCAACTTTTGGGAGGCAACCAAGGTAAAAGGTGTAAGGTTCGAGATGAAAAAGAATTTTCAAGGGATACCCATGCCTTTTTAGAGGCATGGATATTCCAGTCTGCGATCCTTGTGAGGTGGCATGCTGTATAATATTTATGCAAGTCCAGCAGTCCGATACCCCCTCTCTGTTTAGGTAATGTAAAATGGGAAAATTTGATGCGGGGAGGTGAGTCTCTCCAGAGAAAAGAAGGGCATGCTTTCCGATAAATGGAGGAAAAAAACAGTTGGGACAGCCTGTATGAGATATAGTAATCGTGGTAGAATAAACATTTTGATCAGGGCTGAACGACCAAACCAGGATACATTCAGGCCTGCCCAATCCCTGAGACAACTTTGGACTTTAAGGAGGGCCGCGGGATGGTTCAACAAGTAGAGCTCTGATAAATTCGTGGGGATCTTAATCCCAAGATAGGTGATTGCGTGTTTCTCCCAGTGAAAAGGGAATGACTCCTGGCAGTGGGATACCTCCTGGGCAGGAAGAGTGACATTAATGCCCCGTACACACGGTCGGATTTTCCGATGGAAAATGTGCGATCAGAGCGTTTTGTCGGAAATTCCGACCGTGTGTGGGCTCCATCGGACTTTTTCCATCGGATTTTCCGACACACAAAGTTTAAGAGCAGGCTATAAAATTTTCCGACAACAAAATCCGTGTTGTCGGAATTTCCGATCGTGTGTACACAAATCCGACACACAAAGTGCCACGCATGCTCAGACTAAATAAAGAGATGAAAGCTATAGGCTACTGCCCCGTTTATAGTCCCGACGTACGTGTTTTACGTCACCGCGTTCAGAATGATTGGATTTTCCGACAACTTTGTGTGACTGTGTGTATACAAGACAAGTTTGAGCCAACATCCGTCAGAAAAAATCCTAGGAATTTGTTGTCGGAATGTCCGATCAATGTCCGACCGTGTGTACAGGGCATAAGAGCATAAGATTTTGTGTAATTAATTTTGAGCATTTTATTTTTTTTTTATGTGTTCCTATTCACACGGCATACCTAGAAAAAAATTTGAAAAAAATACTTATCATCTTTTTAACTGTTTGGAGCAGGATTATACATAGGGCATCATAGGCATCTTCTGTTCCTTTTGAAGACATGGCAATATACAGATAGGGGACAAAAGTGATTAACATTCTAAAAAAAATGCATTACCATACAACGAATCAGCCTGGAGATCTATAACCCTTTGTTAGTATATATACATAAATAGCGCTAAACCCAAATAACATATAGATGTGTATAATAATATATGAAGCAACATAAATGCAAATAAATGTAAATGTGTATAATAGTCCACATGGAAACAGAATTAATTAAATATAATCTTCAGTGATGAAAGACGTGAATTCAATTATCTCCACAATTGCACACAGAGGTGGCGGTGACTACTATCTTCCTTATCACCAGTTTTTACCAGAGTGCGTCACGGATTGTGGAGATAATTGAATTCACATCTTTCATCACTGAAGATTATATTTCATGAATTCTGTTTGCATGTGGACTATTATACACATTTAATTGTATTTGCATTCATGTTGCATCATATATTATTATACACCACTATATACGTTATTTGGGTTTAGAGCACTATTATTTATGTACACCCTGTTCCAAATTATTATGCAAATTCTATTTCAGTGTCACAAAGTTTAAATATTTTGTTTTTCAGTTTAACTCATGGATGGCATTGTGTCTGAGGGCTCTTTTGATCACTGAAAACAATCTCGGACACCTGTGATAATTAGATTGCCAGGTGAGCCCAATTAAAGGAAAAACTACTAAAGGAGGGTGTTCCACATTATTAAGCAGAGCACCATTTTCAAGCAATATGGGGAGGAAAAAGGATCTCTCTGCGGCCGAAAAGAGTAAAATAGTTCAATGCCTCGGATGAGGTATGAAAACATCGTTTCACGAAAACTTAAGCGTGATCATTGCACTATTAGGAGATTTGTGGCTGATCCAGAGCACAGACGGGTTTCGTGCAGATAAAGGCACATTAAGGAAGATTTCTGCCAGATCCATGCATCTGATCAAGAGAGCAGCTGCTAACACACCATTACATAGCAGCAAACAGATATTTGAAGCTGCTGGTGCCTCTGGAGTCCCACGGACATCAAGGTGTAGAGTCCTCCAGAGTCTTGCAACTGTTCATAAACCTTCAATTCAGCCACCACTACCAATGCTCACAAGCAGAAACTGCTTCATTGGGCAGAAAAATACACAACGACTAATTTTCAAACAGTGCTGTTCACTGATGAGTGCCTTGCAAACCCTGGATGGTCCAGATGGATGGAGTAGTGGATGGTTGGTGGACGGCCACCCTGTTCCAACGAGGCTATGACTTCAGCCAGGCGGTGGTGGAGTCATGTTTTTTTGAATCATGGGAAGAGAGCTGATCGGCCCCTTTAGGGTCCCAGAAGGTGTAAAGATCACCTCGGCAAAGTATGTGGAGTTTCTGACTGACCACTTCCTTCCCTGGTACAGAAGAAAGAACTATGCTTTCCGTAATAAAATAATCTTCATGCATGACAATGCACAATCTCATGCTGCAAAGAATACTTCTGCATCAAAAGCTGCTATGGGGATAAAAGGAGAGAAAGTCATGGTGTGGCCTCCATCCTCCCCTGACCTCAATCCTATTGAGAACCTTTGGAGCATCCTCAAGCAAAAGATCTATGAGGGTGGGAGGCAGTTTACATCCACACAGCAGCTCTGGGAGGCTATTCTGACATCTTGCAAACAAACTCAAGCAGAAACTGTCCAAAAACTCACAAGTTCAATGGATGCAAGACTTGTGAAGCTGCTATCAAATAAGGGGTCCTATATTAAAATGTAACGTGACCTGTTAAAATGTTTAAAAAGTTAAAATGTTGTTCAAAGTTTGATTGTAATAGCTTTTGATTTCAGTAAATATGCTGCAACTACAACAAATTACAATTTTAAGTTCTTTACAGCGTATAAAGTGTTTTGAAACTTACTGTGCGTAATAATTTGGAACAGTGCATTGTAAGTTTTTTATTTTGAAAAAAAAAAAACTGTTATCATTAGGAAGTTTGTACCCGATGGGTATTCTATTGTGTACTATAAGATGTTCCAAAAGCTACTGGCCCCTAAACTATGTGATTACTTGAACGCAGAAGGGGAAAATCTTCGGGAAGAGACATTGATGGCCTATATTACTCTGATTTTAAAAAAGAGGGCAAGGACTCAATGGCACCGGAGAGCTATAGACCAATATCATTGCTAAACACCGACATAAAGATCTTTGCAAAAATAATAGCGGGAAGATTAAAACCACTTCTGCCCCGATGGGTTCACAGTGATCAGGTGGGGTTTGTAACAGGGAGGGAAGGGAAAGATAACAGTCTTAAATCCCTGTGCCTGATACATGAGGCTAGAGAGAGTGGGGACCCGGTCGTACTACTGTCGATAGATGCCGCAAAGGCCTTCGACAGGGTCGACTGGGGCTTCATGATGGGAACACTGAGGCATTTGGGAATAAAGGAAAGGATGATGCCATGGATATCCGCATTTTACTATCACCCAACAGCTAAAATAAAAATAAATGGAAGCCTCTCTCCCTCCCTGAAACTGTTTAACGGTACAAGACAGGGCTGTCCCCTTTCACCAATGCTATTTTTACTGGCATTGGAACCCCTGCTAGCCGCGATCCAGGAAAATACCGACAAGAGGAGTAAAGCCGCGTACACACGGTCGGACTTTTCGTCTACAAAAGTCCAACGGACGCTGACGGACTAAAGCTGGCTGGTAATCCGATCGTGTGTGGGCTTCTCCGGACTTTCAACGTACTTTTTTAGCCTCAAATCCGACGTACTTTAGATTTGAAACATGCTTCAAATCTTTACGTCGTAACTACGACGGACCCCGAAATCCGCTCGTCTGTGTGCTAGTCCGACGGACAAAAACCCACGCTAGGGCAGCTATTGGCTACTGGCTATGAACTTCCTTATTTTAGTCTGGTGTACGTCATCACGTACGAATCCATCGGACTTTTGTGTGGTCGTGTGTAGGCAAGTCCGTTCGTTAGAAAGTCTGCCACAAGTCCGCCGCAAGTCTGCCGAAAGTCCTCCGGAAGTCTGTTGGACAGGCTGTCGGACTTTTGTAGCTGAAAAGTCCGACCGTGTGTACGCGGCATAAGAGTAGGTGATAAGGAATATAAGGTAGCTGCATACGCAGATGATATACTATTTTACATCACAAACCCCAGGACAACAATACCAATCATAATAAAGGAACTGAGTAGATACGGGAAGATGACAAATTTTAAAATAAATACATCAAAGTCAGAGATTCTAAACATAACTACGTCAAAAGAACAACAGCAGGCAATTCAACCTACATTTCCTTTCGTTTGGTGTAGAGAAGAGCTTGGCTATTTAGGAGTAAAACTTACAGCATCATTGTCAACTCTCTATGCGGCTAACTATATCCCTATACTGAATAAGGTCAAAGACCAAATAAACTATCTGAGACACAAACCCCTGTCGTGGTTAGGGAGGATCAATGCTTTAAAAATGTTCATTCTGCCAAAATTAACATACATATTCCAAATGATCCCAATAAGAGTCCCACAAGATTTCTTAAGAAATTAAGAACTCTAGTAATAAAATATATATGGAGGCACAAACACCCTAGATTCTCATATGCAACACTTATAAAGGGGAAACAATTAGGGGGATTATCAGCACCGGATTTTAAAAAATATTATCAGGCAATTATTATGTCACGGATAACAGGTTGGATACATGATAAAGACGGGAAAGGGTGGGTAAATATTGAAAAAGCCCAAAGCAAAGTAGACTTAGGGAAAAGGGTGTGGATCCCACATCAATATCGCAAATTATCAAATAGCACAAATCCACTAACAAAAAACACTTTTAGGATATGGGATCGTTTGAGTAGATTATATCACTGGCAATATAACTCCCCTTTAATTTCTTTACTAGACACAAATAATTTTAAACCTGGAAAAGATGAGCACATGTATTTTATTAGATGGGCAAAGGAGGATGACATAACTTTACAAGATGTAATGATGGGAAATAGATTATGCACTTTCTCTGAATTAACACAAAAATGGGGAAACAGACCACTAGATAGATGGAGATATGCAAAAATGCAGCACTTTTCACAGACACTCCCCCAGCTACTACGGGGAAGAGGTAATATAAGGCCTATGGAGTGGCTACTCTCTTCCCCGAGGTGCTTGGGCCAGGGTATGTCTAATATATATAAAATATTGGTAGAAGAAACAGAACCTAAATACCCACCCTATTTAGGGAAATAGGAAGAGGAAATAGGTGACGTGCGGGATTAGGAACATAGGTGTAAGATTCTTAGGGTAGCGTGCTCTACCTCTAGGGATATTAAGACAATAGAAATGTGTTATAAACTGATGGCGAGATGGTATGTTGTCCCGCAAATAGTACAGAAGTATAGTGTAAAGACCTCACCAACATGCTGGAGGGGATGTTGCACCCTGGGGACCTTTGCACACCTATGGTGGGACTGCGTGAAGATCCAGCCTTATTGGGAAAGGATCATAGATAACATTTACCAAATAACTGGAGAGCATGTTCGGAAAGAGCTGTGGATATGTCTATTCCATGATACGGATAAAACAGTAGCTCAATACAAGAATACCTTGGTACCCCACCTTCTGAATGCAGCCAAAAGCCTGATCCCAAGAGTGTGGAGAACTCCTGATCCCCCTCAATGAAAGAATGGATAGTACAAATAGATTGGTTGAGATCAATAGAAGAAACAATACATAGAAGTGAAGACTCCATGGAAACATATAACAGTGTATGGGAGAGGTGGCTAGCGTTTAAAAACTCATCAGAATATATGATGATGGTGGAGTGTTAAGAGGAGTCATGAGGGTGGATGCATGGGGGGTGGGGGGGAGGGAGAGAGAGAGAAGGGGGAGGGAGGGGTGGTTATGGGATTTAATTATCTACTAAACTTTGCAATTTTCTTTTCAGGTTTTGTGATGAGAGATAGTATGTCTAATATAGATTAATGTATTGAAAATGTAAGGCGGAGATACCAACTTTTGTAAAAATGTAATAATTAACAAGGCTGTTTAACCTGAATAACCTATACCAATAAAAAGAGACTTTACAAAAAGGAGGTTTGTTCAATAAAATTTGAATTGTACTCTTAATAGTTGATAACATGAGAATTATGCTGACTGTTGTTTACATCAATTATTTATGAAAATGAGAAAAATATCATTGGCATAATAATTTGGAACAGGGTGTATATATATATTTTTTCATTTGGTGTTAGATCTCTGTCCAGCGATGTCCACGAGAGTCTTGGCCATCCGAGACTCTCCCTCCTGATTGGCTAAGGCACAGTAGCAGCGCCATTGGCTCCCCCTGCCGTCAGTCAAGCTCAGCCAATCAGGAGAGAGAGGGGGCTGGGTCAAACCTCAGCTTCATGTCTGAATGGATAGATGGAGCTGCAGCTCCGCTTGGGTGCCCCATAGCAAGCTGCTTGCTGTGGGGACTCCCAACAGGTGGGAGGGGCCAGGACCCGAGAGGAGGAAGATTGGGGCTGCTCTGTGCAAAACCACTGCACAGAGCAGGTAAGTATAACATGTTTGTTATTTTAATAGGGAAAGAAAAGAGACTTTACAATCACTTTAATTTAAGGAATCGCAATCTTAGTAAATAAAACCAAATCCAACATAGTTTTATTGGTCCAGCTTTGACCAATGTTAGTATGTATGTGCCCTACCTATGTGGTCCCCCTGAAAGCTGGAAATTACTGCTACTACAGTGATTTCCACTAACTTCCAGGTCCTGTGCTGAGCAGCTGCACTGCTGCTTACTGAACACAGAAGGTTGCCCACTCAGCACGGGCACCGTTCAAAAAGCACTTTCCATTTTATCAGTAAATGCAAAATGATCTCTGATTGGATGAGATGGAGACTAATGTCACCATCCCACCTCTTCACCTGGTCTAATCAGAGAACCCTTTGCACTCACTGAGAAATGCAACACGTTCCTTGAATTGTGTGTGTGCTGAGCAGGCATCCTCCTGTGTTCACAGTGCGGCAGGGCAGTCCCTTTGCACAGGATGTGGAACCTAGTTGTGATCACTGTAGTAGAGGTGCCTGCTACAGTGATCTCCAGTTTCCAGGAGGAACACACAGGTATGGTGCATACATACCGTATATACTTGAGTATAAGTCGAGTTTTTCAGCACATTTTTTTGTGCTGAAAGTGCCCCCCCTCGACTTATACTCGAGTCAAGCATTTTTCTGCAGCAAAAAATTTAATTTTCCGAACTGAATTTGGGGCCCAGTATCTCAGGGCCACTTGGTGCTCGGAACCCCACATTTGGTGTGCAAACCCAGTGGAACTGGTCGCATAACATATCCAAAGCTGGAGTTCCTAGCACCAAGTGGCCTCAAGATACGGGGCCCCCAAAGCCGGTTCGGAAAATGTCATTCTCTACTGCAGAAAAGTGCTTGACATTTTCTGAACCGATATTTGGGGCCCTGTATCTCAGGGGCCACTTGGTGCTAGAAACCCCAGCTTTGCATATTTTATGGTGCTAGTTTCACTGGGTTTGTACACCAAATTTGGGGTTCCTAGCACTAAGTGGCCCTGAGTTACGGGGCCCCAAAGTCAGTCAACTGTGTCCACCTGCAGCAATGACATTTCGGGACCCTTTGGTTTCAGAGACCCCAAATTTTGGCTGCAGCTAGGGGGCATCTAGAAACCCTTAACTACCGAGTTTGAAGTTTGGGGGACCTATGGCTGCAAATGGGCACAGTGAGGCATGCAAATGGGCACAGTGAGGCTGCAAATGGGCATTGTTGACCCTATTTTCCACTTACAGTAGCTGTGCATTTCTCACCCTCGTCTTATACTTGGGTCAATAAGTTTTTCCTATATTTTTGTGGTAAATTAGGGCCTCGACTTATACTCGGATCGACTTATACTCAAGTATATACGGTACTTACACTGGTCCAAGCTAAAAAATAAAAAAATTGGCACACTTGGAATTTATCTTTAAAAACATACACATGACCATCTAGAATCCAAATTCAGCCCCATCTTTAAAGTCCAAAAACAAAAAGATAACAAAGTTCTTCACACCAAAAGGAGTCAAGAGAAACCGTACAGAATAGACAGAGGGTGTAGAGGGGAAAGGGAAGGAAGAGAATCCATAAACAGTGCTAAAAAATCCAAGATACAGGTAAAATATTCAACCTTTTATCCCACACCTTATCAAAAGATGAAGATTCTCTTTTTAAAAAGAACTGAATTTCTTTGAACTATTTATAGATCTACAGAGTTTTATAAAAATAAATTACATTACAAAGATACCACACAAACAAAAAAATGGGAGAGATTGCTTCACCTTGCATTGAAATCTTACTAGGTGATTGCTTACCGCTGACTGAAAATGGATATATTGAATAAGTGCATTCCTTTCAAGATTAAACTCTGCTCCACCTCTTATCGCACGCAATGGAAAGACAGTTTCCAGCACCGATGCACGTATTACGATGGGATAGACAGGTGTTTGGTGTAGCCATCTTTCAAAATACATTTCCAGGCTTACAGCTGCACAGAACACCTGTTCATCTCCGGGTGCATAAGTGCCTGCTCACATATAGTGTGGTGACTGGCGTTTTTCTTCACTGGAAGAATGCCTGTTGCCATTAGGACACACAGAAAACAATTTTATCTCAGCGTACAGGAAGTGCCACATGTTACTTTAACCACTTGTCGACTGCCTCATGTAGGAGTTTTTGATTCTTTTAAATTTCATTATATGTTTTTTGTTATATTTATTTATGGCATTTTTCCACATTTTTCTCCTGGCTATATGTGTGCCTTCTATACCTAATCACACTGGTTTACTATTTAATTAATTAATTTCATTTAATTAATTTTAATTGATCGCATGATCCATGATACACTAGTATATATTTGTGGCAAAACGTTGTGGTTGTGTAGCTATGACTGAACACTATTGAGAGTGTGAGTGGGAAATGCGTCAACTAATCTATCCTGTACCCTGCTGTGGTTTGAACTTTTGTTATTTTATACAATAAAGGTGTTTGCATTGGAGTGTGGCTCTCCAGATCCTCCTTCTTCTAATTGCCATATGCTTAGCCTGCACCTGCTGCTTCCACCTTGAGGAGAGTGCCATTTTCAACACACCATCCTGGAGCGGTGATCCCTTCTCCCCCTTGCCTCATGTAGGAGTACGGTAGCAAAGCAGCTCTCCTGCTCTGGATCACGTACTAGATATGTGATCCAGCACTTCCAGGTGGGGGCTGCGCATGCACATTGTCACCGCGCTAGCTGTGCTGTGATTAGTCACACCACAAGCCGATCAGCAGGTCCTGACCAATGATTGGCCACCAGCACCTGCTGATCGGTGAAGAGAATGACAGGACAGAGCTCTGTGAATGTAAACAATACAAAGCTCTGTCCTGTCAGCTGGAATGTGCAGGTTTTTGTTTCCATGCAAAGCACATGCCTTAGTTAAAAGGATAAGTTGACCTTTCATAACATGTTACATGCTACACCCTTATTCAGGGTGTAACAGGTTATGAAAGCACCAGCCCCTGCTGTGACAGCTAGCGGGGGATATTTTCCTCCCCGCTGGCTGTCGAAAAAAATTTCAATGGGATCGCCTATATGCATGCAGATGCATGGAATACTCTGTCCCTGCAGGCAAAAACTGACCTTTATACGAGTGCAAGCTTGTGATTGTAAACGATCACCTTGTAAAACAGCCTCGTTTGTAGGGCACTGTACAGAGGCCATTTATTTGTAGTACAATGTGCAGGAGTCAGCGGGGCAGGGGGTCAGCAAGGGAGTGTAGAGGAGTCAGCAGGGCAGAGGGCAAGGGGTGAGCAGGGCAAAGGATGGGAGGTTAGTACGACAGTGTATAGGATTCAGTAGGGCAGGACAGGAGTCAGAGTGCAGAGGACAAGGGTCAGCAGGGCAGAGGACGGAGGTCAGCAGTGCAGAGGTCACTAGGGACCAGGGCAGAGATCAGCAGTGCAGAGAACAGAGGTCAGCAGTGCAGAGGACAGAGTTCAGCAGTAGAGTTGGGCGAACGGTTTGGCTCGAAGATGAGTTTGGGCCGAACATTGGTGTTCGCCCTTTTGACGAACATCCGAGTTATCGGGGCATTCGACCGTTTGTTCGGCCCGCCGAATTACCACAATGCACTGTGCCACCGCACAGTGCATTCGAAGCCCTGATTGGCTGAAGCAATGAAAGCTTTGCCCAATCAGGGCACAGATCACTGTCAGAGCCAGGATTGGAGAAAGTAATGATGACCATCCAATCATGGCTCATTGCTCTTAGTCCCGCCCCGCACTATAAAAATATTCTCCCCATAGCGGCCATTTGCAGTATGATATTGGCTAGGAGAAAGATAGAACAGGGCTCTGTTCAGTGCTAGCGAGTTAGTGTGCTATTGTGATTCTGTTGTCAGTGTAGAATATCAGTTTAGTGTGAATCTAGTGATAATTCAGTGTAAGTGTAGTGTGACCATTCACTTTTACTTTAGTGTTCATTTAATTTGTCAGGGCAGGTTTCCTGCAGTGTATATCAGTGCATTACTGCATGTTTAACGCAGTCTATATCAATGCGTTACTGTACGTTTGCAGTATATATCAGTGCGGTACCGCAAGTTTAACGCAGTGTATATCAATGCGTTACTTTACGTTTGCAGTATATATCAGTGCATTACTGCACGTTTAACGCAGTATATATCAGTGCGTTATTGCATCATTAACTCTGTATATATCAGTGCATTACTGCATGTTTAATGTGGTATATTTCCGTCCCTTGCTGCACGTTTAACACAGTATATATTAGTTCATTACTGCATGTTTATCGCAGTATATTTGAATGCGTTACTGCACTTTAACGCAGTATATATCAGTATATTTTTATTTGAGTGTGATACTGCATGTTTAACACAGTATATATCAGTGCATTGACAAAACGAGGGAGAGGAGGCGCCTCTGGGTGAAGATTTTAAAACAAATTTAATATGCACTAAAATATCCGCAATGGACTCACATTTTCGAAGTTAAAAGCAGGCATACAATATTTTCCCAAATAGGGCTGTCCTCGGTGTAGTCACAATCTTTCCTGGACTCCTATCTGTGTGCGTCCTCTGTGGTCTCCTTGTACACCGCTGAATGGTATCCGCGGACTGCAGTGGAGTGTAGTCCTCAACACGAGGCTTGAATCGCACGAGAGTCCAGACGAGGGATGATGATGTCAGCGGAATGCGATGCGTTTCACGAGCATGCTGGCTGTTGATGACGTGAGCAGCCGCGCTCCTTTCTCAAGCTGTTAGACAGGGGCTAGATGGGAAGGAAATATAGGGGTGGGAAAGGGGAGTGGTGATAATGAATGCACCGTGATTGGGTGGCACCAGGGGGCGGGATGGTAAAAGGCAGAATCAACGAGAAAGAAAACATTGCATAATGAAAGGGAGGGGCGGGAGCGGAGAAGTTTTTTTATAATAAAGTACAGATAGAGGAAGATAAGAATGGGGACAATTAGAAGTATAAAAATATGTGTACATACACAATGGGGCAGATGCACACAATTGGGGATTAAAGGTAGTGATTTGTTGTATAGGGAGCAATAGGGGATATCAGTGCGTTGCTGCACATTTAACACAGTATATATCAGTGCGTTACTGAACATTTCACGCAGTAAATTTCAGTGCATTACTGCATGTTTAACACAGTATATATCAGTACATTACTGTACATTTAACGTAGTATATTTGAGTGCATTACTGCACATTTAATGCAGTACATTTGAGTGCGTTACTGCACGTTTAAACGCAGTATATATCAGTGCGTTACTGCACATTTAACACAGTATATATCAGTGCGCTACTGTACGTTTAACGCCATATATATTAGTGCATTACTACATGTTTAACGCTGTACATTTCAGTGCTTTACTGCACATTAATGCATTATATAACAGCGTGTTACTGTACGTTTAATGCAGTATATATCAGTGTGTTACTGCATGGTTAACGCAGTATATTTGAGTTTGTTACTGTACGTTTAACGCAGTATATATGTGTGTTACTGTACGTTTAACGCAGTACATTTGAGTGCTTTACTGCATGTTTAAAGCAGTATATTTCAGTGTGTTGGTGCACGTTTACCACATTATATTGAGGTGTGTCAGTAGAGTGTGTTTGTGTAGTGAGTAAAAAGTTAATGTGGACTGAACACCACTTTCCATTGTTTTGTTTAAAGTGCATCCACGTACACATTTCCACATCTTTATTACATTTTGTAATAAATAAGCACCCCCCCATCATGTCTGGGAGGCCAACAAGAGGAGGCAAGCGTTTCCATGGCACTGTGAGGGGGCCAGCAGCATATGTGTCCACAGGCAAAGGTGGACGTGGTCAGTCCTCAGGAAAGGCATAATTTCCTATGTTTAGAGATGTTGCCCATGCCATCCAGCCACAGCATGCAGAGAAGGTGGTGGACTGGCTTACTAAACCATCATCATCCTCCTCATCCTCCATCACCCAAGCAGAGACTAGTACGCAGTCCACTGCAGCTTCCAGAGTGGCTTATTCTGCCTCCTTGTCCACAGCTACTCCTGCCATAGCCCCAGCATCAGGTATGGAGGAGTCAGCTTAGTTATTTTAACACAGCATCAGCTACTTGCTCCTTGAAGATGCACAGCCATTACTCGATCCAGATCTTGGTTGAGGAAGGTAGGAACATGAGCCTACAGAGAGGGGAGAACACTGGTAAACAATAAATTGGCATTTATGTTCCTCTAGCCGCAGCGTATTGCCAAGTTGTCTCCAGTGATAAGGGGGATGGAGGGAATGGTGATGAGGTCACCGATGCAACTTGGGTGCTGGATAGAGCAGTAGAAGAAAGTGAGGGTGAGGCACAACCCCAAAGAGGCAGCCATCATGGAAGAGTAGAGAGCAGTCACCCTATTCCACCAGATTTTCGAGCTGTTATCTCCTGGCCCACTTCCCCCAGCCCAGCTGTTTGGGCTTTTTTAGCACATGTGCAGCTGATCGCACTGTTGCAATTTGGGAACATTGCCTCAAGCGTGGCAAAAGCACCAGCCATTTGGTTACCACATGCTTGACAAGGCATTTAACCTCCTGCCACTCAACCCGTTGGCAAGAGCACCTGAAAGCCACACAAAAGGGATGCAATTCTCCCCTGCTATACCTTATGACCTCTCAGCAGCCTCCACTGACAGGGATGATGGTCTAGGGCAGGGTGCCCCAGGTCCTTGCAGCATGTCTGTCAGTAGCACACCACCAGCTGTAGACGACAGCAGACAAATTTCTCTGCCCCATCTGCTGCAGCGGATAAGAAAATACAGTTACTGCCACCCACATGCCCAGCGTCTAAATTCAAGCTTGTCAAAGTGACTGGCTTTACAACTGCTGCCTTTCCGTCTGTGGATTCTGTCCCCTTCCGTGAATTTGCAGAATGTGCTGTACCACAATAGTAGGTTCCCAAACGCTATTTCTTTTCACGTAAGGCTATTTCAGTTCACGTGCAAGGCAATGTTGTGGCATTGTTGGGCAAGGCATTCAGCTGCAAGGTCCATGTTACTGCTGACACGTGGTCCAGCAAGCATGATCAAAGATGATACATTTCCTTCATAGTATGCTGGGTAACTGTTTGCAACTCACAAGGATGCAGGACAGGGCTCAGTGCTGCAGCTTGTTGTTCAGCCACATTTCCATACAGCTAGTGGCGATGATGCGAGATTTGTCAGATTCTCCTCCTCCATGCCCTTCTGTGCTGAATTGTCCCATCAGTACCCCCATTCAAGGGGTATTCAATGAGTCAAGTAGTTCCCGCAATGCCAGCTGGAGCCAGGAATGGTGGTGTGCAATAATTTGGTGGTGTAGCGTTTTTAAATAGATACCCATTGTGGGAAGATCTCTTGAAACAGGCCAGAAGAGTCTGTAGCCATTTCAGGCAGTCATACACAGCCAGTGCTCGGTTGGCTGAAATTCAGCAGGAATTCCACATGCCCGTAAACTGATTGATTTGTGACATGCCCACCAGGTGGAAATCGACTTTGGCAATGCTACAGCGGCTGCAATTGCAGCAGAGGACCATCAACGAGTACCTGTGTGAGTATGGAACAAAGAAAGGGTCAGGCCAGCTCTGCTTTTTTTCCCCACGCCAATGGCTGTTGATAAAGCATGCATGCACTATACTGACATCATTTGAGGAGGCCACAAGGATGGTGATCGGTGACAATGCATGCATCAGTGACACAATCCCTGTTGTGTTCCTGCTGGAGCAGACTCTGGCTGGCAATATGGACAGGGCACTCGAGGCAGAGCAGTTGGAGGAAGAGGACTTCCTTTTCGCTCAAAGCCCACTTTATGCAGACACCATTCTTCCTAATAGGAATGCATCGATACCACTTTTTTAGCAACGAGTACGAATACCGATACTTTTTTTCAAGTACTCACTGATACCTGTGACAGACTTAGCCGGGACAGAGGTCACTAATAAGGGCACAGGGTGAATGAGAACCCCACTATGATCTGTGGTAGTCAAACTCAATGCTGTATATATGTATATATAATGTGTGCTGTCTCATTGTGCTGTGTATTATTTGCTGTGCTAGTTTGGGGTGTGACTGTATTCCAATGTTCTACTGTGTCTGTCTGCCTTGGATTATGGGATGTTTATCTTTATGGAGGGAGGGGGATTCCTCCAGCAGCCCCCCTACTAAGACTGTTTACTGATGAGAAGTTAAACATCCCTGACCTGTGTGTCCATTGTCATTGGACAGTTTAACCCGCTCTGCTTCCAAAGGGTGGGGGGAAGTGTTTTGAAGTGGGATCTGTATAACATGTGTTTGAATAAAGATTCATTCCTGCTTGAACCTCAAGACAGAGCCTTGTCTCGTATTTGGGGGAGAATTATTTGTATGGGTTCCTTGTCCGGCTGATTGAAGTGCTCGTTAGCTGCCTTTGTGTTTGGGTATGGAATGTCCTAAACGACTCTTTTTTTTTTTTTATTTGATAATTTTTATTCATGTTTAAACACAGTACATCACATTACTCAATATACAAATTTCCAAATAGTAATAAAACCGCTTAATACCCGATGTGGTGTATAAATTCACACTATAAAAGGTACATTTCTACTCCCCCCCCCCATTGCACCATTATATATACCTTGTACCAAGCTCTTTTCCTTATGTATAACAACAAACATATTACTACTACTCCTATCTTAAGAACAACATCCTCCCTATCTTCTTCTTACTCTGTTTACTCCGTAGGGTGGGCCACCTTCATCAGCCAGGGATTCCAGATTTTTTTAAATTCTCTTAGGTTTCCTGCCCTTACAAACACTGTCCTTACTTTCCCTATTGTTTCCGACACTTCTCTACGCCAGTCAACTACCGAAGGGGGTTTCTCAGCTTGCCATCTCTTGGTTATTCCCTTTCTTGCCTGATATAGGCATCTCCGCACTGCTTTTATTTCATCTCTCCCATTACCCAAGTTCCCCCCCGCCCCTAGAATACATAGCTTTGGATCAAGTTTAAGACTCACATTAAAAAGCCTATTTATATCCTCAATCACTTCTGTCCAGTAGCGGAATAGTTTAGGACATTTCCATACCATATGTAACAAGTCTCCGTTCATTTGGCACCTAGGACACTTGGGATCTACTCTTCTCCCCCATTTAAACAGTTTTTGGGGGGTATAGTATGCCCTATGCAATAACATTAGATGCGAAAATTTCTGAGCTGGCGAGACTGAGACCTGATGGCCCCCCTTCAACACCTCCCTCCACTGGGCATCCGATATTATCCCCAGGTCTCTTTCCCACTTCTCTCTACATCTAAGTTTATTTGGCCCTTCCCTGCTATTTCTGAAGATATGTTGGTAGAGTTCAGCTATTAATCCTCTTGATCCCTCAAAACTCGCTATCATCTGAGGGATGGGTGATTGGCTCCAGCACGGACCTTGATCCCCAAACTGGGCCTGTAGTGCATGCCTAATTTGGATATAACTAAAATATGACTGCTTCGGGACACCAAATTCCTCTTTTAGGGAGGCAAAGGATTTCAGCACATTACCATTATATAATTGCTTTAATTTAGTTATCCCCCTTACCTCCCATGTTTTAATTTTCCCTATTTTTGTTAGTTCTTGAAGATGTTTGTTATCCCAAAGAGGCATATCTCCTAATATTCCCTCCATATCTTTCAGACTTTTAATACTATTCCAGATTTTTAGCATTAGTTTAACCTGGGGGTCCTATATGCAAACGAGTTTGCCTCCAACACCTCCAGCGCCCTTCTGTGGGGTGCACCTGTAGTCATTATACCAAGGTTATTATTACCCATAGGTCCACTACCTGTTCTCAGATGTTGCAACTGGGCTGCTAGAAAGTAGCAACGTGGATGCGGGACCGCCATGCCCCCCTCACCCATTGCAAGCTGTAAGGTCTGCAAACTTATCCTTGGATGCCCCCCCTCCACACAAGCCCTCTAAACAACATATCTATTTTTTTGAACCATTTACCATATATCCAAACTGGTGAATTATGTAAGATATACAATAATTGGGGCATCCACAGCATTTTAACCAAGTTGCACCTTCCAGCTACCGACAAAGGGAGTTCTTTCCATTTATCAACCTTTTTTTTAAATTTCTCCAGTAATGGGGCCATGTTATTATTTAAGAAGTGGTCTAGATCCCTTGTTACCTGGATCCCCAGGTATTTGGTTTTCTCCACTATTTTTAATGGGGTTTCTTCCAGTAAAGGTGCCTTGTTTGATGGGGTCTATTGGTAGCAGAACAGACTTCTCCCAATTTATAGTGAGGCCGGAGACCTCCCCAAAGTCTGCAAAGACTCTCATCACCTATCTTAATGACCCTTCCGTATTCCCCAGGAAAATAAGGACATCATCCGCATATAACGCGATCTTCTCCTCCCTTGTCCTTCTCCAAAATCCCTCCACCATCCTATTTTGTCTTACCGCAGCGGCCACCGGTTCCATAGCTAAGGCAAAGATCAGGGGTGATAGGGGACACCCCTGCCTTGTGCCTCTCTCCAACTGAAACTTGCTAGAGAGTACATTGTTAGTTCTGACCCTTGCTATGGGAAGTCTGTGTAGAATTTTCACCCATCTCCTAAATGAGGGGCCAAAGCCATATACCTTCAGAACCTGCCAGATGAATCCCCATTCTAGACTATCAAAAGCCTTCCCTACATCCAACATCATGACCGCTCTAGTACCCATGTTTTCTATTGGGATCTGCAGATTCAGAAAGAGCCTCCTTATATTTTCACTTGTTGACCTTTGGGGAATAAAACCTGTTTGATCCGGGTGGACTAGGCTATGGATTATTTTTTGAAGCCTGGTGGCCAGCATTTTTGCCAGGATTTTTGCATCTGAACATAATAAGGAGATAGGTCTATACAATCCAGGTTCCAAGGGATCTTTCCCCTCTTTAGGTATCATTATAATTGTGGCCTCCGTCATTGATTCAGGTAACCTCCCTTCCTGATATGCCCACTCAAACACCTTGAGAAGTTCCGGTAGCAGTATCTCCCCATATTTTTTATAGATCTCTGCCGGGAGACCATCAGGACCCGGAGATTTCTGATTGGTCAGTTGTTTTGCAGCGATTTTAACCTCTTCTAATGAGATTGGCGCCTCCAGAATCTAACAGATCAAATACCTGCGCTCTTTTTGGGGGAGTACCCAATCCCCTAACATTCCATGAGCCAATTGTAATTCCCATTAGCTATTTCCGAGTAAGATTATCACTGCGAGAAGAATAATATAAAAAAAAAAAAAAAAAACACCCAGTGACTAAGTATGGGAGTGTTCTCCATATTCAGTGAATTATGCCCATAAAAGACAAAAAAAAAAAATACATAGTTCACTGTAAAATCTACCTCGGTGCTTAATTGTAATATCAGCTATTTCAATACAAATATCATTATCCATAACCTTTGTGTCTTTATAGAATGTGACATACCTTATACTTAATGTGTTACTTGGTACCTTATATTGCATTTTAATTTTCCTGTGCTCTTTACCCCCTCCCCCCCTCCCTACCCCTCCCCCCCTCCCTACCCCTCTCCCCTTCCCTACCCCTCCCCCACCCCCCCTCCCTCCCGAATGCTAATTTATTTACCCCTCCTTCCTCCCTCCCAACCTTCCCATACCACTCTAGGTTACCCCTCCGGGCTTTTTTAATGGCCGAACCATATCCATCTACCCTTCCGTACCTCCCCCCCCACCCATCCCTCCCCCACACCCTCTCCCTCCCTCCCCCCTTATATTCAAGAAAAAAGAAAAACCTTACTATAAACACATTCCATCTCAAACCTACTTCCATTTACCGTGTCCCCAAACCATCCCCACTCCATTTATATAAATGTTAATACAGTTCATTCAAATTATGCCCAATTAATAAATATTAGTTTTCCGCAGTATATCCCCTCTATTTCTTAGTTAATTGATCTTTCTTGTCCTCCAGCCATGCTAGCGCATTAGCAGGAGACTCAAAAAACTGGCTACCCCCTAGCGCATTTATCCGCAACTTAGCTGGGTAAAGAAGGGCATATGAGACGTTATATTTCTGGAGGCTACGCTTGACCCCCAGAAACTCAGCTCTGCGTCTCTGGAGGTCCGGAGAGAAATCGGGGAATATTGATATTCTTGCATCTTTATATAGGATCTTCCCCATTTCACGAGCTTTACGTAAAAGTTTTATTTTATCCTTGTAGTTTAAAAATTTAATTAGAATCGGTCTTGGGGGGTTTCCCGGGGGGGGCCTAAACGGAACTCTATGCGCCCTTTCTATAGAAAACTGCTGTGTAAATGTTTCGCCTCCAAATACCCCCAACATCCAGTTCTCCAAAAATACAATATGGTCCAGGCCTTCACTCCCCTCAGGGATTCCCACCACTCTCACATTGTCCCTGCGAAGTCTATTTTCTATTTCATCGACTTTCCCTACAAGCTTTTCGATTTTTTCCCTCCAGATCTTTGCTTCTTGTTTCATAGGGAGTAGATCATCCTCTATTAGACTTATTCTCTTTTCCGCCTCTGTCACCCTTTCAGTTGTCATCTTAAGATCCTGGCGTACTAGGGTCAGCTCCTATTTAATGTCCTTCATTTGCTCTCCCAGTGTCCCCATGCATGCGCTTATTGCCAAAAAGATATCTTTTAGGGAGGGTTCTCCTTCCACCATGGAGATTGGAGCTGGCAAGGCCTCTGTTTCCTTGTTGACGGTTCCTGAGCCTTTTGTGGTAGAGTTCTTTGTACTGGGGATACTTATGGGCTGACCCGTATGACCCTGGCTTTTCCTGTCTGTTACTGATTTGGTCTGAGCTTGCTGCCCTCCCTTGTTTGGGGTATGTTTTGCTGCCAGGACCAGTTTCTCTAGTTTAGCGGAAGCTGCCACCACCGCTGCTGTTGCCCCCGCCACAGTAAGATGCAAGCCTTTTTCCTTCTCCTTGTCCTTAGCTGACCGCAAGGATTGAGTTCCCATGTTTTCCTGGTTGGAATGCTCATCTCCCTTTCTTCTCCCTGTCATATTGATTTTCTCCTGGGCTATCTTGTTCTCCTTAAACCTCTTGTATGCTTATGCACTTGTAATGCCAACTGTTGATGTTTATTTTAATTGCTCCTTACCACCAGCCTGGCCGTTTACTAAATCTCAAGTTTACACAAAATTGCCTAATGACAGTCCTGGTCTGGTATCTGGCCTCTCACCCTCTCAGCTACAGATATTTAGTAAGATATTAGTAAGTCATACGATGTTCTTGTATACCATATCAGGTCTCCCCCTCCAGAGCTCACAGTCCCCCTTTTATACTGCAGGCCACTTAGGGTCCCTTAATACACCCCTTCACAGTTCTTAGTATTAACCCAGTAGTAGGAAGTCAGGACAGTCCAAGAAGCAGCAAGGGGAGTCAGCTCAGTACCTCCCTTCCACACTACAGGGGGGGGCTTTCGAACTTTAGTCCCAGCTTTTAGACAGGGTTCAACCTAAGGGGAGACTTCAGGGGCTTTCTTCAGGGTTCCTCTGTTAATGCTAATGAGTGATCAGCTAACAGTCCAAAGCACAGTACAGACAGGATACTTTACTATGTACCTGTTGCTTGCATGCAGCGGTCTCTCTGAGGCTCCGTCTCCTCACTTGCGCTGGTAGCCAGACCGAGCTCTCGCTCTCTTTCTCCCCTCTCGCGATGCTTGTGCTGTCTCCGCTACGCTCCGTGTCACTCCTTGACCCCCGCCGACCTCACACCGCCCCGAGCGGCGTCCCGAGTAACACCCCGTCCGCCGCTCCAGCAGCCGCTCCAGTGATCTGAGTAGACAGGGATCCGGGGGCCCACAGAGTATTCCCGGGATCGGGATAGCCCAGCAGAGGGGACAGAGGTTCAGTGCAATGCAGTGAGTCAGAGGGTCTAGGCTGGGGAGACATTAGGTTTAAGTAATAGAGATTGTGGGCGTGGCCGGAAGCGGATGGAGGTGAGAGGTGTGGAGTGAGTGTGTTAACCCATCCTGCTCCATGAAGCCCTGGAAGCCCTGCGGATAACCGTTTCCCCCAGTACCTGCAAGATACCCTAAATGACTCTAACCCCTTTCATACTCGGGGTGTCGTTACAACTGGTGGCAAGCAGCGGGATCACAGCCCAGAAGGACAGCTACAGGAAGACACAGGACAATGGAAGCACAGTATGAAAGGCTACAGTGCTCTACCCTCAAGGACTTACTGGAGAAACAGGGGCCGACCGGCCAACAACCGTAAGAAGAGGGATATTATCGCAGAACTAGTCAAAATGGATAGAGCTGAAAGACCCAACATAACCGAAAGGCCCAGCATAACAGACAGGATACCCGAAGAGGCAAGTTTTGATTGGGCTGTTAAAATAGGACTGGCACATTATGGTCCTAACCCTACAGCGGAGATCATAGATCTAGTTATAGCGGCTGTGGATGCAACTTGGCTACAGCAAAGAGGTGCTGCAGCAGCAGAAGTCACAGCAGCACCAACTGAAAGGAGAGGTACAGATACCAGTCGCCATGGAAGAGGAATTCAGAAGGAGGTTGCGAGAGATGCAAATACAGCATAGAGGACCAGTATCAGAGCAGGTCCTGCTGGGATGGTCTGATTCTATCTGATGCAAACTCTGGAAGGAAGCGCTAGCCCATGAGCAGCGACACCAGGGAAAAGTTCTCCCCTCCATCCATGTAAGGTACTGGTCGCAGTATGAAGTATGAATGCTGTTATTGGGGGAACAGCCAAAGCAGGAGTGGACAGCTGAGTTAAGCAGGCTGATCCGGGCAGAGATGCGGTTGGACGAGAGCTACAGAGCCCTCCAGTGGTATGTAGCCCGAAAGTGCCCGTGGTCAGTGGATGACAGCCCCACAGAAGGCTTTGACTATGATGGCCTGGGGTTGTTGTATTGGAGGGTGTCCAGGGACCCTGACTTTGGGAGTGATAGGGAGTGGCGTTTGGAGGAAATAATGGAGCACAGAGAGCGAAGACTGAATGTCTCGGAAGTGCACTGGGCACAGGAAGATTTGGAGTCTCTGGCCGTTCAGGAATGGGAGCTGGAGATTGCTTAGCAGCAGGGTGGGGCTCCCTTTACTTGGGACTATCAGGAAATACAAGTTGACAACTCTGAAATCCTGGCTGAAGAAATCGTCAGTGGAAAATCTGGAGATCGCCATCCCCAAAGCTGAAGTGCTGACAACAGGGCAGAGTTCTGCTAACCTCTGCCCAGCACTGATAGCATCTTCTGGGTTCCATGGACATGAGATTGTGAACTTCTATCCCCAGACACCAGTTGCAGAGACAGGGGATTTGATAGACTTTTCTGCTGAGGAGGAACAGCCTGATGAGCCTCCAGCAGAACAGCTGGTATCAGGGCCAAACTTCAGTGTGCTCTGCCCAGCACCAACAACAGTATCTGTGGGGTTTGAAGGAACTTCCCCAGGTGAGGCGCTGGTCACTGGACAGAGGGTCCAACACCTCTTCCCACACCTGTGGCAGTTCCGGAGGCTCATGGTGAGAAGGTGGCAATCACTTCCCAGTGGATTTCAGAGATGCAGGGAGGAGAAGCAGCCATTTTCCCTCCTCAACAAGGGTTCGTGCACCTGGGAGACAATACCAGTGAAAGGGAGTTCCAACAGCAGATGGTGCCCCAGAATGATGACACCAACCCACCTGAAGCGCTGGCAACCGGGCAGAGTGCTACTAACCTCTGCCCAGCACCGGCAACTACAGAATTCCAGGGAGCTGGGGCAGTCGGCCTCCCTCCCCAACAATTAGCCGGAGCAGATGGTGTGGGGTTTCCAGCAGAAGGGCTGGCAACAAGGCAGAGTGCTGCTGGCCTCTGCCCTCAACTAATAGAGGACGAATTTCCTGTAAGGGTGGATGGAGCTTCAGTCCCCACCTGTATACCCCAGGGATGCTGGGCAGTCGGCCCAGATCACCAACAGCATGATGGAGTGAGCTCAGTCACCCTGTCTTCTCCCCAGCGGCTGAAAGGACTCCAGGGAGAAGGACCAGTTCAGACTTCTCCCCAGCGGCGGGCATGTTCTCTGAGAGAGGCAGAGGTTGGCTGGGTGAGTAATACTCTGGAACAATTTGTTTGGGGTACTGTGTGGATACCAGCAATAGAGGACTGGAACTACTGACCAACTTCGAAGTCAACCCGTCTGGGGTCTCCTCCTGTGTTAGTCTCCTGCCGAAAGGGAAGAAATGTGACAGACCTAGCCGGGACAGAGGCTTTTGGAGGGGACTGAATGCTAGCCTCTTGCTGACCGATTATAGGCCCTGGCATTTGGGGGAACGGTGCTCTTTGTGAGCTGTATGCCTGCGGACCCTTGAGGTGGTGTTACTTTAGATTCAGGTCCATGTCCCCCAAGACACACAGACTCCGGGGACCCGGGATATACCATTGTGACGGGAGTCACTAATAGGGGCACAGGGTGAATGAGAACCCCACTATGATCTGTGCTAGTCAAACTCAATGTTGTATATATAATGTGTGCCGTCTCATTGTGTTGTGTACTATTTGCTTTGCTAGTTTGGGGTGTGACTGTATTCCAATGTTCTATTGTGTCTGTCTGCCTTGGATTATGGGATGTTTATCTCTATGGAGGGAGGGGGGATTCCTCCAGTAGCCCCCTGCTAAGACTGTTTACTGATGAGAAGTTAAACACACCAGACCTGTGTGTCCATTGTCATTGGACAGTTTAACCCGCCCTGTTTTCCAAGGGTGGGGGGGAAGTGTTTTGAAGTGGGATCTGTATAACATGTGTTTGAATAAAGATTCATTCCTGCTTGAACCTCAAGACAGAGCCTTGTCTGGTATTTGGGGGAGAATTATTTGTATGGGTTCCTTGTTCGGCTGATTGAAGTGCTCGGTAGCTGCCTTTGTGTTTGGGTATGAAAGGTCCTAAACGACTTTAACCCCTTTCATACTCGGGGTGTCATTACAATACCAATTACAGATACCTATTTCCGGCATTTAGGGAGATCAGGATGAGGAGGAGCAGGGAGAGGGGTCTCCATCATCTATCAGTGTGCTGTGTAATATTTCCATCTGGATGAGTCCAAGTGATGAAGAAACACAGCAATCCCAACTCTTAGCACTTTTATCTCCACAACTACGAGGACCATGCTGTCATCTTTCGTCCTTTTCCTCTAGTCCCATCTCCTCCATCTTATGTCCCCCTCCTCCTGCAGTCTATACAACATGTTTGAGTGCAGGAGTAAGTAACATAAAATATAGGGTATTGAGTGCAGAAGTCAGGGTGAGAGTGGGTTGTGGGTGTAGGGAGAGAGAGAGAGAGAAAGGGGGGAAAATGTGTGAGGGAGAGTGGGGGCAAAGACAGAAAAAAAGAGGCAAAATAAAAATAGAGAGGGAGAGAAATAAAGATTATATTTGGCACTACAAATCACAGCATGGCAGAATCCCATTCCTCAGCTCACGCAGCACAAGGAGATGTCCACCAAAGGAGTCACTACAGCCTGTCAGTCTTCCCCCCATTATATATATATATATATCTATATATATATATATATATATATATATATGGGAAGCAGAGGGGTAACAATGGTGTCCTGAGTATAGCACAGCTGTATCCTAGCCCACACACAGAGCAGCACAGGGTTAAACCATGGGGCTCGGTCTAGCCTAACAGATGGGCTGTATAGCACATAGGCAGTACAGGGTTAATGTTACGTACCTTTTAGTAGTACCTCTTACAGCCCTGGCTCAGGAGCCACTGGAGTGGGAACAGTGGCCTCGAGAGCACAGTGAGGTAGGAGTGCCTGTGAGTACTGTGATGATAGACACAGATGGATGGATGGATGATGAGCCACCAGATAGGCCCGGGATGCCGGTGTCAGCAGAAGCCGGTGCAGGTCAGCAACCTGGTGAGCTGGCAGGTACAGGAGTAGTAGCAGGCTGGAGCAAGGTTAGACAAGCCGGGTCAAACACAGGTAGTCAGGCAGAGTTGGCAACAGGATATCAAGCAAGGAAGTCATTTTAGCAGGGTCAAGGCAAGCCGAGGTCAGGGTTGGAGATAACAGGTAAATCAACAGAGCCGGGTCAATACGGATGATCAGAAGGCAGGTACAGATTTCCAGAACACACAAGCTGCAGATCAAACAGCACTGCACCTCTGTCTTGCCACAGCAGGTCCCTGACATTGCCCCCTCCCAAAGGGCAGCCTCCGGATGCCTAACTGGCCTCTCTTTTCTGGATGGGCAAGAAAAAAAGCACGGATCAACCTCCTTGCATGAATGTTACATTCAGGCTCCCAGGATTCGGGCCATACCCTTTACACTTAATTAAGTACTGTACTTGATTTCGCCATCTCCTACAATCTAGGATGGCCTCTACTTCGTATTCCTCACTTCCGTCAACCAGAATAGGTTCTTGTGGTCTGGACCCTCTGTCAGGAAAGGGGTCAGGTACTGCAGGCTTGAACCCTTAATGAATCAGGTAAGGATAGTTCATACGATATCTCGTTAATTCTTTTCTTTACTGGAAATGGTCCTATGAACTTGGGTGCCAGTTTTCTTGAAGGCCATGCCCACCTAAGATTAGTTGTGGAGAGCCATACCTGGTCGCCCAGCTGCAGATTCAAATTACCTCTTCTCTTCCTATCGAAAGCCCTCTTGCTGTCCGCCTGAGCCTTTGTCACTGCCTCCTGCAGTGAGGATTCTGGAAAAAAGTCAGGTAAAAATGACAAGTGAAAGCCATAGTTAGTGAAGACTCCGTAGCAGAATGACTGGCGTTATTGTACGCAAATTCTGCCAGGGGCAGTAAGGACGGATTGTCTTGGACAAAGGTTGTGAAACATCTGATATATTGCTCGAGGGTCTGAATAGTCGCCTGTGTCTGCCCATTAGTTTGAGGGTGGTAGGCTGAGGACAAGGCTATTTCAATTTGCAAGGTTTCACACAAGGCCCTCCAGAAGCATGAAGTGAATTGCACTCCTCTAACCGATACAATGTTTGCGGAGACTCCATGTAATCTGACAATTTCCTTAACAAATACTTGGGCAGTCTCCATGGCGGATGGGGTACCTTTTAGCGGCAGGAAGTGGGCCATTTTGGACAATCCATCTACAACTACAAAGATTGCAGTACATCCTTCAGAGCATGGAAGTTCTACTATAAAATCCATGGAGATCATCAGGAACAGGTAAAGGTTTCAACAGTCCCCAGGCCCGACTTCTTGCCGTTTTATTCTGAGTGCAGACAGGGCATGAGTTTACATACTTTTTGCAGAACTCCTCCAGACCAGGCCACCAGAATGTGCATCGCACCAGCTCAAGGGTCTTATGGACACAAAAGTGACCTGTCAGCAGATGATCCCTCCAAAGTAGACCATCCATAGATGTCAGGGTGACCCAGGGGGGTTTAGAAATGTCCATGGAAGCTTCCTTGAGTCGGGAGAGAATGTCTGTTTGTAAAAGCAGAAAGTTGCCTGCGGGTAGGATAGTGTCTAGGACAGATAGATCCTTGGGGTTGTCATACATACGTGATAAAGCGTCCGGTTTAACATTCTGTGATCCAGGTCGGTAAGTAATGTGAAAGGAAAAACGTGAAAAGAACAGGGCCCATCGAGCCCATCGAGCTTGCCGTGGTTTCAGCCGTCTGGCAGATCTTAGGCATTTGAGATTTTTATGGTCAGTGTATATTAATACTGGGTGGACGGCCCCTTCCAACAAGTATCTCCACTCTTCTAATGCTACCCTGATGGCAAGTAGTACTCAATCTCCAACATCATAATTTGTCTCCGCAGGAGAAAGTTTCAGTGAAAAAAAGGCCACAGGATGCATTAAGTCTTTGATGCCCTGACGTTGAAAAATAACTGCCTCTACTGCTATTTCGGATGCATCCACTTCGAAGGATGTAGGGCAGTGATGGGTCAGGATGGCTGAGAATTGGGGCTGAGGTAAAAAGTCTCTTAAGTGTCTTGGAAGCTTTTTGGACTTCCAAATTTCAACGGAATCGCAAGTTCTGCTTGGTCAGAGTGATGGGAGTGATTATGGTAGAGAATCCTTTAATGAACTTCCTGGAAAAAATTGCAAAACCTACAAAACGCTGCACTCCTTTTTTGTCCAGAGGCACAGGCCAATCTAATATAGCGGACACCTTGTGGGGATCCATCTTAATGCCAGCTGTGGAAATCACTAATCCTAGGAAGTGGATGCTCTGCTGCTCAAACTCGCATTTTTCTGCCTTTGCATACAATCAGTGTTGGCGAAGCCAGCATAACACCCTGCAGACATGTTCCCGATGTTGGCCAAGTGATCCAGGGAAAATTAAGATATCCAAGTAGACGATTACAAAAATGTCCAGGAAATCTTTAAACACGTCATTGATAAAATGCTGGAAGGCAGGGGCATTGCAGAACTCAAATGGCATGACCAAGTATTCGTAGTGGCCGAACCGGGTACGGAAGGCTGTCATCCACTCATCCCCAGCTCGGATGCGGACCAGATTATAGGCTCCCCTCAGCTCTAACTTGGTAAGATGGTGGCAGATCGTAACCTCTGAAACAGCTCAGGCATCAGGGGCAAAGGATAGTGGTTTTTGACCGAAATCTTGTTTAACTCACGGTATTTCACACATGGACGCATAGTTTGGTCCTTCTTAGTTACAAAAAATATTCCGGCACCTGCTTGAGAGGTAGAAGGGCGGATGAAACCCTTTTCTAGATTTTCATCAATGTACTCCTTTAGTGCTTCCCGCTCCCGTTATGATAGGGGAAAGATGTGCTTAAAGGGGATCTCAGCTCCAGGGAGGAGCTCGATTGGGCAGTCATAGGGGCGATGAGATGGAAGGGTATCTGCTCCTCATTTACTGAAAACATCAATAAATTTGTGGTATGGTGCAGGTACTGTCTGGAGAGTGTACTGATCAGAGTCCATACATAGCAGTGTGGTTGGTGGCTCGGGGGGGCCTTGATATAAAGTGTTCCTGAAAGTAAGAAGATAAGAACTTGATCTCCCGTGATATCCAATTAATTTGGGGATTGTGGGCCTGGAGCCAGGGTAGGCCCCGAAATCACAGGGAATAATGGAGAGGAAATAGTATCCAGAGTCAGTAGCTCCCTATGTTGGGAGAGGATGGTAACAGGTAGTGAAGTCTCCTGGGTTACTTGTCCTGACTTAGTGCAAGAGCCATCGGCCAGGTAAACAGAAAGTCTGTGTGTTTTTTGTTGCAGAGGGATGTGTTGCTGAATGGCAAAGGTTGAGTCAATAAAGCAGCTGCATGCTCCAGAGTCAATGATGGCGTTGACTGAAACTGTCCTTTCCGGGAGCTGGAAAGAGAGAGGGAGGGCAAGATGGGTTGCATTGGCAGATAATGTTGATAGATAAGCAGGAATAGGAGATGGGCACTTATGCATCTTGGCAGGGCAGCTGCACACGTAGTGGCCGGCCTCACCACAGTAGAGGCAAAGGTTGTGCTGTCGGCGGTGTGCTCGCTCTTCAGGGGACAGAGCTGTTCGCATGAATCCTAATTGCATAGGCTTGGAGGTGTCAGGTATCGAGCTGGCAGGATTTGAACGGGCCAGCAACAAGTAGCGGGAGGCAGGAACTGGCTCTCTCGGGGTCATCCATACTGGGCGGCTCTGCTGGGAGGACTGTTCTCACCGATGCTCAGAAAATCGTCGATCGATCTGGATAGCCAGGGTGATCAGTGCTTCAAGGGTGTTTACGTGTACCAACTCGGGCAAGCTCATCTTTGAGGCTTTCGGAGAGTCCCATGCGGAACTGGTGTCGCAGAGCTGTGTCATTCCATTGGGTGTCTGTGCTCCAGCGCCTGAAGTCCGTAACATAGTCCTCAGCCGCTCGGCGGCCATGCTGGAGCGCAAACAGGGCAGACTATGCCGCAGCAGTCCGCTGAGGATCCTCATAAAGCTGGGCCATGGCGTCAAAGGAGGATGACACAGCAATGCGTTTGCGTGTTTTTTTCGAGCAGCCGGTGGGCCCAGGTCTGGGGTTCTCCTTGGAGTAGGGTTATTACAAGTCCTACTTTGGTCAGAGGTTGTAGAGCAAAGTACAGCTGGCATGCATTTCGGAATGCTCGGAACTTAGTTCGGTCCCCTGCGAATCTCTCGGGGATAGGAAATCTGGGCTCGGGTGGGAGCATCAACACCGGAGTAATAGAAACAGTCTTTATAGGTGCAGCGGTGAGTGCAGGAGCTGCACTGCCAGGACCTGATAAATTCTGTACTCGTTCCTCCAACTTGACATAGCCCTCCTGTAGGGATTTAACGGCTTGCGTGAGGGCTGCGAGATGCTGACAAATCTCCTCTACTGGTGAGGTTCCTCCTGCAGACTCAGTCATGGCTGTTTGATACTGTGACGTACCTTGTAGTAGAGTTTGATTTGTAGAAGGAGACCTCCCTTACAGCCCTGGCTCAGGAGCCACTGGAGTGGGAACAGTGGCCTTGAGAGCACAGTGAGGTAGGAGTGCCTGTGAGTACTGTGATGATAGACACTGATGGAGGTCTGTGCAGGTCGTGCAGGTCAGCGACTTGGTGAGCTGGCAGGTACAGGAGTAGCAGCAGACTGGTGAGACAAGCCGAGTCAAACACAGGTAGTCAGGCAGAGTAGGACTGTAGGCTGGAGCAGAGTCAGATGAACAGGTAGAAGTTTGCAACAGGGTATCAAGCAAGGAAGTCCTTTTAGCAGGGTCAAAGAGAGGAATTTGTCTTTGTTAGCAGATAAAACATGGTCTGTTGATCCCATCCCCATATACATATAGTAAGACCAATTTCCTCAGAAAAGTGGGACTTTAAATGGATAACAGACAGAGGGAGTGTAGAGAAATAAATGGATTTTTATTACATGAATAGATAACTCATGGTGAAAAACACAATACAAAGCATTGGATGAAACCAGGACATATACATGAAAAACACAAAATTAAAAGACCAACTATGAACCAAAGCTTAGAAGCTGTCAGGACAACAGACCATCCAACGCGTTTCAAAAAGCACACATGGTTTTTATCTTCTTCAAGGACTAAACCGAGCTTATTAGTTTAAAATTTGTAAGTTGGATCTATAGTGATAAAGTAAATATCATCACAAACATGTACATAAGTATTTAAACATAGTCATGTGAGACAGCATGAACTACAACAGGTTTACATACAGTGATACTGACTGCTGATAGGAGCGTTTCATCAACACGAATACGATATTCAGTTAGGAAAAAAGAGGGGATCGGGAGAGAATATCCGTCCCAAGCACCCGTAGATCAGACTGCCACGCACCCAAGAATGGGGAATGTTTGCCTAAAGGATATGCTGCAGTGAGCAGGGAGAAATTTAAATTGCCAGGACTGTCTGAAAATGAATCTAGATGGAAAACAACAGGTATGGAAAACATATCATTATCCTAGTTATATAGCTTAAAAAGAACACTAAATGAGAGCAGTGAAAAGCATAAATCGCTAAGATTATAAGCTTACTTACTCAGAAGTTTGAGCATTTGTGTGCCAATTAGATCCAAGAAAAATCAGCCAGATAAGGCATGATCTGACTGTCCGTGTCCTAATTGTGTCTAGTAGTTGGACAGGACACAGTGGAGGAAAGTATTAAGTAATTGAAGTATCAACACATAGTGGTAATGTGGATACTTGGTGATAGAAAATGCTCAGTGCCACGTCCTTACATGTTACATATAAAGGAAGAAAAATTGGGCTTTGGACTTTCTTGGCACAATAAACACTGTAGTAATAAGATTAAAAATCCAATTTATTGAAGATTATTTAAAAATATAAAAAGGACAGAGACAGAAATAAGTTCATAACCATACATTTACAATTTATACACTCCATACAAAGCTCTGTAGTATAGAAATCAATTATGCAGTAATTGGGGTTACCAATATACATATGATTATATAGAAATTAAAGAAGAGCTATGCAGAGATAGTGATCGATGGTGAGAACTCGCTCAACATGTTGCACGCCGAAGTGCTTCTTTAGGAGCACAAAACAAAATACTGGAATATACAAAACATCCAATAAATACAATGAGGATAAAAATTCATAATAATAAAAGAAACTATATAATCAAGATATTGCAGGTATTGGTATATCCGTCACTAAAGCCCAAAGGATGGCACTAAGATACAATCAGGGTAATATTCAAATACCATGGGGACATATGTAACATGATAGTGATATTGGTACATGGCATATATGTCTAATTTAGTCTGTTTGAATCACGACAATTGTGACTGCCAGGGGAGGGGAAGAAGTATAGAGAAGAACATGTGAAAATGGACCAAAAGGGGAGGGGGGGGAAAAAAGGGAAGGGAAGGAAAAAGAAAAAGAGGGAACATAGGAGGGAAGGGAAGGTAAAGTTGAAAGAGAAGGAAGGAGAAGAGAAGGGGGAGGGGAGAAAGGTAGGAAAGTAGGTTCAGTCTGAGAGGCTGATAACTCTGACCATAAACAGATGTAAATATCTAATTGTAGATATATATGTGTCTCGCAGTTGTCCCTTAAGGGGGACACTTGATACTTAGTGATTATTGGAAAGTAAGCGTGGTACCCAATATAATATATTAGCATAGGCCAGTAAGAGAGACCTACTAGCAGCCTGGTACAATAAGGCAATGTATTGCCAGTACCTGCTAGTAACATAATGCAATAAGGTAATATATTGCCAGTAGCCATATATAAATATTTCTACCAGCAATAAGGGGTATTAGTTGGCTAATAATAGTAACTATAAATTCCTGGTTTATTTATCTAGTAAGAGATATGCATCCTAATGAAAGGAAGATTTAATTGTGGGTATTAGTATTTGTTTTATACTTATTTTTAGTTATTTTTATTTTTCATATGCTGCGACCACTGAGTATGCATGGTATTGATGAGATAAAAACTACACTTACCATGAGAAAATTTGATGGGTTGAACAATATGTATGTACATAGAAGTAAAAAGTGTCTCCACTAGGTTCTAGACCTTCAGCCCAATGGTGCAAAGATAGACCACAGTAAGCATATGACAAAAACGGATGGTATCTCGATTGATGGCAGGAGATAGAGATATAATTATATCAAGTCTCTGAGAAAGCTTATAGGGGTTAATCCGTATCCAAGTCGTATGGCTAAGTCAGACAAGCAAACCCACAAGAAAGAAAAAAAGAAAGATGATATGAACATAAATAGGTATGGATTTTGTCAATGTTCCCACTGTGTTACATTGACAAAATCCTTACCTATTTATGTTCATATCATCTTTCTTTTCTTCTTTCTTGTGGGTCTGCTTGTCTGACTTAGCCATACGACTTGGATACGGATCAACCCCATAAGCTTTCTCAGAGACTTGATATAATTATATCTCTATCTCATGCCATCAATCGAGATACTATCCGTTTTTGTCATATGCTTACTGTGGTCTATCTTTGCACCATTGGGCTGAAGGTCTAGAACCTAGTGGAGACACTTTTTACTTCTATGTACATACATATTTTGTTCAACCCATCACATTTTCTCATGGTAAGTGTAATTTTTATCTCATCAATACCATGCATACTCAGTAGTTGCAGCATATGAAAAATAAAAATAACTAAAAATAAGTATAAAACAAATACTAATACCCACAATTAAATCTTCCTTTCATTAGGATGCGTATCTCTTACTAGATAAATAAACCAGGAATCTATAGTTACTATTATTAGCCAACTAATACCCCTTATTGCTGGTAGAAATATTTATTTATGGCTACTGGCAATATATTACCTTATTGCATTAGGTTACTAGCAGGTACTGGCAATACATTGCCTTATTGTACCAGGCTACTAGTAGGTCTCTCTTACTAGCCTATGCTAATATATTATAATGGGTACCACGCTTACTTTCCAATAATCACTAAGTATCAAGTGTCCCCCTTAAGGGACAACTGCGAGACACATATATATCTACAATTAGATATTTACATCTGTTTATGGTCAGAGTTATCAGCCTCTCAGACTGAACCTACTTTCCTACCTTTCTCCCCTCCCCCTTCTCTTCTCCTTCCTTCTCTTTCAACTTTACCTTCCCTTCCCTCCTATGTTCCCTCTTTTTCTTTTTCCTTCCCTCCCCCCCCCTTCTCTTTTGTTCCATTTTCACATATTCTTCTTTATACTTCTTCCCCTCCCCTGGCAGTCACAATTGTCGTGATTCAAACAGACTAAATTAGACATATATGCCATGTACCAATATCACTATCATGTTACATATGTCCCCATGGTATTTGAATATTACTCTGATTGTATCTTAGCGCCATCCTTTGGGACTTAGTGATGGATATACCAATACCTGCAATATCTTGATTATATAGTTTCTTTTATTATTACAAATTTTTATCCTCATTGTATTTATTGGATGTTTTGTATATTCCAGTATTTTGTTTTGTGCTCCTGAAGAAGTGCTTCGGCGTGCAACATGTTGAGTGAGTTCTCACCATCGATCACTATCTCTGCTTAGCTCTTCTTTAATTTCTATATAATCGTATGTATATTGGTAACCCCAATTACTGCATAATTGATTTCTATACTACAGAGCATTGTATGGAGTGTATAAATTGTAAATGTATGGTTATGAACTTATTTCTGTCTCTGTCCTTTTTATATTTTTAAATAATCTTCAATAAATTGGATTTTTAATCATATTACTACAGTGTTTATTGTGCCAAGAAAGTCCAAAGCCCAATTTTTCTTCCTTTATACGTAACAGTGGAGGAAAGGGTATCACCTACACTGAAGGATCTGTAATGATCTGTGGATCAAACAGAAAAACATTCTATTTATAGTGACATTTGTTGGTGCTAAGCTGGATATAAAAGCATATAAAAACAGACTGTCTCCATACACAGCACCAAACGGCTGGCTGAGAGAGCAGAATGTAGATATCAAAAGAGTTTACCCACCTTACTCTTGAGATTTATTTGGCATGGCTCATTGTCAGTCAAACGACAGGGAATGAGCTGTAAAAAGACCTAGCTTTAAATAGGCGTCAGTGTTATTACTGACAGTCTGCATCTGTACCAGCCAGTTAGATCATTGATGACTGGCTGATGACATCTTGTGGCTAAAAAAAAGGATAACAACAGGGAAAGGGGTTTACTGATTACTAAATAGATATGTTTGAAGCTGTGGAGCTTGGTGTAAGTGGAGCTGGATTAAGTGGGAGTTATAAACAAGTGTTAGAGTATACAAGTCTTGCTGTCTGTTGGTGTTTGCTGCTGTCAGTTGGTGTGTGTATTGCTGCTGTCTGTTGGTGTGTGTATTGCTGCTGTCTGTTGGTGTGTGTATTGCTGCTATCTGTTGGTGTGTGTATTGCTGCTGTCGGTGTTTGCTGGGTTGCATTTTGGGGACTTTTCCTTTTAGTTTTTAACTTGCATTTTGCTGTCACTTTTTAAATAGCTTTTTTTTTTTTTTTTTTTCTGTTTCATCAGTCTATCAATTAAGGGGTGTGGTTAATTGCTCCCAGGTGCCTATTTAACTTGTTGTAGGACTCAGTTGAGCGTGCTCAGTTTGAAGCTGTGGAGCTTGGTGTAAGTGGAGCTGGATTAAGTGGGAGTTATAAACAAGAGTTTAAAACAGGAGGTTATAACAGGGGTCATAGTACCTGTGTAGTGTGAGTATCTGAGTGTTGTCTGAGTAGTGTGTGTGGATCGTTAGTACTTGTGTATTGTGTACCTGTGTATTGTCTTGTACCTGTGTATTGTCTTGAGTATTAGTGCCAGGAAGCTAGTTGTTAGATAATTTGGACAGGGTAAAATCCCCAAATCCTCACTAAATTTAATAGGTACGATGCCCGGCGGGTGTGGAGAGGCGACTCTTTGTACATCTTGCCGCATGTATGCGTTCCTTGATCATCCGATCGAGGGCGAATACTGCTGTGCAAAATGTAAGCACATTGTTTCCCTGGAAGCCCAGGTTCTTAATCTGGGGAAGCAACTGTCAGCACTGAGAAGTCCCTCCATACTAAAGGTGAGCCAGGAACGTACACGGCAGGTGCCGGCAGGGGCCAGCAGGGGCCAGCACAGAGGCGGGTGGAGACAAAGAGGTGCAGGCACTAGCAAAGAGTAGATGGGTGACAGTCAGGAGGGGTAGAGGGGGAAGTGCCAGGGAGGCCGATCCAGGACTGGAGCATCCCAATAAGTACGCTCCATTGAGTGACATTGGTGTAACCAGTCAGGGACCAGCACTGCTGGAGTTGAGGGACTTTCCTAGCTGCCAGGGGAAGAACTCCTCCAGTGAGAGTGGGGGGGCAGCAAAGGGAAAGGAAAGACAGATTCTGGTGGTAGGGGACTCAATTCTTAGAAGGACAGAGAGGGCAATCTGTAACCAAGACCTGAAGCGCCGAACAGTATGTTGTCTACCGGGCGCTCGGGTTCGGCACATCACGGATCTTGTGGACAGATTACTGGGAGGGGCTGGGGAAGACCCGGCTGTCATGGTGCACGTTGGCACCAATGACAAAGTCAGAGGCAGATGGAGTGTCCTAAAGAACGATTTTAGGGACTTAGGAGCTAAATTGAGGAAAAGGACCTCCAAGGTAGTGTTCTCAGGAATACTACCGGTACATCGAGCCACACCAGAGAGGCAGAGGGAGATTAGGGAAGTAAACAAGTGGCTGAAGAGCTGGTGTAGTAAGGAGGGGTTTGGGTTCCTGGAGGACTGGGCCGACTTCTCAGTCGGTAACCGGTACTATAGAAGGGACGGACTGCACCTAAATGAGGAGGGTGCAGATCTGCTGGGAATGAAGATGGCCAAAAAGGGGTTTTTAAACTAGGCGATGGGGGGGAGGGTCCAGAAACAGTGATAGCCAGCGCGGAAGATACTCCAGAGGGTAGTATTGGGGGCATTAGTGGTAGGTTAACCAAAGCACAAAAACGCAAGGTGAGTATAGTAGCAAGTCCAAGTTGCAATCTTAAAACACCCAATACGAGGACAATATGCGACCGGTCTAAACTATGTGGCATGTTCACCAATGCCAGGAGCCTGGCGGACAAGATGGGTGAACTAGAGATACTGTTGTACAAGGAGGATTTGGATTTTGTGGGAATTTCAGAGACCTGGTTCAACAGCTCTCATGATTGGCTGGCAAACATTCAAGGGTATACCCTATACCGCAAGGATAGAGAGGGTAAAAAAGGGGGAGGGGTATGCCTATATATCAAGAATAATGTACAAGTGAATGTGAGAGATGACATCACTGAGGGGGCTAGGGAGGAGGTGGAATCTTTATGGGTAGAGCTCCAAAGGGATGAAGCTAAGGGGAAAATAATACTGGGAGTATGCTATAGGCCCCCTAACCTGAGGGAGGAAGTGGAGACGGATCTCCTATCACAAATTGGATTAGCAGCAAGGATGGGAAGTGTTATCATAATGGGGGATTTTAATTATCCAGACATAGACTGGGCGGAGGGAACCGCGCATTCATTTAAGGCTCGCCAGTTCCTTAATGTCTTGCAGGACAATTTTATGGGTCAGATGGTAGACGTACCAACTAGAAATAAAACATTACTAGATCTACTGATTACCAACAATACAGACCTGATAACAGATGTGGAAATACGGGGCAATTTAGGTAACAGCGATCACAGGTCAATTAGTTTCAGTATAAATCACACAAATATGAGACATGAAGGGAACACAAAGACACTGAATTTCAAAAGAGCCAACTTCCCTAAACTACAAACCTGGCTAAAAGGCATAAATTGGGATAAAATATTAGGAACAAAGAATACAGAGGAGAGATGAGTTTGCTTTAAGAGCATATTAAATAAGGGCATTAGCCAATGTATCCCATTGGGTAATAAATTTAAAAGAGCGAACAAACATCCTGGATGGCTTAACTCCAATGTAAAAATGCATATAAAAGCAAAGGAGAAGGCCTTCAAAAAATACAAGGTTGAGGGATCATCCACAGCATTCAGAATTTATAAAGAATGCAATAAGAAATGTAAGGGTGCAATTAGGATGGCTAAGATAGAACATGAAAGACACATAGCGGAGGAGAGCAAAAAAAATCCCAAGAAATTCTTTAAGTATGTAAACAGTAAAAAAGGGAGGACAGACCATATTGGCCCCATAAAGAATGAGGAAGGACATCTGGTTACAAAGGATGGGGAGATGGCAGAGGTATTGAATTTATTCTTCTCCTCAGTCTTCACGAGTGAATCGGGGGGCTTCAGTAACCAAAACTGCAGTGTTTATCCTCATGACACAACACAGGGAGCACCTACATGGTTAACAGAGGACGGAATTAAAATTAGACTTGAGAAACTTAACATTAATAAATCACCGGGACCAGATGGCTTGCATCCGAGGGTACTTAGGGAACTCAGTCAGGTGATTGCCAGACCGTTGTTCCTAATTTTTACAGACAGTCTATTGACTGGAATGGTACCAGCTGATTGGAGAAAAGCCAATGTAGCACCAATATTTAAAAAGGGCCCAAAAAACATCCCTGGGAATTACAGACCAGTTAGCCTAACATCAATAGTATGTAAACTCTTGGAGGGGATGATAAGGGACTATATACAAGATTTTAGTAATAAGAATGATATCATTAGCAGTAATCAGCATGGATTCATGAAGAATCGTTCTTGCCAAACCAATCTATTAACCTTCTATGAGGAGGTGAGTTGCCATCTAGATAAAGGAAGGCCCGTAGACGTGGTGTATCTGGATTTTGCAAAAGCATTTGACACAGTTCCCCATAAACGTTTACTGTACAAAATAAGGTGCGTTGGCATGGACCATAGGGTGAGTACATGGATTGAAAACTGGCTACAAGGGCGTGTTCAGAGGGTGGTGATAAATGGGGAGTACTCAGAATGGTCAGGGGTGGGTAGTGGGGTCCCCCAGGGTTCTGTGCTGGGACCAATCCTATTTAATTTGTTCATAAACGACCTGGAGGATGGGATAAACAGTTCCATCTCTGTATTTGCAGACGATACTAAGCTAAGCAGGGCAATAACTTCTCCGCAGGATGTGGAAATTTTGCAAAAAGACCTAAACAAATTAATGGGGTGGGCGACTACATGGCAAATGAGGTTCAATGTAGAAAAATGTAAAATAATTTGTGTCAAAAATATGAATGCAATCTATACACTGGGGGGAGAACCTCTGGGGGAATCTAGGATGGAAAAGGACTTGGGGGTCCTAGTGGATGATAGGCTCAGCAATGGCATGCAATGCCAAGCTGCTGCTAATAAAGCAAACAGAATATTGGCATGCATTAAAAGGGGGATCAACTGCAGAGATAAAACGATAATTCTCCCGCTCTACAAGACTCTGGTCCGCCCGCACCTGGAGTATGCTGTCCCGTTCTGGGCACCAGTCCTCAG
The DNA here is from genome assembly GCA_037952925.1 of Lithobates clamitans. Taxonomy (NCBI): domain Eukaryota; kingdom Metazoa; phylum Chordata; class Amphibia; order Anura; family Ranidae; genus Lithobates; species Lithobates clamitans. Next base: position 273,815 of record JBBGZY010001522.1, read on the forward strand.
GAGGGACGTACTGGAAATGGATCGAGTACAAAGAAGGGCAACAAAGCTAATAAAGGGTCTGGAGGATCTTAGTTATGAGGAAAGGTTGCGAGCACTGAACTTATTCTCTCTGGAGAAGAGACGCTTGAGAGGGGATATGATTTCAATTTACAAATACTGTACTGGTGACCCCACAATAGGGATAAAACTTTTTCGCAGAAGAGAGTTTAATAAGACTCGTGGCCACTCATTACAATTAGAAGAAAAGAGGTTTAACCTTAAACTACGTAGAGGGTTCTTTACTGTAAGAGCGGCAAGGATGTGGAATTCCCTTCCACAGGCGGTGGTCTCAGCAGGGAGCATTGATAGCTTCAAGAAACTATTAGATAATCACCTGAATGACCGCAATATACAGGGATATGTAATGTAATACTGACACATAATCACACACATAGGTTGGACTTGATGGACTTGTGTCTTTTTTCAACCTCACCTACTATGTAACTATGTAACTATGTATGAAGACATCCTTGGCGCAATTAACCCTGCTTGTGCAGCATCATGATCACAAAGGACAAAGGAACAATATTTATAGGCAGGAAAATAGCAGGTGCCTGATAAAGGACGGACAGTCCCCTCCTGATTAAAACCAAAAGAACACATTGCAGGAATCGATAGCAAACCTCAAGCGAGTCCTGCAACCTATGTCATAAAAAAGAAAAAATAATAATAAAAAAATGTTAGAACGATTGGATTGAAGGTTCTTATGATTAGCTTGAGAAGAGTTCCAGTTAAAGGCTTTACCCTCCTGAAAAGCTGCTCTATCCCTTTGCATTTTTTTATTCTTTTTGATTAGGATTTGTCGGTTGAATTGTTTAAGATATTCACCCAGCTCTTTAATGAGCGTATGCCGATTGATCTTGGTGCTGGGAAAGGGTGCTATACGGGGAATCCAGATCCCTATCTAGATCTTTAGCTCTACTGGCATATTCATCCCTCAAGAGCAGCATCATGCCTTTTGAGCAAAGGAATGGCAGGGTCAAGGCAAGCCGAGGTCAGGGTTGGAGATATCAGGTAAGTCAACAGAGCCGGGTCAATACAGATGATCAGAAGGCAGGTACAGGTTTTCAGAACACACAAGCTGCAGATCAAACAGCACTGCACTTGTACAGCTGCTGTCCTTTTAAAGGCCCAATCAAGCAGCATCTAGTGCGTGCACACACGCATCTGCCGCGTGCCTCTGCGCATGTGCGCACACACATGCATCTGGCGCATACGCATGCACACACATGCCGCTGACTGTCCCACTGACAACTGAGCCAGAAGGTATTGGTTTTAAGAATCAGTGCATTTTCACGAGTACCAATACTTGTGTAAATGCCTGGTATCGGTACCGATACCGATACCAGTATTGGTGCAACCCTAATTCCTATGCCACAGAACACACAAGAGGAGAGGGAAAAGGAGGAGGATTCTGGCAGCTTTGGATGCATTGACATACGTCAACCTTTAACAGATGGTTTTCCATCCCCAGAGCCCTTGGGAGTAGTACATGGCTGGGAGGAGACAGTTCCAAATACTGTAATTCTCAGTGACCCCGAGGAGTCTGCTTCTCATGCCTCCGCAAACTTGCGGTTCATGGGCTCCCTTATTCTTCAAAGTCTGCGAAAGGACCAGAGAATACATGGCATCAAGGATAAGGATCACTATTGGCTTGCAACCCTCCTTGACCATAGTGCCCTCTCTCCTGTCTCTGCAGAGCCGCCACTGCAGCTTTGACCACTCCACGATCCCGTGCGGGATCCTTTGCACATCCCACCTGGGCACAGTCACCTATGGTCATCCTGTGAGTTGAATCTGTTATTGTTTTTTTATATATATGTCCATTAAACTGTGTTACACTATTGGTTGCCTGGCACCTCTCTCTTCCTCCCTTCCTACTTTAAAACAATGCATTTGTCTACTGCTTACCATTGATTAACTTTGGATGTCTCTTCACTTTATTTAAATATTCTGCACACTAATGGCATGGAGGCAGCGGGGGTTATTTATGAAAGGCAAATCCACTTTGCACTACAAGTGCAAACTACAAGTGCAAAGTGCACTTGAAATTGCACTGAAAGTGGACTTGGATGTGCAGTCGCTGTAAATCTGAGGGGTAGATCTGAAATGAGGGGAAGCTCTGCTGATTTTATTATCCAATCATGTGCAAGCTAAAATGCTGTTTTTTATTTTCCTTGCATGTCCCCCTTGGATCTACAGCGACTGCACTTCCAAGTGCACTTTGCACTTTTAGTTTGCACTTGTAGTGCAAAGTGGATTTGCCTTTAGTAAATAACCCCCAGTGTGTTCATTTCTGAGTGTAGATCCCCTGATGCTCAGAAAACCGGTAGAATTTCTCATCTAGGCAATTCATTTGATTCTCACGCATAACTATTCCATCTTTCTCGATAAATTCTTTCTCCTAGGGGCACAGTGATGGGGACACGTTTTGCACCCAGTTTCGTCAACCTTCATATAAGGGAATTTGAAGAAAAATTTAAGTTGGGTTCATCCAATTCATTTGCTTCTAGAATCAGATTCTATAGGAGTTATATTGATGACCTCATAATGGTCAGGGAAGGTGACCCAATTGACATGGCATCTTTTGTTCAATATTTTAATCCCAACACATGGGGCCTCTCATTTTACCAGTCATTACCATCACCATTTTAGTGTTTGCGGATGTGGTTCTTATGGGTAACCCCGAGGGAAGAATAACATCCAAATTATTCCTCAACTGTTTTGCTATTAATAACTACCGTATTTATCGGCGTATAACACGCACTTTTTCCCCCTTAAAATCAGGGGAAAGTCGCAGGTGCGTGTTATACGCCGATCCCCTGCGATCCCGAGCTGTCAAAATATCAAAATCGCCGACCGCGATTTGAAAATGGCGCCGCCGGCACCGAAATACACAGAGCCGGTCCTCGGCTCTTTCCGGCGGCTCTCGTTTACTTTCGGTTTCACTCATAGTCCCGAGCGGAGCTATCCGAACCTACTCGGATAGCTCCGCTCGGGACTACGAGTGCAGCCGAAAGTGAACGAAGCCCAGCAAGCAGGGACAGGGGATCGAAGGCTGCACTGGGGCAAGGCTGCACTGGGGCAAGGCTGCACTGGGGCAAGGCTGCACTGGGGAAAGGCTGCACTGGGGAAAGGCTGCACTGGGGCAAGGCTGCACTGGGGCAAGGCTGCACTGGGGAAGGCTGCACTGACATGGCTGCACTGACATGGCTGCACTGACATGGCTGCACTGAGAAGGCTGCAATGATGGGCATTTAAATGTAAGTTTTTTTCCCTTCAACTTCCCTCCTAAAAGTTTTTTTTTTCCTTAAAATTCCCTCCTAAATTGGGGTGCGTGTTATACGCCGGTGCGTGTTATACGCCGATAAATACGGTATATCAGTTTTTTTTCAAATACTTTATTTCAGAACAACACACGGTAAGTACAGGAATCACAGATATGGCCATGCTAATTTGGAAAACGTTCCATGAAGATGCAACGCAGTGCAAGCGATAACAAACTAACAAAGGAAGCGGATATGTATATATAGAGAGGACCCTGAATACCAGGTGCTAGAGAGTCCCTCTCTCCCGTGTGAAGGTAGGTACCTTGTTTTTTTTATACAAACGAGAAGCAAAATAGGTAAGAAAGCAAAGCAGAAAAAATGGGGAAGAAAAAAAAAAGAAGGGTGGGGTTGGCAACAAGGGGTGTTGAGGGTAAGAAGAGAGACCAGTCACTCCGCCAATGCTCCAGACCTGAAATCACATCAACTGAAATTAGTCAGGTAATAGGATTTACTTCAACAGCTCCTTGTACGCCTCAGAGTAAACAAATTTGTGTCAGTAGAAGCATTTTTTAAGAAACTTCTCCCGAAGGCCCTTTTCCTGTGGCCTCCATCTCATTAATTTCAGCAACTTTTTTCAACCAGACAGCTATGGTTGGTGACTGTTTCTGCTTAAAAAAAAGCAGAATACAGTTTTTTGCCACTGTAAGCAGGAGAGGTAGAATAGATCGCCTGTAAACCTTGCTCGAGAAGCAGTGGTGGTGCAGAAGGAAGGATTCTTTGATAACTCACAGTCCATGAATTTTTGGGTTATACGTTGAACTTCCATCCAGTATGAATGTAGAAGACAGCAGGACCATAAAATGTGCAGAAGAGACTCGGACTCCTCACCTCACCTCCAGCAATGGTCTGAGCATTGGGGGAACATTCTATGGATCTTCACTGGTGTATGATACCACCGAGTCAGCACTTTAAACCACGTTTCCTGATGTTTTGCGCAAATCCAGGTTTTGTAAGGAAACAGAAGGATTTTCACCACCTGTTTATCCATAAAAGCGGCCCCCAGGTCTCGTTCCCACTTGGCAATATAAGGAGATCTGAAATCCAGAGGCAGGGAAATCATCAGTTTAAGACACCACCTGATGCAACAGAGATTGCTTCAAGCATAGAAGTTAAAACGAGGTGAGGGGTCTAGTAAATGCATCCGAAGAGGGTAGGGAGCCAATGAAATGGGCTAACTGCAATTTTTGCCAGAAGGATAATCCCGAGTACGCCGGGCCCTCCATAATTTGCTGTTAAGTCACCCATCGACTATTTACAATAAAGTGACAGGCCTGGAATGACCCAGCCACTTTCAAATTTTGGAAACTAGGATCTTGAAGGCCCGGACTGAAGGCGGGATTACCAGTTATGGGAGTGAGCAGAGAGGGGGTCAGAGTAATCCCGAAACACCTTGGAGCAAACCCGCCAGGTCTCCCCCACAGTGGGATAAGCGAGAAGCCGGTCGAATCTGCTTGGCACCACGGCTCCATTTCCAACTAAATCCCAGAAAGGGTTTGTTCCACCTGAACCCACTGCTTCAGATGGCCATGACGGCACCAGTTTAATATTCTAGCTAGATGACGCCATGTGATAGAGACTAGCATCGGGAAGAGCCATGTCACCCAGCAATTTCGGTAACCGCATTATCGACTGTGCAAGCCTAGGAGGCTTCTAAGCCCATAGGAAGGTAACAAAAACTTGGTTAACTGCCCACAAGAATGAGCTTGGGATATGTATTGGGAGGGCCTAGAAATGGTAGAGCAAGCGAGGCATTATATTCACCTTGATTATGCCAAACCAGGAGAAAAGGCTGTGTTGCCATGACGCTAGGTCCTTCCTAATAGCCGTCAAAAGGGGAGGAAAGTTAAGTGGAAAAATATCAGCCATCCTGTTAGGAGGATGCCCATATTTTATATGCGAAGTGGCCCATTTAAAGGGGAAATCCTTCTCAAGAAGAGTAGTCAGCCAGTCCGACATTGATATACCTAGCACCTCTTATTTCTGATATTTAATCCGGAAAAAGGATAAGTCCTCATAGGTCTTTAGTTCAGCAAGCATATTCGGTAGGGAGATCAAGGGTTTAGATAAGAAGAACAATAGGTCGTCAACATGTGCCACGATCTTGGGGGCAAATGCCTCCTCAAGATCGAGGCCGGAGATATCTGAATTGTTTCTAACTGCCTTTAAGAAGGGTTCCTAGAATGAATATCAGAGGGGATAAAGGAGGGGACCCCTGTCTCATCCCATTAGTGATCCCGTGTCAGGAAAAGCCTTCTTGCAAACATTCCAGCAGACTGAAGTTCAAGAGAGTGCCTGTGCTCAGAAGCGCCATCCGGCGCTCGCGCGCGCAATAGTGCCAATAGCGCGAACGGGCGTACGCGCATGCGCGATAGCGCCAATAGCAGCGCACGGCCACGCGCGGGTGCGCGCGCGCGCCCCCTGTGACAACACTTGGCACCAAGATAGGCTATTTAAAGAGAATTGCTCCATTGCTGCCTTGCTGTCCGGTCTACAGCGTTCCTGAAGACCCTTACTGCCCTGTTACCTTGTACTCTGCATTTGCTGCCTGATACCTGTTGGATTGTTCCTGATTACTCTGCTTGCTGCCCGCCCTGATCTCGGCTTTGGATTTTGACTATTCTCCTGGATTTACCTTCTGTACCTGATCTGCCCGCCTGTGTTTGACCCGGCTTGCCTGTACCCTGCTGCTGGACTACAGTACACCTGTCTGCTGTCCAATCCTGCTGCTGGAATACAAGACACCTCCCTGCTGTCCACATCCTGCTGCTGGACTACAGTACACCTGTCTGCTGTCCAATCCTGTTGCTGGACTACAAGACACCTCCCTGCTGCCTACATCCTGCTGCTGTACTACAGTACACCTGTCTGCTGTCCAATCCTGCTGCTGGACTACAAGACACCTCCCTGCTGTCTACATCCTGCTGCTGGACTACAGTACACCTGTTTGCTGTCCAATCCTGCTGCTGGACTACAGTACACCTGTCTGCTGTCCAATCCTGCTGCTGGACTACAAGACACCTCCCTGCTGCCTACATCCTGCTGCTGTACTACAGTACACCTGTCTGCTGTCCAATCCTGCTGCTGGACTACAAGACACCTCCCTGCTGTCTACAACCCTGCTGCTGGACTACAGGACTTCTCCCAGCTGACTACCTGATTCAGCTCTCTGCTCCAGCCTTCCAGTCAGGCACTTGTGCCCCTTCGCACTACCGAGCTCCTGTCATCACTACCAGGGGTTCCCGAGTCGGAGGTATACGAGAGGTCGTTCCCTGCATTCCGGGCTCTACTTACCAGGTACGTGACAGTACCGGACAGCCATGTCCGAGCCCACGCAGGGGACGTCACCCATGGAGGACTTATGCCGTCATCTAGCTGGACTCTCACAAGCTGTCAAAGACTTGCAAGATGGTTATAAGCAACTAGGGGAGCGTGTCCAAGTCCTCTCTACCCCAACTCCGGGTCAACCTGCTGCTCCCTAAGTGGTCATGTTGCCTCCGGAACCCAAAGTACCTACACCAGAAAGGTTCTCCGGGGACCGCAGCAAGTTTAGGGCTTTCCGCAATGCCTGTGAACTCTTTTTTGCATTGCAACCCAGAACTTTTTCCCTGGAAACCACTAAAGTGGGGTTTGTCATCTCCCTCCTACTAGGCGAACCCCAGGCTTGGGCCCATAGTCTTCTGGAGCAGAAGAATAACTGTCTCGACCACTTGGGGACCTTCTTCCAAGCCATGGCTCTCTTATATGAAGATCTACAACAGGCAGCTAGCGCAGAAGCGGCACTGTTCTCACTCCAGCAGGGCCGTAAGGCGGCGGAGGACTATGCTTCTGAATTCAGACGTTGGAGTTCCGACACAAACTGGAACGACGCCGCCCTACGCTACCAGTTTCGTATGGGACTTTCTGAACCATTAAAAGATGAATTAGCCTGGGTAGGCATTCCGCCTACACTTGAAGACCTTATCAACCTGTCGATTCAAATTGACAGACGCCTAAGAGAACGCAGGGCAGAACGTGCAACTGGTCCCTCTCGCCCGGTGTGGATGTTACCACGTGTGCCTAATCCTCCTGCACACACTCCTACTAATACCTCTGAACCAATGCAACTTGGCCTGATCCGTCCTTCTCTCACCCCTGAAGAACGACAACGCCGGCGGGCTAACAACCTCTGCTTGTATTGTGGGGAATCTGGACATTATGTAAGGACTTGCCCTGCAAAGAACTGTAAGCATACTACCTTCTCTTCAAATTCCTTATCTGCTATGTTTAACAATACCACTCATCTGGCTGTTCCCATTTCTCTGCAGCTTCCAGGAGGGAACATCCGGGTAACTGCTATAATTGATTCCGGAGCCTGTAGCAGATTTATGGACTTATCCTTTGCTCACAAGTTCCAGATCCCTTTACTACCCAGAGCACAGGGACTGTCTGTACACCTGGCCAACGGATTGGCTATTAAATCTGGGCCCGTAATACAAGAGACAGTTCCTTTAGACACCATAATTTCCGGCAACCACCGGGAGTTACTCCGTCTTGACATCATTGAGTCTCCCCTGTTTCCCATCATACTGTGCATGCCCTGGCTCAAAGCTCACAACCCACGAATTGACTGGTCTACTGGAAACATCAGTATTCCCTCTCCCTACTGCCGTCAACATTGCCTACAAGGTTCTACCACAATTCCATCTTCTCTGCTTTATCTTGAAACCGATGTTAAAATCTGCCAAACTGTTCCAGAAGCATACCATGAGTTCCTGGATGTGTTCAGTCGGAAAGGGGCAGAGACACTTCCCCCACACAGACCCTACGACTGCCCAATTGAACTCCTTCCCGGGGCAGAGGTTCCCTTTGGGCGAATTTTTCCTTTAACCGAACTGGAGCTTGGTACACTTAAAAAATACATCAACGAGAATCTGGAAAAGGGGTTCATACGGCCTTCCACCTCTCCGGCTGGAGCAGAAATCTTCTTTGTGGAGAAAAAAGACCACTCCCTACGCCCTTGCATAGACTACCGGGACCTTAACAAAATTACAATCAAGAATCGGTACCCCCTACCCTTGGTACCCGAACTATTTCAGAGGCTGGGAAGTGCAGCCATATTCACCAAGCTTGATCTTTGGGGAGCATACAACTTAGTCCGGATCCGGAGCGGGGACGAATGGAAGACTGCCTTCCGCACCCGCTTCGGACACTTCGAATATCTGGTGATACCTTTTGGGTTATGTAATGCCCCTGCCACTTTCCAGCACTTCGTGAATGATATTTTCAGAGACTACCTTGATCTTTTCGTTATAGTATATCTGGACGATATCCTGATCTTCTCCTCTTCTCTGTCTATCCACCAAGAGCATGTCAAGAAAGTTCTAGCTCGGCTCCGCCAACATGGCTTGTACGCCAAACCCCAGAAGTGCGAATTTGAACGCCAAAGCATTCAGTTTCTGGGTCTGATTATCTCCATAGATGGTATCAAGATGGATCCTTTAGAAGGTCTCTGCCATCTTGGAGTGGCCAGCTCCGACGGACGCGCTTTGTGGGATTTGCAAATTTTTATCGTAAATTCATCAAGGGATTTTCTTCCATCATTGCCCCCATCACAAGACTGACTCGACAAGGCACCCGGTTCCAATGGTCTCCTGAAGCTCAAGCTGCTTTTACTTCCCTGAAAGACTAATTCGTGTCGGCCTCTGTCCTGAAGCATCCCGATCCAGCTTTACCATACATATTGGAGGTAGATGCTTCCGAGATAGCAGTGGGAGCGGTACCTTCGCAGAGACAGGGCCCCAAGGCCTTATTGCATCCAGTGGCATTCTTTTCCCGTAGGCTAACAGATCCTGAAGGGAAATATGATGTTGGGGACAGAGAGCTGCTAGCAATCAAAGCCGCACTGGAGGAATGGCGCTATCTCCTGGAAGGAGCGGCTCATCCTATTCTGGTGTATACGGACCACAAGAACCTGGAGTACCTGAAGGTTGCCAAAAGATTGAAACCACGCCAGGCCAGATGGGCACTTTTCTTCACCAGGTTCACCTTTCACATTACTTACAGACCAGGATCAAAAAATACCAAACCTGATGCGCTTGTCCCGGATGTTTAGTGAGCCTGAAGCTCCTTCTTCTCCAGACACCATCCTTGCTCCTGGGAACTTTCTAATGCTTAAAGGAGATCTGCTGTCCCAAATTAGACAGGCATCTTCAGCAACTCCCCTTCCAGCAGATGTCACTCTACAGTCCAGAGACGAATTATTATGGCATGGGGATAAAATCTTTGTACCCCAACAAGCACGGGTAGCTGTTCTCAAATCTTGCCATCATCACAAATTAGCTGGCCACTTCGGAATACACAAGACCTCCGAACTACTCCAATGCACATTCTGGTGGCCTCAGCTATGGGAGGATTGTAAACGCTACGTGGAATCATGCATTACCTGTATCCAAAACAAGGGCAGCAAGACCAACTCGTGGGGGTTGCTAAAACCTCTTCCTGTTCCAGAAAGACCATGGAGGATGATCTCCATGGATTTTATCGTTGAATTACCTCCATCTGAGGGCTACACCACTATTTTTGTAGTGGTTGACAGACTTTCCAAAATGGGACACTTCTTACCCATGAAGGGTACCCCCTCTGCTTCAGAGACTGCAAAGGTCTTTATTAAAGAAATTATAAGGCTCCATGGTATACCTGCAAACATTGTATCCGATCGAGGAGTGCAATTTACTTCCAAGTTCTGGAAAGTTCTATGTGGATCCCTGAAGTTTGACCTCTCCTTCTCTTCTGCTTACCATCCTCAGACTAATGGTCAGACCGAACGAACTAACCAGACCTTGGAGCAATACTTACGGTGCTATTCCTGTTTTTCCCAAGATGACTGGGTTTCTCTATTACCTCTGGCTGAGTTTGCCCACAATAACTCTGTTCACTCTGCAATTAATCAGTCTCCATTTTTTGCGAACTATGGTTTTCACCCCTTGTTCTTGTCCAACAACGCTCCAGAGTGTTCGGTACCAGCTGTCCAGGAAACCTTGAATTATTTCAGTACTAATAACAGGCTACTTCAAGAGACCATGTCAAAGACTCAGGAACGGAACAAGGTGACTTTTGATAAGAAAAGGAGAGGGGAACTTAATCTGGAGATAGGAGATCATGTTTGGCTGTCTACCCTGAACCTAAAGTTGGCATGCCCTTCCAGGAAACTGGGCCCTAAGTTTGTGGGTCCCTTCCCAGTGATAAGGAAGATCAATAATGTGGCCTATGAACTAAAACTGCCGGAGTCATTCCGTATTCATCCAGTCTTTCATGTGGCCCTTCTTAAACCTTCAGTTCCTGATCCTTTTCTTAACCGAAACACTGGTCCTCCTGAACCTGTACTCATCAACGGGGAGGAGGAATTTGAAGTGGAATCAATCATAGATTGCCGGAAAAGACGCAACCAGATTCAATATCTGGTCAAATGGAAAGGGTACGGTCCTGAGGATAACTCTTGGGAACCAGAGACTAATATCCATGCCAAAAGACTAATTCTAGCCTTTAAGAGAGCTCATCCTAGTAAAATGGCCCAGTTAGGCATCCTGAGGCTGCCCATTGGAGGGGGGCAATGTCAGGAAAAGCCTTCTTGCAAACATTCCAGCAGACTGAAGTTCAAAAGAGTGCCTGTGCTCAGAAGCGCCATACGGCGCTCTCGCGTGCGCAATAGCGCCAATAGCGCAAACGGCGTACGCGCATGATAGCGCCAATAGCGGCGCACCGGCACGCGCGGGTGCGTGCGCGCACCCCCTGTGACAACACTTGGCGCCAAGATAGGCTATTTAAAGAGAACTGCTCCATTGCTGCCTTGCTGTCCGGTCTACAGCATTCCTGAAGACCCTTACTGCCCTGTTACCTTGTACTCTGCATTTGCTGCCTGATACCTGTTGGATTGTTCCTGATTACTCTGCTTGCTGCCCGCCCTGATCTCGGCTTTGGACTTTGACTATTCTCCTGGATTTACCTACTGTTCCTGATCTGCCCTCCTGTGTTTGACCCGGCTTGCCTGTACCCTGCTGCTGGACTACAGTACACCTGTCTGCTGTCCAATCCTGCTGCTGGACTACAAGACACCTCCCTGCTGCCTACATCCTGCTGCTGGACTACAGTACACCTGTCTGCTGTCCAATCCTGTTGCTGGACTACAAGACACCTCCCTGCTGCCTACATCCTGCTGCTGTACTACAGTACACCTGTCTGCTGTCCAATCCTGCTGCTGGACTACAAGACACCTCCCTGCTGTCTACATCCTGCTGCTGGACTACAGTACACCTGTCTGCTGTCCAATCCTGCTGCTGGACTACAGTACACCTGTCTGCTGTCCAATCCTGCTGCTGGACTACAAGACACCTCCCTGCTGCCTACATCCTGCTGCTGTACTACAGTACACCTGTCTGCTGTCCAATCCTGCTGCTGGACTACAAGACACCTCCCTGCTGTCTACAACCCTGCTGCTGGACTACAGGACTTCTCCCAGCTGACTACCTGATTCAGCTCTCTGCTCCAGCCTTCCAGTCAGGCACTTGTGCCCCTTCGCACTCCTGAGCTCCTGTCATCACTACCAGGGGTTCCCGAGTCGGAGGTATACGAGAGGCCGTTCCCTGCATTCCGGGCTCTACTTACCAGGTACGTGACATCCCGAATGAAGAAGACAGATGTCCATTTACCTTAACTTGTGAGGAAGGCCTGGAATAAATAGGCTGAATCCAGTGCATCATCCGTTGGCCCAAACTGTGCCTAAGGGTCTCTGACAAGAAGGCTCAATTCACCCTATCAAACTCCTTCTCCGCATCAGTCAAAAGGAGCAACATGGGGGTCTTCCAGGCCTAGACAGTATAGATCAGGTTAATCACCTTAGTCTTTTTATCGTGGGCTTCCCTCGTAGAAATGAATCCTACTTGGTCCGAATGGACCACCTGAGGGATAAGTTCAATCAGCCGAGACGCAAGGATTTTTTTGAAAAGTTTGAAAAGTTTGAGGTCGGTGTTCAGAAGGGAAATCGGGCGATAGTTTTGACAATATATTGGATCCTTTCCTTCTTTCTCAATGACTGCTATGTGAGTGCTTAACGTGTCACCTGGGAAGGCGAGCCCCGTGCCCGCTGCGTTGTAAGCCGCGAGAAAATGTGGTGTCAAAAGGTCACCAAGAGTTTTGTAATATAGGAGGGAGTAACCATCAGGGCCAGGGGCCTTGCCCGCTTGCCCGCTTGCTAGCCAAGGCCAGTTCCTCCGCAGTAAGAGGTTATCTCTGAATATAATCCTGAATAACCGCCACCCTAGCAGGGTCTTTAGAGGCAGGATCAGGGTGAGGGAGATTGTAGATTGACTCATAGTACCGACGGAATGTCTCAGCGATCTCTTCTGTTGCATGGACCTAATGTTGTGTCTCATTAAGAAGCTCAAGTATAAATGTGTGGGCTTCGAGTTGTGGATCAGGATACTCAAACCCATCGATTTGAAATCAGAAGAGCAACCATGGTAAGCTGTCGGGAAGAAACTATCATGAAATTTAGGCAATTTGTCTGCACGAAAATTAATCTCTTGAACAAAACAATTGTGAACTTTTATTTGTTTCAGGTTAGATAGCACCATGCAGCTTTTCTCCGGGGCAGTCAGCCCTTTTACGTTGATAGAGGCAAGACGTACTGGAAGCAGAGGGGGGAATGGGGGAAAAAAAGGGGTAGGTTTTGGAGGGATGGGGAAAGAAGGAAGATACAGAAATGAAAAGTAGCAAAAGGTAAGCAAAAGTGAAGTTGAGTGGACCACCAAAAGGTAGCCTACTCAGCAAAAGCAACCTAATACATCAAAACTTATAAGAGACCTAGTCTCACAGCACCCTACTGGCAAAAAAAACCTGACAGTAGAGTGCAATCCTATATAGGAAAGAGGTTAAACACAGCAGGGGTCAGAGGCTCCCTATCCCAACCAAAGCCTATAAGCAAAGCCCACAGACATTTGATAAAAAGAACTGTAGTGCCAGAAAATGTAAGCACTACAAGCCATGCACAAGCAGCTAAGCGAGCAGTGTGACTTGGCCCATGGTCAGAGAGAGGTGGAATTCCACCATCGTCACAATAATATAAGTATGGAGTGAAACATAATACATTGAAACATTAAACCAAGCTACAAATAAAAGTGACAAGCGAAAGCAGCCCCCAGGAGAGAACCTACTTAATCACACAAGATGAATGATATGTGATAACAATAGAAATAGTTGTTTTGTGAAATCAAAATCTGTAATCTATACTCTCAGTGAGTATCGGCCTCTCCAACGCCTCTCCCCAGTAGAAGGCTACTCCAACAGCAAGTCAAACAGGGAAAAGGGGATTAGGGATAGGGGCGGAAAAGAGGGGGGAGGGAAGGGGTAAGGGATGGGGAAGGGGGAGATAAAGGAAGGGAGAAGGAGAGAATAAAGGGGGTAGCTGAGCTGCGGACTGCACAAGGGGGGGGGGGGGTAGGGAAGGGGAACGAGGAAGGATTAATAGTCACTGGGATGTGACCCCAGCCAACAGCTCCAGGTCCACTATGCACTCCACCTATATAACGTAAAATATATCTCAAAACAGGGTAACTAGTGCAAAAAAACTGACATTTATAGTGCAGGACATTAGTGCGAATCATTCCCCCAGTAACCATATGCATCAAACTAACACATATAAAACATTTTGGACAGCACTCTCAAACCCTCTCCTGCCCGCCACCTCAAGAAATGAGTAAAGAGAAAGTCACAAGCTACCGTTGGAGACAAAGTAGGAGTCCAGAACCCTGTACAGGATCGCAGAGACCGTTTCTGCCAGATTCTCTGCTCCGGTCACCTAAGGTAGTCCCCTAAGCTGCAAGTTATTCTGGCGGCTCCGGTTCTCAAGGTCCTCAATCTGGAGCTGCATCTCTGCCATGGCATAACAGTGATCTGAGTGTCCCTGTTCCAGCTGGGTCATTTTGTCTAGACACTGGTACCTGCTTACATCAGACCCCTCCCTTTAGAAGGAGCTCCCAGGGAAGCCTAAAATTGTTTTGACATGGAGATTTTGCTATACGCTATATGTAATCAATCTCATCTGTTCTAATACGTGGGAAATGGGTGGCCTCAAAATCTAATATTTAGTGCATAAAAAGTGTAAATATATGTACCATCATCCGAATTGGGTAGAATAGAGGTTTGGGAGTCTGGACCCCAACCAGAACTCACCAGAGACAAGAGGGCAAGTGGACTATCACTGTACGATATATGAAAGTACAAATAAAGTATGTAAACAATCATAAAAATTTACAAAAATGTATTGGTACAAAAACCAAGGCAAAAGAATTAAAAGCACAGGTGACATAGTATTTCGACTAGTTTCGCGGGTTTACCGCTTCATCAGGAAATACTGTACATCTGCAAATAGACAAAAAGTCAATAACAATACAGTCGGTATATATAAGAGGATTTTTTTTAAAATACAAATTGATAAAGCGGGGAATGAAGGGGAGTAGTCAAAATATGAGGCTGCTTACCCAAGCTCCGGTGCAAGCAGAACACACGGCGTGCCCAGTGGAGCCTCCTGCGGAAACTGGGGGAGATTTTAAAGGATCAGAGGGCTGGTGTCTAGGTGGAACAATATACATAGGGTAAAGTTGCCAAATTTTTAAAAATAGTGCCAATTAGGGATGAGCCGAACACCCCCCGGTTCGGTTCGCACCAGAACCTGTGAACGGACCGAAAATTTGCACGAACGTTAGAACCCCATTCACGCGTATGGGACTCGAATGTTCAAAATCAAAAGTGCTAATTTTAAAGGCTAATTTGCATGGTATTGTCCTAAAAAGGGTTTGGGGACCCGGGTCCTGCCCCAGGGGACATGTATCAATGCAAAAAAAACTTTTAAAATGGCAGTTTTTTCGGGAGAAGTGATTTTAATGATGCTTAAAGTAAAAAAAAAGAAGAAAAATGGAAATATTCCTTTAAATATCGTACCTGGGGGGTGTCTATGGTATGCCTGTAAAGTGGCGCGTGCTTCCCGTGCTTAGAACAGTCCCTGCACAAAATGTCATTTTTAAAGGAAAAAAAGTCATTTAAAACTGCTTGCGGCTTTAATGTAATGTAAGGTCCTGGCAATATGGATGAAAATCATTGAGACAAACGGCATGGGTACCCCCAGTCCATTACCAGGCCCTTTGGGTCTTGTATGGATATTAAGGGGAACCCCGCACCCAAATTAAAAAAGGAAACAGCAGTATACAGGCTCTGTAGTCTGAACAGCAGTATACAGGCGGTGCAAACAAGACAGGGACTGTAGGTTTGTTGTTAAGTAGAATCTGTTTGTAATTTTGAACTGGTACATTTTTTTTTTTTTTGAAAATCTTTTTATTGAGTATAAGACATACAAACAATTAACAACAGTTAAACCTGCCACAGCATTG
Source organism: Lithobates clamitans (assembly GCA_037952925.1). NCBI lineage: Eukaryota > Metazoa > Chordata > Amphibia > Anura > Ranidae > Lithobates > Lithobates clamitans. The sequence goes on from JBBGZY010001522.1 coordinate 289,602, forward strand.
GGACTAGACCCACGCAGGAGTCAGTGCCAGCCAGCCATTGGTCTGCATCCAGCATTAATATCATACATCTGTAGCATGTCCGAAAGAAAAGAACAATAACAAACAAACCTAGTGCGGTATTGGCTCCTGCTCAATTAAAGTATTTCAGGATCAGATTTATCAGCTGAGACCCATGGGACAATATTAGATATCAATTAAACCCATTTCAGAGATTACATTACCATAAAATCAACCAATGTATCGGTATCACTTTCTCTCGTAGACTGGTATTATGTACCTGTTCAATCATTCTGCGGTTGCCGTGGAGGCCTCAGCTAGCCATTTGGCCCACACTCTATCATATTTTTTGGGGCATCCCCTATTTTGTTAGGTTTCCTTATAGAGTGGTAGTACTTTATTGACATGTGTTTTCCATAACAATATGGATGGCGGGGCACGTTTTTTCCAGCAGAGAGTGATCATTTTCCTTGCATAAAAGAGCAAGAGCCCTATGAGGGTTCTCTCTGCTATCTTGGGGGCTAATTCTTCCACTAAACCTAGAAGGCAGATCTGCAGGGTTGGGGCTATATCTGTTCTCACCACTTCTTGTATTACAGATATTACTTCTGACCAGTAGTTTTTAATTGCTGGACAGGACCAGAAAATGTGTATAAAATCACCTGGATCCCCAGTACATCTCCAACACTCCGAGGACAGGGAGGTTCTCATCTTATGCAATCTATATGGGGTGAGATATGCCCGATGTAGTATTTTGTATTGTATGAGACGGTCTCGAAGTGAGACCAGGATTTTGAAGGGGAATTCCCGCATGTCCTCCCAATCCTCCAGTGTCGGGATATCCTGTGTCCATCGCTGCCGGAGCTTTGACAGATCTGGAGAGGAAACTCTTAGGAGATGTGCATAAAGGACTGAGGTCGGTTTCTTGGTACATTCATATCTTGTGACCCTCTCCAGATCGGATTGCACTATTTGCGTGTCGTTGGGTATTATTTGGGCTCTGAATGCATGAGACAGTTGCATATAGCGAAATAGATGCGAGGGAGGCACATTGTATTGGGATACCAGGTGTTTGAAGGGGTGTATGGTGGTGCCGGTGGCGAGGTCAGATATTAGTTTAAGACTGCATTTGGCCCATATTTTAGGGTCTGGTAATGAGTAGAGATGGGGTAGGGTAGGGTTGTTCCAAAGGGGGGTGTGCGGGGAGACTGCATTTCGTGGGAACTTCTCAAGTTCCAGTCCTGCCCTCCAGGCCCTTAGAGTCGTGTGCATGGAGGTGGTCAAGTCATAGGGAGCCCTGGGACCTCGAAGGGGTAAATGTGTAAGGGCTTCCACAGAGCGAACCACCGCAGCCTCCAGAACCGCAGCGGGGTTGGACGCATCCGGTACTATTCACCAAACTGCTGTGACCAGCTGGGCTGACAGAAAATATTTCTGGCAGTCTGGGAATGCCAGCCCCCCCGTGACACCGGACGCATTAGTGTGGAGAGTTTAAATCTAGGGGGATTTGGACCCCAGAGGAAGGAGGAGAAAATTTGGTTCAATTTCTTGAAAAATGAGCAAGGTATCCATTGTGGGGAATTACGAAATAGGTATGTAAATTTAGGTATGATTTTCATTTTAATTAAGTTAATGCGGCCTAATAGGGATAGAGGAAGGTTCTCCCAAGCTTTGAGTTTGGCCTTGACTACTTGGACCACCAGGTCTAGGTTAAGGGGGATAAAGCTGGATGCGTCTCTCGAGACGCGTACCCCCAAGTACACCTTTTGGTCCACCCACTGCATCTGCAGATCCTGCGGGGCCAGTCTTTTTGCCTCAGTGTCAATAGCCAGCAACTGGGATTTTATCCAGTTCACCCTTAATCCTGTTACTTTGGAGAATTCAGTCAATACTTGCAGCGACCCTCTAAGAGAGGAGTCCACGTCATTCAGAAAGAGCAGGAGGTCGTCCGCATACAGAGCTACCCTCTCCTCCAGCCAGGCTATTTTTAATCCTTTTATATGGGGTGAGACCCGCAGTGCCTCCGCCACCGGTTCCATAGCTATTGCGAATAATGCCGGAGAGAGGGGGCAGCCCTGCCTGGTACCCCTGGACAGCGGGAAGGGGGGAGAAACATTACCTCCCAATCTGATTGCTGCCTTCGGGGATTTGTATAAAGTTTGCAACCAGGCAATAAAAACCAACGAAATCCCATCCTCCGCAGAGTTTCCCAGAGAAATGGCCATTCGATTGAATCGAATGCCTTTTCGATATCGAAGGAGGCAACCGTTCTAGTGCCCACATTGTCATGTATGGCATGTAAATTGGTGAATAATCTGCGGAGGTTAATATCCGTTGACCTGTGTGCCATGAACCCAGTCTGATCTGTGTCTACAATAGAGGGCAGAAGTGGGTTGAGTCTAACAGTAATTAGTTTAGATAAGATTTTGAAATCAATGTTAAGAAGTGCAATGGGCCTGTATGAGGCGCACTGTTTGGGATCTTTATTGGGCTTAAGGATTAGAATAATGTGTGCATCTGCCATAGAGGGTGGGAGCGCTCCCTCCCCCAGACATCGGGTATACAGGTCCGCCAACAGGGGGGCCAGTAGATCCGCATGAGACCTGTAAAATTCGACGGGTAGACCATCAGGACCCGGTGCCTTCCCAACTGCCAGTGTATTAATGATAGCATGTACCTCCTCCGCAGTGATAGCCCTAACCAGATGGGACCTCTCCTCATCCGAGAGCCACCCCAGAGCCAGGGGGTCCAGGAGAGGCGCCATCTCGCCAGGGGTCACATCCCGAGGGAGTGTGGTACTGTATAGTGCCTGATAAAAGGCCTGAAACTCCTTTAGGATACCTTCTTGGGACGTAATAGATTCACCCGTGGGAGAGATCAGTTCAGGGATCAGAATTAGGGGGGTGTCATGATGGGACATCATTGCCAGTAGTCTGCCATTTCTATCCCCATGCTCAAAGAATCTTTGTTTGGTGTGGAATACCTCTAAGCGTGTAACCTCAGTGAGATGGAGGTGGAGATCTCTCTTTGCGGACTGCAGCAGTTCAAAGTTGGAAACTGAGGGGTCAGACCCGTAAGTGGCTGACGCCGCTTCAATCTCCCCCTCCAACCGCCTTGTGCTGGCTTGTTGATTTACTTTCACCGCCTTAATTGCTGACATATAGTGTCCTCTAGTGAACGCCTTGAAGGCGTCCCAAACTATGGGTGGAGAGGATGACCCCGCGTTATGTTCCCAGAATTCGCGCAATTTTTGTGGAGTCTGCCCTGAAATCTCGTCATGGGAGATCCAGTGGGCCCCAAGGCGCCACATGGAGCCACTGCATTTGTTTCTGGTCCGCATAGTGATCTTGAGAGGGGAATGATCAGATAGCCCGCTAGGTAGGTATGTTGCCTCCACTATATCATTTAGCATAAGTTGATTTGCAAACGCATAATCAATTCTAGAGGAGGTTTTATATGAGGTAGAAAAACATAAATAAGCTTTAGTCTGGGGGTGTAACCACCTCCATACCTCAGTAACCCCTGCTGAAAGTGTCCACCCCAGCAGGTCCCCAGTAGAGGACTGCGAAGGCATGAGCCTATCCAGATCAGGGGAGAGGGTATTATTGAAGTCCCCTAGGATTAACAATTTAGCTGGACAGTACGGGGTAATCCTCTCCAAAATAGTGTATAGCACTTCCGGTTTGAAAGGTGGTGGGATATAAACTCCTACTATGATATACCTTTGTTGCCAGGCCGTCAATACCAAAATTACAAATTTGCCATGGGGGTCTGTATGAACCGCCTCAACATTACACGGGTAGGATTTATTTATCAGTATAGAGACCCCCCTGGCATATGAGGAATAGGTGGCATGGAAAGTTTTCGGCACCCAGGGCTTTTTCAAGGCCATCAGTTTGCCACCCGTCAAGTGGGTCTCCTGTAGGATCAGCACCTGTGGGTTGTGCGACTTGACATACTGGAACATCAATGCCCTTTTAAATTTGGAGTTGAGGCCTCTGACATTCCAGGATATCACCGACATTGTTCCCTAAACACGTGACTCCATGATACCAGGGGAGAATTGCTAGCCTCTGGGTGAATGCGTCCCAACTGAAACCCACCCGATGAGTGTATTTAGAGCCAGAGCCAACCACACATAACATAGAAAACATAGCAACCAAATTAAAACTTCCCAAGCACCAGGTGCTTATCCTACCATTCCCCAACATCCCCCGAAACAACATGGGGGAGGTCAGGAAGCGGCCTATACCCAAAAAACAAAAAAAACAAAACACTATGCCTGTGAACCTGGTAGTCAGGTCACAGTGCAGTCTTCATTAGCACTGAGCTGAATTTAAGCTCGACTTGAATAGTAAATGTCTCTTACTGGAGGCTCAAAATTCCTGGGATCGCCCCAGCTAGTGTTCAGCCTCTAACAGTAGGTGAGGGTTAGGGGATATGTATCCCGACACAGCCAGGAAAACCAGGTGATCTGGAGCAGTTGTATAGTACCACCGGGTGGTGGAGTTCTCCAGATAGGTAGATAAAAAAACAAACAAAAAAAAAACCCGGCCCTCCGCTCTGAGAGATAAGAACAAAACAAACAAAAAACAAAAAACTGGGAGGGGGGGGGGTCACGTGTAGAGGTACACTTGAGGTAACTCCGGTGTTTACAGACAGTTTAGTAGGATAGATCAAAACCAGGATGTGGAAGATCCGTGCATTAGATGACTTATTAAGAAGAAACTTTTAACGCAAATTGGTCAGCCAGTCGTCAGCATCCGCTGGGTTGTCAAAGAAGCGGGTCGCTCCATCATGTTGGACTCGTAAATGTTCTTGTCTCTGAGTCATCTGCGGACATCATTGAAGGTTTTCCTCTTCCTCTGCAGATCGGCCGAGAAGTCAGGGAAAAGAAGAATAGAGGAGTTGAAATGTTTGAGCGTGGGGTGTTTGCAGGCTTCCGAGAGAATCCTGTCCCTGTCCCGATAGTTAAGGAAGCGGATCAAAAAAGGCCTGGGAGGACTCCCTGGGATGACACGGCCCGTGGGCACCCGGTGGGCCCGTTCAACAACGTATGTAGGGGGAACGTCCGTGAAGCCCAATAGGTTTTTAAAGAACTCCTCTGCGAATACAGCAGGTTACACTCCTCAGCGAGGTGGTCGATGCGTACCAGCAGCGAGGTCCTACTTCGCTCTATCGCAGCAAGGATCATGGCCGTACTGTCTTGAGGCGGTGGAGCTGATCCCTCTGCCATTGGAGCCGGGCCAGGGTCCATTTCCAGGTCGGCAAGCAAGGCCCGAAGCCGCCCCACTAGTATTGGGTCGGTCTGTGTGGAAGATGACAGCGGTAGCCTGGACGGTGCGTCGGTCTTTGTGGTTTTGGAGGACCCCCTCCCTTTTTTGGAGGAGGAGGACATCAGATAGTTCACCCCGAGAGCCCTCTATATGGGATATTTATCCGTGCCCAGGTGAGCGTGCAGGAGGCAATTAGAGGGCGATCAATCTGGCAGCAGGCGCTGAGCCCCAGGAGCGAACACGCTGGGCCGGTCGTCAGTGTTCGCCAGCAGCTCCTAACTTCATCGCAGACACAAAGGCAGAGACCATGTGGTGAGGATGTGATGCTGGGGGCACTAGGGTGGAGAGGGTCCAGGGCAGTGAGAGAGGCAGAAGGAGGCAGATGATAAACACTAGGCCCCAGGAGTTTTCAGCCGGCTCAGGTAAGCAGTCTCTGCTGGGCAGCACACCAGGCCATGGCAGGGGGGTGGATGGATGGCAGGGCAGAAGGTGACAGATGATCCACGCGCCCAAGTTTGGGCAGGCCGGCCGCGGCGCCCCCCGGCGGGATAGCGGACTCAGGAAACACCGGTGCTTTGTAGGCTGTACTAGGCCGCGCTAGGCCGCGGCCGCCACGGACGTCCCCAGCAGCCAAATGGGCCTCCGGACCGCACTAGGCAGGGGATGGGCAGGCAGTTGTGGATGGATGGATCCCCGGCGGGATAGCTTCTCAGGAAACGCCAGTGCTTACCGGCTGTACTAGGCCGCGCTAGGCCGCGGCCGCCACGGACTTCCCCAGTAGCCAAACGGGCCTCCGGACCGCACTAGGCAGGTGGATGGGCAGGCAGATGTGGATGGATGGATGGAGGACAGTCCCTTACCTCCAGTCCGGCCGGGATCAGATCTCCTCAGAGTGGCACAGGCCTACAAGATGGCGGCGGCCGCAGGTGCCTGGAGTCTATGGTGAATAGACGGCCCCGGGGGGATAGACTCCGCAATTTTGCCCCAGGACAAGGCAGGGGACACCAAGGAATGGGCTGGCAGGGTGTCAGCCTGATTTGACAAGTCAGATGCACGGATGGTGAAGGATTCAGATCAGGATGCCCGGAGCTCCCCAGATACACATCTTCTTGTGTTCACATCAGGACACGCCCCCGAACTGGTACATTTTTAACGTGTTTAGTTTGAGCCAAAAAATCTATTTTAAGCTTTTTGGAAAACATAGGGAAGGGTTATCACCTCTGTGACATTTGTTATGCTGTCTGTGCTCCTCTTCCGAAGATTTCACGTCACTTTTTGTCCCAATGACAAATGTTTTTTGAAAATTTTTTTTTTTTTTTGTGAAACAAGGATTGGTGATAAAGCATCAGTGGAAAGGAGAAATGTTTTTCCATATTAACTCTTACAGGAGAGAATTTGCCTTCCTAGGGGTAGATTTCATCCCACTTCCTGTTGTCTCCTTCCGTTTGCAAGTAGGAGTCGTTTGTAAGTTGGATGTTTGAAACTAGGGGCCTGCCCTATATACTCAGCAGAAATTTGGGCCTTAGGTGTTGTTGTGGCCACAACACTGTAAGCACTCACAGGGCCCTGATGTTAAATATTAGATCAAGAGTTGTAATTACATGCCCCTGTTGAATAGGAGCAGAAAAATTGGGCCTTTGGTGATGGTGGTGGTGCTGGTGCCACAACACTGTAAGTCCTCACTCGCTCTTGGTGGGCGCAGAAACGGGCCCTGCTGTGAAATATTAGATCAAGAATTGTAATTACATGCCCCTGTTGAACAGGGGCAGAAAAATTGGGCCTTTGGTGGTGGTGGTGCTGGTGCCACAACACTGTAAGTCCTCACTCGCTCTTGGTGGGTGCAGATATGGGCCCTGCTGTGAAATATTAGATCAAGAATTGTAATTTCGTGCCTGTGTTGAACAGGGGCTGAAAAATTGGGCCTTAGGCACTGGTGCTGGTGCCACAACACTGCAATCCCTCACAGATACTCTAGTTGGAATGCAGGAACGAGCCCTGCTGCAAAGTACTGCATCAAAAATTGTAAATACACGCCCCTGTTAGACAGGGGCTGAAAAATTGGGCCTTAGGCACTGGTGCTGGTGCCACAACACTGCAACTCCTCACAGATACTCTAGTTGGAACGCAGGAATGAGCCCTGCTGCAAAGTGTTGCATCAAAAATTGTAATTACATGCCCCTGTTATACAGGGGCTGAAAAATTGGGCCTTAAGCACTGGTGGCGGCGCCCAGAACCAAAAGCGTTCTTACACGCTATCAGCGTGATCATTGAGGAGGAAGAGTATAATTACTCAGGATAGTCACTCAGCATCAGCATAGGCAGTCTTTTAAGGGATCTGAGATTTCAAAAACAATTATTCGGTTACATAAGCATCAGGTGCTTGGTAGCTGGTGGTGATCCAAGACTGATTCATTTTTATGAAGGTCGGTCGATCGACCGAGTCGGTGGACAGACGCACCCTGTGATCAGTTACAAAGCTTCCAGCAGCACTGAATGTGCATTCTGAAAGAACGCTGGATGCAGGACAGGCCAGTAGCTCAATTACATACTGTGCAAGCTCTGGCCAGTGATCCATCCTCAAGACCCAGTAAGCCAGAGGATTTTCGGTGGGAAAGGTGTCCAAGTCAGATCTTGCCCCTAGGTATTCCTGCACCATGTAAAACAGACGCTGGCGATGGTTGCTGGAACCGATCATACCTTGGGGCTGCGGACTAAAAAATTGTCTGAACGCATCGGTCAGACGGCGACCTTCTCCACCGCTCCTTCTTTGACTGACCGAAGCCTCAGCAACACGTTGTCCAGAAACAGGAGTTTGTAACCTCCCAGTCTCTGGGAACGTGTTGCACAGACCTTTCTGCAAGGCCTCCCGAAGATGTTTCATCCTCTGCTCCCTCTGCGACGGCAAGATAAGGTCCGCAACCTTACCCTTGTAACGTGGATCAAGGAGGGTTGCCAGCCAGTATTGGTCCTTCTCCTTGATACCACGAATACGAGGATCTTTACGCAGGCTTTGCAGGATCAGGGAGGCCATGCAGCGTAGGTTTGCTGAGGCATTTGGTCCGGAGTTCTCTGGGTCACTAAGGACGACATGGTCCGCAGCCACCTCCTCCCAGCCACATACAAGTCCTTGGGACTGATCCCTTAAAGTTTCTTGGGACTGATCCCTTAAAGACTGCTTCTGATGCTGAGTGCCAGGCTCCACCTCCATACTGACACAATCCTCCTCCTCCTACTCCTCGTCCTCTTCCTGTGTGATCGGCGGGCACGCAGGAACACTGTCTGGATAAAGGGTACCTTGAGAGCTAAGGAAGTCCTCCCCTTCCTGCCTCTGTTCTGCCTCAAGGGCCCTGTCTATTGTTCCACGCAGCGTGTGCTCCAACAGGTGGACAAGGGGGACAGTGTCACTGATGCATGTCACTGCCCACCATCCTCGTGGCCTCCTCAAATGGTGACAGGACAGTGCATGCATCCCTGATCATGGCCCACTAGCGTGGGGAAAAAAAACAAGCTCCCCTAACCCTGTCCTGGTGCCATAGTCGCACAGGTACTCATTGATGGCCCTCTGCTGCGTGTGCAGCCGCTGAAGCATGGCCAACGTTGAGTTCCACCTGGTGGGCATGTCACAGATTAGGCGGTTCTTGGGCAGGTTAAACTCCTTTTGGAGGTCTGCCAGCCGAGCACTGGCATTATATGACCGGCGGAAATGCACACAGACTTTCCTGGCCTGCCTCAGGACATCCTGTAAGCCCGGGTACCTGCCCAAGAACCGCTGCACTACCAAGTTATAGACGTGAGCCAAACAGGGCACATGGGTCATTTGTCCCTGTCGGAGGGCAGAGAGGAGGTTGGTGCCATTGTCGCAAACCACCTTTCCTGCTTTAAGTTGGTGTGGCGTCAACTTAAAGCTGGACTTCTGAACCTGCCCCTGCAGAGCTGACAGAACCTCTGCCCCAGTGTGGCTCCTGTCACACCAGCTCAAGCACCGCATGGCATCTTTTGGCCTGCATACTTGTGTAGCCCCTTGAATGGCTACGGAGCACCGCTGGTTCTGAGGACCAAGCACAGGAAGAGGCCATGGAGGAAAAGGAGGCGGTGGAGGAGAGAGGTGTGTCACAATCATTAGTAGTGGCATTTTGGAGGCGTGGTGGTGGAACAACCTCCAACACTACTGCACCTTGTCCTGCATCCTTCCCAGCTGCCAGCAGAGTCACTCAATGCGCGGTGAAACTTAGGTAACGTCCCTGTCCATGCCTGCTGGACCATGAGTCAGCGGTAATATGGACCTTACCGCTGACCGCCCTGTCCAGGGAGGCATGGACATTGCCTTCCACATGCCGGTAGAGAGCCGGAATCGCCTTCCGTGAGAAAAAGTGGCGTTTGGGTACCTGCCACTGAGGAACTGCACATTCCACAAACTCACGGAAGGGGGCAGAGTCTACCAACTGAAAAGGCAGCAGTTGAAGTGCTAGCAATTTTGCCAAGTTAGCATTCAACCGCTGGGCATGTGGATGGCTGGGAGCGAACTTCTTTTGGCGGTGCAGCAGCTGGGGCAGGGAAATTTGCCTGGTACAATGTGACATTGGTGTACCAAAAGCAGATTGCCCACAAGTACTTGGCTGTGACACACCTAATTCTACACCTTCATTCCTCTCAGTGCAGGTCTCAGAGAGGACTGAAGGTATAGTGGGGTTGGAGATCTCAGCTGATGAGGAGCAAGGAGAGGTCCTCTTTGTTCTTTGGTGTGGGTCTTTTAAATACGCTTGCCAACGAACTGCATGGCAGGTCAACATATGTCTGGTCAAGCATGTGGTGCCCAAGCGGGAGATGTTTTGGCCACGCGAGATACGCTTGAGACATATGTTGCAAATAGCAGCGGTGTGATCTGATGCACTCGTCTCAAAAAAGGCCCACACCAAAGAACTTTTGGAATAACGTGCAGAGACAGCAGCGCCCTGCACATGCGGAGCTTTGCGGTGTGATGCAGTCAGTGTACTGCCCTTAGGCTGGCCCCTGGAGGGCATCCTGCCTCGTTGGTGATGTGCCTCCTGCTCCTCCTCCTCTCTCCTATCAGGCACCCACGTTGAGTCAGTGACCTCATCATCCCCTCCCTCCTCATCACTGGAGCAAACCTGGCAGTATGCTGCAGCAGGGGGAGCATGACTGCCAGATTGCTGTCCTTCTTGGGCACCCCCTCTGTCCGTGCTCACGTTACTGCCTTCATCTAGCTCGGTATCATCATCAGAGCCTTCTAAACCCTGGGCATCCTCCTGGAGCATGTACCCAACACTGTGGTCAAACAGTTCGAAGGGACTCCTCAGGAGGACATGGTGGGGCTAGGGAAGGAGTCACTGATGCCGTTGAGCCGAGGAAAGAGACCGGGTTGGCAGCTGCTTTGCCAGACAAAGTACCCTGAGCATGGGTGAGAGGGGATGAAGAGGATGAGGACGGCTTGGTCATCCACTCGACCAAGTCTTCTGCATGTTGTGGCTCAACACGGCCAGCTGCGGAAAAAAGGCCAAGAGTGTCCCACGGTCATGTGCTGATGAGAATGCACCATCTCCACAACCAGCACTGTTGCCTCTAGACACAAAGCCTGCTTGCCCTCTTTTATTGGCTTGTGACTATCTGCCTCTCCTTGTTGGCCTTCCAGACATACTAATGGCCTGTAGCTGCACTAAGCTGGGATATAAATACATATACGGTATATATATATACACTGATACTGCAGCTAGCAAAATCAACTGCCTGCCTGTAGTATGAGAACACCACCAACCTTCTACAGGTAGCTTTAGCTGAACACTGTGCAGAGCTCACAAAAAACTAACTTGTAGCTTATTTAGCTGCCTGCGGTAGTGATAGGATCAGGAAAACACCACCAACCTCCTACAGATAGCTTTAGGTGAACACTGTGCAGAGCTTGCAAAAAACTAACTTGTAGCTTATTTAGCTGAACACTGTGCAGAGCTCGCAAAAAACTAACTTGTAGCTTATTTAGCTGCCTGCGGTAGTGATAGGATCAGGAAAACACCACCAACCTTCTACAGGTAGCTTTAAGTGAACACTGTGCAGAGCTCGCAAAAAACGAACTTGTAGCTTATTTAGCTGCCTGCGATAGTGATAGGATCAGGAAAACACCACCAACCTTCTACAGGTAGCTTTAGCTGAACACTGTGCAGAGCTCGCACTACACTAACTTGTAGTTTTAGCTGAACACTGTGCAGAGCTCGCAAAAAAAACTAACTTGTAGCTTATTTAGCTGCCTGCGGTAGTGATAGGATCAGGAAAACACCACCAACCTTCTACAGGTAGCTTTAGCTGAACACTGTGCAGAGCTCGCACTACACTAACTTGTAGTTTTAGCTAAACACTGTGAGGAGGACGCACTACACTAACTTGTAGCTTTAGCTGAACACTGTTCAGAGGATGCACTACACTAACTTGTAGCTTTAGCTGAACACTGTGCAGAGGTCGCACTACACTAGCTTGTAATGTTAGCTGAACACTGTTCAGAGGACGCACTACACTAACTTGTAGCTTTAGCTGAACACTGTGCAGAGCTCGCACTACACTAATTTGTAGTTTTAGCTGAACACTGTTCACAGGACGCACTACACTAACTTGTAGCTTTAGCTGAACACTGTGCAGAGGTCGCACTACACTAACTTGTAGTTTTAGCTGAACACTGTTCAGAGGACGCACTACACTAACTTGTAGCTTTAGCTGAACACTGTGCAGAGGTCGCACTACACTAACTTGTAGTTTTAGCTGAGCACTGTGAGGAGGACGCACTACACTAATTTTTAGCTTTAGCTGAACACTGTGAGGAGGACGCACTACCCTAACTTGTAGCTTTAGCTGAACACTGTGCAGAGGTCACACTAAACTAACTTGTAGCTTTAGCTGAACACTGTGCAGAGGTCGCACTACCCTAACTTGTAGTTTTAGCTGAACACTGTTCAGAGGACGCACTACATTAACTTGTAACTTTAGCTGAACACTGTGCAGAGGTCGCACTACACTAACTTGTAGTTTTAGCTGAACACTTTTCAGAGGACGCACTACACTAACTTGTAGCTTTAGCTGAACACTGTGCAGAGGTCGCACTACACTAACTTGTAGTTTTAGCTGAACACTGTGAGGAGGACGCACTACACTAACTTGTAGCTTTAGCTGAACACTGTGAGGAGGACGCACTACCCTAACTTGTAGCCTTAGCTGAACACTGTGCAGAGGTCACACTAAACTAACTTGTAGCTTTAGCTGAACACTGTGAGGAGGATGCACTACCCTAACTTGTAACTTTAGCTGAACACTGTGCAGAGGTCACATTAAACTAACTTGTAGCTTTAGCTGAACACTGTGGGGAGGACGCACTACACTAACTTGTAGTTTTAGCTGAACACTGTGCAGAGGTCACACTAAACTAACTTGTAGCTTTAACTGAACACTGTGAGGAGGACGCACTACACTAACTGTAAATAGTCTAGCTGCCTGACTGTGGTACTAATAGGATGAAAAGAACACCAGCAATTTTCTTCAGGTAGCTGTAAATACTGTAAAAAGACAAGCCTGCCTGTCAGTAGGAAGATAACAGGAACAGATCTAGCTAAACTGAATACAGTGTATATATATATATATATATATACAACACCTGGTATGCATATATATACACAATACACTGTAAGTGCAGCTAACTCACTGACTGTCCTGCCTAATCTAGCTAACTCAAATGAAATGACACTGTCTCTCTCTCTCTCTAAGCACGCCGGAACACACTACACAGGGCCGCCGTGTAGGCGGCCTTATATGGTGTGGGGCGTGTTCTAAACCCCCTGAGCCATAATTGGCCAAAGCCACCCTGGCTTTGGCCAATTACAGCTCTCTCTACTGACGGCACTGTGATTGGCCAAGCATGCGGGTCATAGTGCATGCTTGGCCAATCATCAGCCAGCAATGCACTGCGATGCTGCAGTGAATTATGGGCCGTGACACGCCACACGAATTTGGCGCGAACGGCCCATATCATTCGCAATTCGGCGAACAGACGATGTTCGAGTCGAACATGGGTTCGACTCGAACACGAAGCTCATCCCTAGTGCCAATAAAGCAGTGACAGGGCAAAAATCCCAAGGTATGATAGCGATGAAAAAGTGCACGTGAAAAGTGTCGGAAGCGGGGGGAGGGGGGACAAAGGAGAAAAAAACGGGAGTACAGGAAATAGATAAAATGTGGAAAGACAGAAACACTGGAAGATGACAGACCAAGTAACAGAGTGGACCAAGGATGTCAAATATACTAGGATGGGGAGAGGGGGAGACATGAGTCCAGAAAAGGAGGAAGGGGGGAGGGGGAGGGGATGAGAAGACAATATGTATATGAACAAAAGATTGGGAGGCAGGGGGAAAGGTGAAAAGGGAAAAGAGAAAAGAAGAAAAAAGGAAAAAAGAAGGGAAGAGGGAAAAAAAGGGTAAGAACGAAGAAGAGGAAGGGAGGGAATAGGAAGGGGCAGAAAAGTGAAAGGAGAGAAAGATGAAGGGAAAAGGTGAGAAGGGATGCAGAGCCAGGGGGACAAGTGAGTGGGGAAAGGTGTGTGAAGAAAACACCTGCAGCTAGGGAATAAAAAATGTGTAGCAAAAAATTAAAATCGTTAAAAAGTCACCCAAAGTGAAAATATGAGGGGTAATAAGTACCTAAATGGCAAGAGTGCCCAAATTCAGGACCCAGGGGGAAAGGTACCACTGGTATCAAGGTATGTATCGGTGGTAAGATGGACTCAAAACTTGCTGCAGGAGATGAATAGTGCACAATTGCAAGGTGCACATAGGGCGTGTATAGATCCTGTGGAGAGGATAGTATATTAGAGTTAATGGATGATAGTCCATTAAAAGCCAAGGCTTGAATAGACATGGCTAGGCAGGAGCCACAGGACAAGTAACGCTGAATGACTTACCAGCAGTGAGAGGTGATCAGAGTCTCCTCCGGGTCCGACAAGAGCCTAAATGATCAGCAGGAAGTGCCCTACTAATAACATCTCCCAACCCTGTGACGCAATGGCGACGCCGGTTACTGCCGGCGTACGGTGTCACAGGGCCAAGGGTTCCGCAGTGCGCGCGCGTGAGAATGCCACGCGAGTGCCTGTGCACAAGCCCTGAGGCCACTGGTCGGAGCCCGGGCCAGGACGTGTGCAAGTGGGTGGACGAACTGCCCCTAATGAGGGTGGCTGTCTCGCCACCAGGAAACCTACCAATCGCCACGTAGGGACACACACCCGGGCAACCGAGGGCTATTGCAGAGCATTGGAGCGAGGGAAAAAAGAAAAAAGCCAGCCAAACTAATTACATAAGTTAGACAATGTAGGTACAAATATTGATAATATATACAATGGAAAATACATACAGGCAATGCATAATGGTAATGGAAACGAAATGTAATAACAAAGAGGATTAGGTAATTCCTCAAGAGTGGCCAAGACAGTAAAAAAACAAAACAAATGGATAGATTATAAGCCTGGATTTGTTGATAGCCATGGCAACAGGAGGTATCACAGGAATACATACACAACAAGGGTGTTATAATTTTTTTATATATTTTGAAGTGACAGGAGTTAGGTAGCAATCAGCATTCATAAATGTAATAGAGGAAAGTTGTAGCAGGGCAAAAGAGTACTTCAGAGTGAGAGTCAAGGGATAGTTCATCAGAATGGTCTAAAGGAATTGACTTTGTTTAAGCCAGGTGGAATAGTGGCATTAAGCCTTTCTATCCAGAGAGTTTCCCTTTGCAACAGTGTTTTGTCGCGGTCTCCTCCCCTGACATCAGGGGGTACCACTTCAAGTGCAAAAAAATTGACAACTTTAGGGTCAAATTTGTGATGCAGGCCTATATGTCGGCCAATGGTAGTGAGTTTACCATTGATTGAGTGGTAGATGTGGTCTCCGACTCTCTGTCTGAATTCTCTGATTGTCTTACCAACATAAAACGTCCCGCAAGTACAGAGCATTAGGTATACAATACCAGTAGTGCCACAATGGGCCGAGATATGAGGAGAAAATATCTCTCCATTGGGGAGGTTAAAAGAGGTACCTGTGAGCATCCATGGGCAACGGGAGCATTGCCCGCATGGAAACGTGCCCCTAGATTTCTGGGGACCACTGGTATCAGATCTATAATGGATACTAGTTAGGCGGTCTCAAAGGGATTTGGCCCTACGAAAGACCAGTTCAGGTGTACTGCGTATATACTGGTTGAGAATGTGGTGATCAGTAAGGAGGTGCCAGTGCTTAGATAAAATGTTCCTAATTTGGTTATGATGTGCCGAGTATTGGGTAATGATCTTCACTGTATTAGTACTGGAGGTACGTGAAGGGGGATAGAGCAGAGAAGTTCTTGTACAACATAATGCTTTATTAAAGGCCTTTCTCAGATTGGTCCTGGAATAGCCCCTCAAGAGAAGTCGTTCAGGTAAAGCAGCTAACTGTGTATAAAAGTCTTCCTCTCGTGCGCAGTTTCGGCGCAGTCGTAAATACTGTGCGTGAGGAATACTGCGCACGCGAGGCTTGGGGTGAGCGCTAGAAGCATGCAACAGGTTATTGCCTGCTGTTGGCTTGCGATGGAGATCAACAGATCCAAAAACTGGATCTGTGTATTGAAAATGAAGGCAATAATAAAGTCTTAAATGAATAATCCCTTTAAATATTGCAGCAGCGCTTCAAGTCCAAAATTAAAGGGCACACTTTTCATATACAGTCCATATAACATCCCCATTGGGGGAAACCTCCCCAATGGGGATGCACTCACCAGAAATTCAGCAATCAAAAGCCTTGGATGATAATAGTAGTAATTCTCCACCACTCCTAAACATCCACCAGGTGTCTGTAGCATGAATGTCCCCTCACTGGTCCCCTGGATGTCACCGGCCCAATGCAGCTCCTCGTCTCCTAGCAACCAATAACAACTCGAGCCAGGTCTCTCTTCCTGTCCAGGCCGCAGCTGCACTGCATTTCGGGAGATTCGGGAAAAAATCCTCTTATATAAACCCGACTGTATTGTTATTGACTTGTCTATTTGCAGATGTACAGTATTTCCTGATGAAGCGGTAAACGCGCAAAACTAGACGAAATACCATTTCACCTGTGCTTTTAATTCTTTTGCCTTGGTTTTTGTACTAATACATTTTTGTAAATTTTTATGATTGTTTATGATTGTTTACATACTTTATTTGTATTTTCATATATCGTACCATGATAGTCCGCTTGCCCTCTTGTCTCTGGTGAGTTCTGGTTGGGGTCCAGACTTCCAAACCTTTATTCTGCGCTAATACGGGCCCTTTCAGCCTTTTGGTATAATGCATCTTAATATGTCCCTGTTTCCCCTATCATCCCAAGTAACAGAGACATGACCACCATCTTACATCCTCAGCTCCATCGCCCGACCAACCAAACTGATCCTGGGAGCAAACTTGATTCATATAAACAATAGAGCCTCATGGTTTCACAATCGACCAATCAAGCACAGGCATTCCTTCAAACAGCAGGGTTTATACAACAACCAATGAACAATGACTAGGGGAGTCTTATGGGTGTGTCTGGGCAGGGGCAGCATGTACGATCTCTAGCCCCCTGTCTCTGTGAGCTATCATAAGCCACATGGCTTGAAATCATGAACTCTGTCCCCGACCATAACAATTCAAAGACTCCCGTTTCTACCGTTTGGTGTGAATCCTTATTCTGCATTGCTCAGAGAACAAAGCATACCCGGATTATACTACTGTCCCTGTGGGTGGGAGATTATCTGCAGGTGCACGCCACAGCCCCCAAATGTGTTGATCGGGCACACAGGGGTGACACGAGCGTACATCCGCTAAACCGATAATGTCTTTGCAGAGCGAACACATCCCCCCCAGATGATCGTTCTGTGCATCACACAGGGGCCATTCGCTGGTGGACATATCCCTACTCTGCAAACACTTCTCTACACCCCAAGGAGCTTTTCACTACCAAACAGATCTCAACCAGCGTCAGTCTGCCCCAGTCAGCTCTTTAGAGCGGGCTGCGGGAGAACTAACACTGGGAGACACTATGACAATACATATTAAATACATCTTCATAAAATTTTCACAACAGTTCCTCCTTTTGTCATATGCTACCATGTGTCCCTCGATTAATCTTGATCTTCTTCTTAATCAGTCCTTAAGTCCATAAAAAGGAAAACACGGCTTGACTTGTAGACTCTGTTCTTCAGGAGGGATGACTTAGAGGAGGACATGAAGGCCGGTCGGTCTGGGATCCTCTGCGTCTTATACGTGGGTTGGGCTTTGGGGCGTCTCATCTCAGAGGAAGATGTGGTCATCTGCTCGGGCTCTGTTCACTCGTCCAATCAGGCAACAGTAGTGCCCCATTATGACATATATAAGGAATAGAAACAAAAACAACATTAGTATATATATACACCTACTTCCTTCAATCATAATCTGCTGAAAAATAAAATCCCCAAAGATTCCCAGACCCTTAAAAGAACTTCAACCTTCACTAGCTATAGCTCTGGCTTTGCCTTGCAGGGTCTAAACCTTATCCATATGGGCCTGAACTTTGATCGGCCGTGACATAAGATGCTGGGACGAGTTTCACCAGCACACATCTCTTGCATTAGCGGGAATTACTTTATAAGCTGTAGACCTGCATAAATACCAAGCACTTGTGGGCTATCTGATTGTCCCGATACCAAAACTGGCAAGAACCAGAGCTATTGTTAAAACTATAACTAATTTTACCCTCTAGAAATTTATCGTTGAATTCTGTTGACAAGTGTCTGTTTGGAGTTTTTTTCTAGTTTGTCAAAACTCCTCATACCAGTATAAACATCCTATATATCATGTACCGCTGTCATCGATGGGGTACTAAAGCTCGGTGGAGATTCAGAGTAGACCCAACAATGTTTTCTGTTCGCTTTCTTAGCTAGTTGGAAAATACACAAAGATACTCCTCATACTTTGGTGTAGTTGAGCAGCTTCTTGCAGTGGCTGGCGTGGATCCAGTTGTCTCATCCCTCAAGCTTCTTTACAATGACCCAGTCACCTGGTTGGAAAGAATGTAAAACCGGTTATTGTGTCAGGGTCCAGGAGGGACTCATGAACCCTGTGGTGGACCTTTTGAAGTTCATGTTACAGTGACTGCACCTACCCCATAAGCTGAGAATGTCGACAGCTGCTGAGGAAAGTACAACCCTGTTTTTTGTTGACCTCCAAACAAACCTAATTTAATGATTGTGGTCACTGCATAACCTGTGCGTGGCTTTCCATCTGGGGTGTAATACTTGGAACCTTTGACAAAAAGGTTCTTAGCATCTGGGATGGGAGCCTCCTTCACCAGACTGCTGCTTGCTGATTCAAATTCCATCAAAGAAAGACAGTCGTGGAACATGTCATCCTACTAGGTCACAAACATGGCTAGAATTAGAGCAGTTAGTATTATTGGTTTGAAAATTGTCATTCTTACCATTATCTCCCCATTTTCTTCCTCATTACAAACTGGAGGAAGACACGCAGGGTTTAGAATGGTGCAGAAAAAAACAATGAAACAGTGAAATAGCCTATGATACTTTTACCTTCTTAGGCGTGTGTATTTATGCATGTGTACAGCTATCTACATACACCTGCTTTCTATGTACACACACTTTCAGAAACTCCTTGGACCTGAAAAGATACCTTTAAACAAAAGTTATTACTCTATATTTCATATTTAACCTGCAAAGAATGATAAAGAATACATTTATGTGCATTGGTAAATTGTCACTGACATTCCTCAAAACCGACAACAACAAAACCCTCTGTAACTCTTACTTTCACGTTCCTACTAAAATACAACAGCCACGACACGTAAGAGGGCTGTCGCGGTACGTTCTAACATATTCTTGTTACTACATACAAATAATGAGAAGACTAAAACATTAGACAAACATTTAGACAAACAAAAATGAAAAAAAAAACAAAACAACCAGACGGAATGTTGCCTTCACTCTTTTAGCAATAGAAAAAAATACAATGGGAAAAACACGAGAGCAGCTTGAAATCTTGCATGGACCAGCCACACAAAGTTCAAAAACAGGCATGAGAATTTTAACCACACAAACGTGTACTACAGCCACAGCCGATCTACTTCCAAGGTCTTTTTATTATGGGGTCTCATACCTCCAGACATCAAAAGTACCTTCCAAAGGAATAAACCTTACTGTACCCTCTGACCATATATGCCAATCTTTAAGGGGTTTAATGGCATTTTCCCCAAAACTAGACTTCATGTACTGTGCAACCGTCTGACTGTGGGAAGCCTCACAATCCTTCCCTTGCATGGACTGCTCATTACCCATGGCGATTCGAATCGGCTTATCATCTTACCCCTGCATCCAGGGAAACTATTGCACCCAATTAGGAGAGCACCGCCCAGGGCCTTCTTTTATGGTGGATTGATGAACTACAACCACTATCTGGTCCAGTCCCCCAACTAGAAAGCCTAACCGAGGTGTCAACTCTATGGCTTGTTGTCCCAACACTTTTGGCACAGAACTACAGAGTACCACTCTTTTAACAACCAACTATTAACTATTCCAAATGATTAGTCAACAACCACAATAACAAGGAGAGGGGCGCCTCTGAATATATATCACAAACAAATTTTATTAAAAACAACAATATCCACTCACATGAGGGTAGGAGAAGTTGCATTCAGGTCAGTTGGCTGAGCAGTAGAACTACAGGTCGCAGCGGTTCCTGCAGGGCATGTGAAATCCAGAGAGGGGAGATAAGCTGGTGCAGCCGGATGCAGACTCTTGTAGTTATCAGTCCAACACATATCCTGCTGTGTTTATCCTGGTGGTGTCCTGGATGACAGGATAAGGGTTCCAAGTTAAAAGACAGGAAAAGGGGGGGGACGTTAAAGCAACCGTTCGGCCGCGCTGCCGCTCACCGCTGTACATAGAGAGCCTCTAAGCTATAACACAGCCGGCCGTGTGGAAGATCACAGCGAGGCTTGGGGAGCAAACAGAGCGTGGCACCCGGTGATGACATCACATATATGCGACGCGTTTCAGAATCGGCTTACCATTGATGGGAGAATGGCCGCATTCCTTTGTCAAGCATAGGGGATGAAAAAAACTAACTGGGTTTAAATAGTCTGGGGGGGGCGGGCGGGGGGCGGGGCCAGGAAGTCCATGAAACATGCAGAATATTCGTATTGGGCAGCATTTAACAACAGGGGGAATAAGAACCTTACAACAACATGATAAAGAGACCATTATTACAGCAGAGCACCAATAGAGGTGAAAGGATAATCATTATAGAACAGGGTAAATAGATGAAATAATAAAAAATAAATAAAAATAAACATTAGTAGGCATGAAGAACAATTATATAATAAAAGTATCATGCGATAATTAAAAGCAACTACAAAAGGAAATACATAGTTCATTAAATGGAAAATCCATATTACTTGTAAGCAGTATATGGTATACGATATGGTATATTAGGATAATAAATTAATCTTAAAATGTGTAAGTATAAAGAATATGCAAATAGATAGTAAGGGGGCTTGAACATAAAAAAGGAGGGGGGGGGTTATTTAAAAAATATAGGACATAACGAGGCGGAGTCATATGTTATAATAATTAATGTATATGTAGCTACACACACACACGGGTGCAAGCGCATGCATGTGCTAGTACGCATGCGTGCGCAGCCACATGAAGGGTGCATAAAAATGCAGAAATTGTATGTGTGTGTATTCATACACACACAGACAAATTGAATAGGCAGAAAATGGGGGGGGGGGGAAGGAAAAAGAGGGGAGGGGAGAAAGGAAGGTAAATAGGGAGTGAAGGGAGGGGGGTAGGGGGGAGAAAAAGGGGGAAGGGGGGGAAAAAGACACAGTTACCAATACTTACTACAGGAGCAAACGAGCCCACCACCCCATGATTAGAATAGAGAAATAGAACCTGCGGTAAACAATAGTGGTAAAGTTATATGAACGTGTATATGTATGGAAGAAAAAGGCATCAAAAAAGGATATGAAATGGGTTATTCGTATAAATAGTACCCCTATATATATATATATATATGAGCACGTTAGTAAACAAGCAACAACAATTAAAGGCAGCTACATACGCGTGTATATATGCTCACCAATAGAGTATGTGAAACTCATGATGACTGTTAATTGTTAAAGGGATAGATTATAAGACAGTGGATATCTCTATCCCTTCGTTTAAGCCGCCAGGTGAGAGCACATCAAGGGAATATATCCAGAAAGTCTCTCTGGCGCATAGCTTTTTGAAGCGTTCAGCTTCTGACATGTGTTTGGGGATTTGCTCTATAACCCATACTGACAGGCCCGTGGTTGATTTTTTGTGGTGTTCGGCAAAATGCCGAGGGACACTATGTTTGTCCTTTCCACCCTCGATGAGCCATCGATGCTGGCCGAAACGCTGCCTCAGTGGGCAGATAGTTCGCCCAACATAGGTTAACCCACAGGGGCAAGTAAAGCAATATATAACAAAATTAGATGAGCAATTGTAGAAATGTTCTAATGTGAAAGTTCTGCCTTTGGATTGAAAAGATTTTTTGCCGTGTTCGACAAACATACAGGTTTTACAGCAAACTTTTTTGCACTGATACATACCGATCAGTGGTATCAGGGTGGTGGAATTGGAGATGGGCATGTCCACAGGCAGTTTGCTCGGGGCAATCTTATTTTTAAGACTAGGGGCCTTTTGATAAGTGATTCTTGGTATGGGTGGGAGGGAGTTTTTGAAAAGTGGATCCTGTAGCAGAATAGTCCAATGTTTTTTTAATATATTTTCCATTTTTTTGTACTGGAAATTGAAGGTGGTTATGAACCTAGTGGAGTGATCTGTTATCTCTTTTTCTTTTTTGGCTGGTTTGCCTTTAGCGTCATAATTATATGCTTCGTCTACTAGGTCTTCGGGATAATCCTTGTCGGCAAATTTCTTTTTGAGTTGTATACTCATGGTGTCATAGTCACTGTCTAGGGTACAATTCTATCGTAAGCGGCAGAACTGTCCTTTCGGTATATTTTGTGTCCATTTTGGATAGTGGCAACTTCTAAAATGCAAATAGGAGTTGCCGGCAGTGGGTTTGGTGTGATTTTTAGCGATAATCATATCGCCTGAATGACCAAGATCTAGATCTAAAAAGGCCAGGTTGATATAATCTGAGACGTGGGTGAAGGACAAGCTGTATGGGTTAGAGTTGCAGTGTTCAACAAAACGGGGGACCAGGTCAATGGGGCCATCCCAAATAATGATTATGTCGTCAATATAACGACCAAAAAATACAATGTTGGCACAGTAGGGGTTGTTGTGTATGATGAAATTCTTCTCCCAATATCCCATGGCCAAATTAGCGTACGATGGAGCGAAGTTGGCTCCCATCGCCGTTCCCTTAGTTTGTAAGTAAAAGTCGCCATTAAAATCAAAATAGTTATGAGTAAGGCAAAACTTGGTTGCCTCCAAGATGAATGCGGCTTGATAGGATTGATCAAGGGGTCCTGTGCGAGGAAAAATTCTAACGCAAGTAGGCCAAATGAGTGTGGGATTGAAGTGTAAAGTGACGTGACATCTAGGGATAACCAAAGATAGGAGGATTCCCATTTATATGGTGCGAGTAGTTCCAACAAGTGTGAACCATCTCTAATGTAGGACGGTAGGAGTTTGACGATGGGCTGAAGATAAAGGTCGATGTATTGACTGAAACCGGTGGTGACACTCTCCATGGCGGCCACAATGGGCCCACCAGGGGGAGTGGTAAGACTTTTATGGATTTTTGGTAAGTGATGGAAGTATGGGATCTGATAGAAGTTTTTGGTGAAGAAAGAGGCTTCCATTTTGTCAATCACTCCGCAGTCAAGAGCTGAATTTACCAAAACGTTTACCTCAGTCGCAAATTCGGTGGTAGGGTCTTTGGAGAAGAAATATAGAAAACCGCGCTAAAATATGATATCCAAAATAATTGAAATTATAAAGTCCTATATGTCCAATCATCACACAGTGAATAACGTGAATGTTCATAAGTTGTTAAGTGAAAGTTCAAAAATTGAAGCAAATCTTATGTGGTGAACTGCTTACCAGAAAGTAAGCCAAACGGGCGAGTGGCTTAAAACCCAGCCTGGGCCTTTAAGGAAAACGATCAAATGAGACAGGATGGATCACACTCGTCCCCTGTATTCGGATCCACAAAGGATTACCCAAAAAAAATTATTTAAAAAACATAGCGTAATACTGACAAAAAATGTGAAAAAAAAATAAAAATAAAATGTGCACCACTCACCAAAAACCAAATCATATATAATCATAAAAAATCCAGTGTTGAGAACACATATAGGATCATTAGGTGGGTGACATGCAATCATGCAATAAGGTGTATGATCCACTTTAGAAAAGTGATGTGTAGACCTTACAGAGAATCTGCTTACCAGATATTAAAACCAAGTGAGCATATATTATCCCAAGGTTGGAAAAGAAGGTGCAGCGAGCCACATAAAAAACCTGCTTACCAGATATTACAACCAAGTGAGCATATAGCTATCCCTCAGATGGAAGGTATGGAAAAGAAGGTGTAACAAGCCACATAGAAATCCTCATAAAATTCCTGCTTACCAGATGTCATCTAAGGTGAGCAGATATTCACAGACACAGACCAAAATTCCTGGCAGGAGCAGCACGCCTCCGTTCTGACATCCTAGCCCCGAGCTCAGCAGAGCATAATATACAAAAAGCAGGCAATAGTGTGATACTGTATCAACTGAAATTTATTTGTATTAAAAGTACACTTACAATAAAACCGAAGTAACGAGCAGTGCCGGCCGGCATACAAACAGACTCCTGTCCTCAACGAGACCGCGTGGTGACGTCAGCGCGTCCCTCCCAGGGTCTTTGAAGAGCTTTTTATAAGTGGTTTCGTCCGAGAGGAGTCTGAGGGCTTTGTTGATATAGTCCACCCTGTTTTGTAGGACAATACACCCCCTTTGATAATAATGTCAGGTGAATGTATTAAGGAGTCAAGGGCACGAGTTTCAGAGGCAGACAGATTGTGTATGTGAGGAGGTATCATGGTGGATGTTTGGCGAAGTTTCAAGAAATCGGCATATACTACCCTGTAGAAACTTTCAAGGTAGGGGCCTTTTGACTGGGCAGGGTAGAAAATAGACTTGGATTTAAGTGATGAGTGTATAATGGGTGGGGACGTGGCAAGATGTTGAGTAAAGAGACTTAGAGTGTCTCCTTCATTAGTTAGCGTATCTAGTATGCCTATGATGTCACCATCATATTCAAACATATCTGTGGGAGGAATGATGGAAGAAGGGTCTGAGCAAACCTCACTAGGTTTATTCTGTTTGGCATAGAAAAACCTTTTGAGAGTAAGATTATGAATGTATCTATTTAAATCCTTAAATAAGAGAAAAGGATTGGGCTTATTAATAGGGGCAAAATTCAAACCTCTACTTAGTAGGCTGATATCCACAGGGGAAAGTTCGAGGGATGATAAGTTGAAGATTTTTACAGTTTGCGGAGCTTTGTTAAGTTGATTTCGGGAGTTTTTTCGTCCTCCTCTGCAGCCTCTCCGGTGAGTTTTCGTTTTCTCCGATTGGCTCGAGGAGGACTGGAGACTAAAAAAGGTTTGTTGTTGATGGTGGCAGAGGAACCTATTGAGTGGGATGTGGAAGCGTCAGTAAGAGGTGTATGTGAAAGAGGGATAATGGGGTCAGAAACGGCAATGGGATGACTACTGAGAGGACAAGTAGAATCAGGATTATCCCGGATGGGGGCAAAGGTGTTATTGATGGGTTGGACATTCATGGTTGGGTCATGTGGTATCGTGACTAGGTTGGATGCTAATGTCAGTTGGGAAGCTGAATTGGGCACAAGAGCAGTGTTCTCTTTGGTGTTAACATGTCCCCTTCCAGCATAGGAAGGTCTGTTAAAAAAGTTACTAAGATCACCAAGTAATTTATTGGTTTTGGTAGTAGAAATTCTGTTAGTCAGATGACTTGAGCGGGTCATGGGGAAACAACCAGATAAAGAGTTCCTATGTGGAATGGAAATGCTCATGAGGGGTGGGGGCAGATGATGTTGAGAGGGGGGTATGATGGGGGGTAATAGGCGGGGGTTGGGGGGGATGATGGGAAGTGGACCGAGGTGGAGGTTTGTGAAGGGGACGGGGTGGTAGGGTATCAGGTAAGGGAGGTGATGATTTGAGTTTCCAGTTGAAAACTTTATTGGTATTAAAATCATCTAAATCTCTTTTGAATTTACCTAATTTAGTTTTAATCATATAATCCTCATCAGATTTGGTATTCTTTTTGAGGATATAATGCCAAGAAAGTGGAACTGTGACCTTTTGGTCTATGATTTCTGTGGCTAAGGTGTTGGCTTCAGATTTGAGTTTCTCAAAGAGATGTGATCTATGCTCGATGAGTATTTCCATCCATTTGGACGTACAGAATTCGGAAATTGTTTCCCATTCTTTTTTGTTGGTGGTATTTAAAAAAGGGCAATCTTTAGTAATTCTAAGGCCTCGAGGGGAAATTTTGGTCGAGATATGTTTTTCCAAGAAAAATTTATCCCACCATTGTTGATTGAGGTTTTTTATTATTCTTTCGAGGTGTTTAAATTTTCCGCAGAGGGTGTATCTAGTGACGCCTGTTAGTTTGACACTGTTGGAAAAAATAGTAGGCGGAAGAATCATGTACATATCCTCTAAAACATGGTGTCTGTATGTCTCTATATCTTTGAGAAGGTCCATAGTGTGAGGTTTTAGACAATACTGATGGTTTATATGTAGAGGAATAAGGAGGCAGGGGAGGGGAACACAAAGGAGAGCACTTGCAAATATATCTGTGGGGATAATAGTAAAAACAAGAACAGTTTACATTATAAACAGATATACACGTGCAGTTTCAATATAGGGTATACAACAAGGAACCAATTGTTGAAGGTACATACATAGATGAAAATAATTAGAAGTACAATTTAAAATAAAAAATATAGTAATGGCAAGGTGACACAAATTTTTTAGTGGTGGACACGGTAAAAAATATAAATACGAAGATGTATATTTTTATAGTGATTGTGCATGCAGCACTAAAAGCTTCTACAAAGAGGATAAAACAAGTAAAAAGGCGCAGAGCACAATTACCTTCAATAAAAAACCGATTAGTCCAGAAACTTAAAATAGACGGGAAAAATGCATGTAAATGTTCATGCATATGTGTTGGGAGTATAAATGGACCTCCATTTATACTCCCAACACATATGCATGAACATTTACATGCATTTTTCCCGTCTATTTTAAGTTTCTGGGCTAATTGTTTTTTTATTGAAGGTAATTGTGCTCTGCGCCTTTTTACTTGTTTTAGTCAACAACCACAGATCACCCCCTGAATTATGTCTCTACCCCTCACAGTGTATGCATACACAAGCACATTGCGCTGTAAGACCGTACACTGCGTCGCCAGACTAAACTGCATAGTACACTTATGCCCCGTACACATGGTCGGATTTTCCGATGGAAAATGTCCGATCGGATCATGTTGTGAAATTCCGACCGTGTGTGGGCTCCATCGGACATTTTCCATCGGATTTCTGACACACAAAGTTTGAGAGCAGGAAATAAAATTTTCCGACAACAAAATCCGTTGTCGGAAATTCCGATCGCGTGTACACAAATCCGACGGACAAAGTGCCACGCATGCTCAGAATAAATAAAGAGATGAAAGCTATTGGCCACTGCCCCGTTTATAGTCCTGACGTACGTGTTTTACATCACCGCGTTCAGAAAGCTCAGATTTTCCGACAACTTTGTGTGACCTTGTGTATGCAAGACAAGTTTGAGCCAACATCCGTCGGAAAAAATCCTAGGATTTTGTTGTCGGAATGTCCGAACAAAGTCCGACTGTGTGTACGGGGCATTACACCGCTTTCTCTACAGAACAGTGTGGCTTCTCTCTGTACCTAGACATTACAACAATAACATGGATGCCTCCTGTTTTTTTTAAATCAGATAATTTTTATTGTGTAAAGACACAAAAAACAAACAACTTTTTCATTTCACTACAAAAAACAATTCCTATACTTGTGAGGACACATAGGTATCAATGTTAAATGATCAGCTGGCCATACATATCATACGTTTATACAGCAATAAGTGCGACAGTGCATTCAGAAATAAAGATATAATTGCAAAACAAGGTAACTGAGGTTGTAGATTTTTTGGTCTTGTTACATGTCATGTATGTCCTCGTCATGTCCTTATTTCCCTTTCCACTCCTGGCCCTTCCCAGGGCCAACGAGCGGAGCAGGGGAGCCACTATCCCCTAACCAGCGGGGTGTGGTGTACAGTGATTTCGTATCCTAACCTTTGGGTGAAACTACACAAAAAATGTAATTTCCGCAAAACCCGACATTATCATACGTACTTCCCATTGGAGTAATTGTATATATGAAGCGCCGCTACCTCTTTTTTCCTTATCCCTTACAAGTTCATCTTGGTAATAGGTTCTCACGTAAGGTGGGTGCTGGTGTTGTCCTAGTCCCAAGAATTCTATTTTGAACCAGGCGTAGTGGAGCCAAACCAGGGGTGTCCAACCAGGGATCCCATATGTTCTCAAATTTTTTCAGGCTACCTCGGTGTTTGTATGTCAGTTGTTTCCTAATAAGAGAGTCGTTCACTGAGGTAGTCCATTCTGTATGCGTGGGAGGTTATTTTGTTTTTTTTTTTTACAATTATTTTATTTATTCCAAGAACATGGTCGGGTAAAAGTATTTGGATATATACAATCAGTTGCGTAGTACAAACATCTGGATACATACAATCAATTTCATAATACAGCATCGCAATTATATACTATGTTTGGAGACAATTTACGGCCTCTGAAGGACAAACTAATAGTCTGCCATCTGTGATGTCTCCAGTGTTCCTAAAACACAAGAGTTGGCTATCTATTTATGCTGCTCCAGTTGAGGTCCCGGACCAGTCCTAAATTATTTTATGATTTTATATATTAGAATATCTGGAGCCCGGGAACCTGGGTTCCTGTAGAACAAAAAGGAAAAGAGAAGAAAAAGAAAGACTGGAAGAGAACGATAAGTGAAGGGGGGGGGGGAGATGGGAGAAGAAGGGGGGGAATGGGTGTGGGTGTGTGGGGATGTACCTAGTGTGAGCTTGCCGAACGCAGGGGAATGACAGGGCGAGCACCGTAGGTGTACCGTAGCCAGATAAGCCATTAATTAAAGGGGTAGTTGTAGCCATTCAAGTCGCCGTCAAGGAGGGTTTGCCCCTCCTCCGAGAAAAAGAATACGTTCAATAGCGACCATGTTTCGGAGTACCGCTCCTGTTGGTGTCTTGTTGAAAGAACCAAGTCTTCCATTTTGCTAATCTCTCTTACTTTGTGTATCCACATCCCTATTGTCGGGGGTTGGGGAGACTTCCATTTAAGAGGGATGCATGCCTTAGCGGCGTCAAGGAGGTGGCGAATAATAGATTTTTTATATATCTTTCCTGGTATGTTAGAGGCATGGAAGAGGTAGAAGGCCGGGTCGTCTGGTATTACATGTGTAACACTAACTCTCGGTGGAGCTGCTGGTTTAAAGCGGGCTGTTACCTTCACTCTCGATACCTCTGTTTCACCGGCACCGGGTCTAGGGTCCCGTTGAGGTTACCTCTGGACGATGTAGACACCAAATACTTGAGTATATTTTCCAATGCTTTAATGAGCAAGTAATAAAGGAAGTAGCAGGAAAGAGGCAGAAGGAAAGTTGCAGGGAAGCTCAAATACCTTTCCTTAGTATTCTTTAGAACATTCTTTGGAATTGAACACTTGTAGTTGAATGCACTCCCCTTGTGGAATTCAATCTTTGCCCGCCTGGATAGGCCTCTTTCACTTGCCTAGCAGCCAGTACGTAGCACGAACAAAAGTCTCTGACACAGACTTGTTTGGAATAAAACCCATACGATCCTCTGCCACAGGATGTATTGGTTTGCGATGAAAGTCAGACACAGTACTTGAACCTTTAAGCCAACCCGGCAGTACTATGCAGTAAAATTACTTCAGGATACGTCCTCCAACCGAGTCACCAGGCCCCTCTCCAGACCAGCACTCTGAATGATCCTTCCATGACGGGTCCTCCCCTGGGATCTCCTCGGTTGTCCAGCTTCTTCACTCAGGATAGACAGCTCAGTACCATTCCTCTGCTGCTGTGGTAGGCCCCAGACAGGCTTCTGGGCCCACCCACGCGCCGCAGCGACGTAGGCCTCCGGAATGGAGGACCACGAGGTGGTACTCTTAACGCATACCTGTCGGCTAGGAGGGCCAGCAGGTGGCTGAAAACGAACCCCTAAACATGGCGTCTGTCCCATAAATACCCTCTCCCAGAATGTAACTCGGAGGACCACCTCCACTGAGTTGTCTCCGGGACAGAGGAGCACTCATATGCTTCAACACGTTGCCTTTCCAACACCAGTCCATGGTGACAACGACACCCACCGGCACAGTGTGGAACTACACGCAACTCAGCCAAGCTGGAACAGAGGCAAATCTAACTTCACCTAATAAGTAAACCACAAGATTTACCTATCAGCGGTAGATTGAAAATCTACCAGCGCTACATACTCCCCCCACTACAATAGATGCTGTCCCCAACGTCTGTAAAAAAATAATGATAATAACTCCCAAGCCTGAGAGCAGGTATTTGAGCTTAAAACTTGGATAAGGGCAAAGAAGAAGGAAAGACAGTATAGAAAAACACAGTTTTAACATTTATATAACAGTATGTTCACATCCGCAAACAAAATCACATTATGACTGTCACAACCCCACTATCTATCTAGCTGAAAATCCTTTTTTTTTTCATTTTCCCTGAAAATCAACAGCTTGATGGAGGATCCACTTGCTCCTGAAAAAAACACAAAGTTAAACACACACACAAGATATATACAGTTTTTAGGAGCAAAGTCTCATTCTAAAAAAATGAAACTCTCTTCCTATAATCTTTCCTATGTTCCCACTAAGGAACCAACTAGAATAACTTGAGGAGTTCATCCCTATGTATATTTAGGTATGTCATATCTTTAAACGAAAGAAGTCCAGCTAGCGAAAAAAAAATGAGCCTTGGATTTGGAAACACAAAGCTGAACACTAAATCTTGACCTCGAAGATCTCTGAACACTGAAACTATCTATCTACATACCCCACAGTTCTTTATCCATAATCACCAGTAGAACCAAGGATCTGGCAATGTCAGTGATTTTGCTTGTTTATCCAGTGTAGTGATGAAGTACACCACATCATCCTTTCCTGGTCTGCAAATGACCACTTTGTCAGCATAAATGTGCCGACCATAGTTCCAGTGTAGGAAACATCCACTGAAGCGTTCATCCATAGCAACAGAATATCCAGTTTTCCGGAAAGGCTTAGGCACAGACAAATAGTCCCAAACAGCTTCACTGTACCAGAGCTCCTGGTTAGCTTTAATCTCTTGCATAATGTCCTGGGTAACATATGGGAACTCCAAACCATATTCCTGGGCCACACGCTTGTTAAGCATTCTCTGCAAACGTGCAAGTTTGGGCAACAACCTATTTTTCCCCAAACCAGGAGGCACACACGAGTTCAATGACTTGCTCACCATAGACCCAACAGGTGTCGGCAATAAAGTAGTAACTTTAGGCAATGTCTCCCCAACAGTACTGTGTGGCTCCACACAAGGTGATGTTCTCCCAGAATTCAGGGCTGTCCATTCTGGAAAAGTTAAGGCAGAAGCAACGTCTTCACCCTGGGCCCATAACAGTTCTTTTGACATTGTCTCAAATAAATTATCATCACCGGAGAGATCCGACATGGAATCTATCTCCGAATCTCTCAACTCTTCTGCCGGCAAATATTTACACAAAGTCCCAGATACATTCCCCTGTGAACTCTCAGCCGTTCCTGACGTGGACTTCTCCGGTTCGGGCAGTCTCTGGGGTAGGCCTCGACCATGGCCGCGGGAAGCCTTTACATATCCCACCTTCCTCTGGACAGGTACAAAAGGGATAGGCGTAGTGGATGCGGAAATCAAAGTAATGTCTGCTGATGAGTTGGTTACCGCAGTATCTCTCTCAGGAACACTTTCGGTGACAACAGGCGAAATCACGGCCTGCTGTTCTTTTTCAGCAGCAGTAGCAGCTTCTACTGTGGTGATACCTGTAGCCCAGGCCATACGATAAGCACGGGGCAACCTGGTAGGTTGCTCCACCACAAACAGGTATTCTCCACATTGCGAGCAGCGAACAAATGGACGGAGATGTATGACCAGTCCTTCACACTTGTGGCAAAGCATGCCCAGTCCTTCAATATCTCCAACTGTATAAAGAACAAAACTCCCCTGCGGTTTCAGATGAATGCCGGTGTCTGTAAGCAAGGTTCCGGTCAGCATAGCATCCGCAGCGGTGCTGGTAGTGAACATCTTAGGCCCCAGAGTTGGTTGCATCACCGAAAAAGACATGGCCACACTCTGATCTTCTCAGCACAATCACGAGGCCTCTCTTCTTCTCTGGCGCCAACATACACACACACGCGTCCCGCGCTGTATCAAGTAGGCTAGGCTGCTCCCACTTGTTCCTCTGATCACGTAGCTCCCAGGCTTTCACTGGCGCCCTCCGCCTATGCAGTCAGAAATAAAGTCCTGCAACTTTTAACCTCTTCTTCTCCTGAGAAATTGACAAAGTCCAGCTCTCACCATAAACTCCCGGTGAAACACTTCTCCAGGCTGCGAGAACTGATGGCTAACAAATTCCGGACGACGCCCCCACATGTAGCACTAACTCTCGGTGGAGCTGATGGTTTAAAGCGGGCTGTTACCTTCACTCTCGATACCTCTGTTTCACTGCACAGGGTCTAGGGTCCCATTGAGTTTACCTCTGGACGATGTAGACACCAAACACTTGAGTATATTTTCCAATGCTTTAATGAACAAGTAATAAAGGAAGTAGCAGGAAAGAGGCAGAAGGAAAATTGCAGGGAAGCTCAAATACCTTTCCTTAGTATTCTTTAGAACATTCTTTGGAATTGAACACTTGTAGTTGAATGCACTACCCTTGTGGAATTCAATCTTTGCCCGCCTGGATAGGCCTTTCTCACTTGCCTAGCAGCCAGTACGTAGCACGAACAAAAGTTTCTGCCACAGACTTGTTTGGAATAAAACCCGTACGATACTCTGCCACAGGATCAGACACAGTACTTGAACCTTTAAGCCAACCCGGCAGTACTATGCAGTAAGATTACTTCAGGATACGTCCTCCAACCGAGTCACCAGGCCCCTCTCCAGACCAGCACTCTGAATGATCCTTCCATGACGGGTCCTCCCCTTGGATCTCCTCAGTTGTCCAGCTTCTTCACTCATGATAGACAGCTCAGGACCATTCCTCTGCTGCTGTGGTAGGCCCCACACAGGCTTCTGGGCCCACCTACACGCCGCAGCGCCGTGGGCCTCCGGAACGGAGGACCACGAGGTGGTACTCTTAACTAATACCTGTCGGCCAGGAGGGCCAGCAGTTGGCTGAAAACGAACCCCTAAACATGGCGTCTGTCCCATAAATACCCTCTCCCAGAATGAAACTCGGAGGATCACCTCCACTGAGTTGTCTCCGGGACAGAGGAGCACTCATACGCTTCAACACGTTGCCTTTCCAACACCAGCCCATGGTGACGACACCCACTGGCACAGTGTGGAACTGCACGCAACTCAGCCAAGCTGGAACAGAGGCAAATCTAACTTCATCTAATAAGTAACCCACAAGATTTACCTATCAGCGGTAGATTGAAAATGTACCAGCGCGGGGCAGGAGGCGGAGCCTAGCAGAGCAGACATGCATTGTTAGAGCTCCACACCACTGAGGAGAGAAGAGAAGGACAAAGCGGAGCCTGCAGGCTCAAAAGGTATCCATTTGAACCTTTTTGCCCCAGGGAACAAACTGTGAAAGTTTGGGCAGGAAATATGGTACTGGAAGGAAACCGTGGCAGAAATAAAAATCACCTCACAAAGAGCTCACAGGCACTCACTGCAGCTGAAGCAGCTCCAGTCACCTCACAAGATACAGCGTCAGGGCGCTCTCACAGACAGAAAATGTCACAGCAAGACTCTCCATTTGAGTCAGATACAGAACAAATCCTCTCACAAACTTCTCCACAAGCCTCCTCAGTATCCCCAGTAATATTATTACAATTTGAAAAGATGCTTCATAAGGCTTTAAAACAAACCTCAGACCAAATAACAAACAGCCTAACCAAAGAAATAAGAGAGCTGGGAAACCGCACCGCAGCCTTAGAAATAAAAATGGATGAAATTGAAATTACAACCCAAGAAAATATAACAGAATTGGAACAATTAAAAAAAGAGAACTTAATACTTCAAACTAAGCTCGAAGATTACGAAAATAGAGCCAGATGTTCAAACTTGCGCATAAGGGGAATACCTGAAACTGTGACAGACCTGCAATCTACTATTATTGCTCTATTACAAGAACTAAAGCCAGATATCCCTATTGAACGTTTAGAACTGGACAGAGTACACAGAGCCCTCACAGCCAAAAAGAAAGATGGACCCCCACGCGATATAATCACAAAATTTCATTATTACAGAACGAAAGAACAAATACTAATTGCTGCAAGAGAAAAAAAGGAACTTAATTTTCAAGGACACAATTATCAAATTTTTGCTGACCTATCCCAACTTACTATTACTAAAAGACGATCCATGAAACCCCAACTAATGGAACTGCAACGCCACAACATTATGTATCAATGGGGCTTCCCCTTTTCAGTCAGATTTAACTACCAAGGTACAATTTACAGAAGCAGATCAGCAGATAAACTACAACAAACCCTTTTAAAATTAAATCTGACAGAACCCACAAGCAGCAACTCTCCCACACGCAGAAGAATGGCGTCATCTTCACCTTCAGGCAGCACCCAGAAAATTTCAGAACAAAATGGGAATCATCATTCTCACAAAAGAGGCCGTTATGCCACATCATCCATGGACCAAGAAGATTCAATGGACTGACATCCTATTTCCTGATATCTCTTCATTTATTATACTAAGAGATGGTTCTCTTTAAAAAACCTATATTTATAACTGAATGTAACTGCATTCTGATAGTCACACACTGTGTGGGATCATGTTACATTCCAGTTATATTTCTTATTACTTCTGATTCATATAGCCTTAGAATATATAAGTGAAATAAGGAAATTCTTGTTCAGTTATATAGCATCAGGTAATAACAATAGATTTATTACTTTTTAGGACAAATATGTTCAATAATCCAGAAGTAATGGAAGCTTTTTCTTTCTTTTCTTAAAACAAATATATTATTACCTAACTAGTTCCTAGAATTATGTTTTTGTTTATTCTAATCTGAAGCAATACAACCTCAATTTTATGAGTTAACATATCTAAACAGTTACATATGAATAAAATATGTAATTGTTTACTCTAAAAGGGTTAAAATCCCAAAATAATTCAAACTATCTTCATCAATACCAAAGTTATTAACAGTACCTTTCTAACTGAATTATTTAGCCTAGGGCAAGACTAACCATATACAACCACCCTGGAATAAATAATTTCAACAAAAACTATATTCTGCACTCCAATTAATGAAACATCATTTTGATGTCTTTTGACATAGCACTTCTCTCCTGTAAGCGGAAGATCCGTGTACCCCCATTAGCCCTCCTCATTCTCCCAACCATATTATGTGGGAGTGTGACGAAGGCACTTATTCCCCTGAGAGAGATATTTATTCTCTTTCACGGGTAAATTGTGATTACTTGCAAAAAATAATTTATACAATGTATCATTTAATCTCATATGTTTTTTGTTTACTCTTTACTCCAGAATTCACTGGTTTCTTTTCTATCTATTCATCTCTTCAGTCCACACAGGTTGATCTGCGCAGTCAGCTCTGCATAACAAAAAGTAAGTCAAAACTATTTGATCTATTGCCATGGCACCACTGAATATACTTTCCCTGAATGTTCAGGGAATAAATGTCCCTCAAAAAAGGACCAAAGCCTTCCGTACTTTCCATAACAAGAAGGCTCACATAGTATGCCTCCAAGAAACACACTTCACCAAAGATTCTACTCCAAAATATATTTCTCCTTTTTATCAACAAATTTACACGGCTTCTGCCTGTACCAAGCAAAGGGGAACTCTAATTGCATTTCACCGATCCACACCATTCACCTTATCATCAGAAATTAAAGACCCAGAAGGTAGATACCTGATACTCATGGGTTATATAATGGATACAGCAATCACGGTGATTTCCTACTACGCTCCTAACAAACAACCTACACCATTCCTCTCACATATATTACAAGTGATTAATACACACAAAATAGGAACAGTGATAATGTGTGGGGATTCGAACCAGGTCCTCCTCCCATTTCTAGATAAATCACCTTTTACACCATCCAAAATAACCTCTAGATTACCTTTTTCTCAACTTCTTTCCAAATACAATCTGGTAGATTCATGGAGAGAAAGTAACCCAATGAAAAAGAAATTCACTTTTTTCTCGCACCCTCATCAAACCTTCACCAGAATAGATCATATTTTTCTAACAATAGGAATGATACCAGAAATTATTGCATCAGATATAATTCCGATTCCGTGGTCTGACCATAATGCAGTATACACTACTATAGCCTCAGCCATACCAAAAGCGCATGACCCAACGTGGTACTTACCGGACATAATGCTCAAACACCCACTACATCAGATGGCCATTGAACAAGCTTTAAAGGAATACATATCAATAAATAATACAACAGACATCTCCCCAATAACACTGTGGGAAGCTCATAAGCCTGTCTTGCGTGGTACAATACAAAGACAAATGGCACTATTTAAACGGGAACGCAAAAATCTAGCAAAAAAACTAGAACTCAATTTTAATGCAGCCTACATATCATTTCAAGATAATCCATCTCAGAGTACAAAATCTCATCTGGAAAAATCTAGATTGGAATACGATCTATTTCTCACTGAGTCAGTTGATAAATCCCTCAAACGCTCCAAACACAATTTCTGCATGAATACAAACAAACCAGGTACATATTTGGCTCGGGCATTAAATTCAACTAACAAATTGTCAGAGACTATACTTACCGAGGCCGAGATGCCGAGAGCGGCTCGCCCTTACGACCACGCGCACCCGACCCCTGGAGGTGATACAGGGAGTTGGGGGCACGCGGAGGCACGGGCTTCCGGAAGGGACTGGATTCCTGGAGGAAGTCCGTGTAACTGTGGACACCGGAGAAGCTGCAAACAAGTGGTTAGCTGAAACTGGGGTAACTGGCCAGAGCAAGTCCGTGTAACAGGCTGAGATCAGGGGTATCTGGCAGACAAGAGGTATCCGTAAAACAAGCAGAGGTCAGAGGTATCCGGTAGGCAGAGAGAGAGAGTCCGTTTACTAGCAGAGGTCTGGGGGTATTCAGCAAGCAGAGAGAATGTCCGTTAAACTTAGCAGAGGTCAGGGTATCCAGCAAGCAGAGAGAGTATCCGTTAACAAGCAGAGGTCTGGGGGTATTCAGCAAGCAGAGAGAATGTCCGTTAAACTTAGCAGAGGTCAGGGTATCCAGCAAGCAGAGAGAGTATCCGTTAACAAGCAGAGGTCTGGGGGTATCCGGCAGGCAGAGAGGGTATCCGTTAACTAGCAGAGGTCTGGGGGCAACAGCAGGCAGAGAGAGTATCACAGGGAATATATATGAAACTGGGTACAGGACAGGGCACAGCTGACGACTAACCAGCAACCCGACTGGGCGCTGGAGCCGTCAGAAGTAGCCCACCGGCGAGCGCGTCAGCGTGACGCGCCGCCGGGCACCCGCACGGCCACGGCGCGCACACGGGGACCGCCGTGCACCCGCGCGCGCCGCACAGCTGGGCCGCGAACGAGTGCACGGCGCAGCGTGAGTCCTCCGCGCATGCGCCGTGGAGCCCGGCGGACGGAGGCGGCTTGTGCCTCCTGACAGTGCCCCCCTCCTAAGGGCGGACACTGGACGCCCAGACTGGACATTACTTCCGGGTGGTCTCGGTGGAAGGCTTGAATTAAGCGTGGTGCATGTAGGTTCCTTGCAGGTTCCCAGGAGTTATCCTCAGGTGGATAACCCTTCCACTGGATCAAATACTGCAGTTGTCTGCCCTTCTTCCTACAGTTAAGGATGGACTCCACCTCAAATTCATTCTCACCATCCACCCTAACTGGTGGCGGAGGGGGCTTCCCTCTTTCCGGAAAGGTGTTGTCCACCACAGGCTTCAGTAAGGACACGTGGAAGACGGGGTGGATTCTATAAGTCTTTGGTAATGCTAGCTCCATAGCCACAGGGTTGATAATCCTTTTGATGGGGAAAGGACCAATAAACTTGGGTCCCAATTTCCGTGAAGGCACGGATAGTTTAAGGTTAGTAGTGGATAACCAGACTTCTTCTCCAAGTTTAAAGGTTGGATCTTTTCCCCTGCCTCGGTCATATTGCTCCTTGTAATCTGTTTGAGCCCTCAGCAACATGTCCTGAATTCTTCGGAAATTTGCCTGTAAGGAGGTCACTCTGTCATGCACGGCAGGGACTGTTATTTCGGGAACATTGTTGGACAGGAAGGTGGGATGGAAACCACAATTTGCCCAGAAAGGCGTTTGGTTAGTAGCGGTGTGAACCGAATTGTTATACGCAAATTCAGCGTATGGGAGAAGGCTTGCCCAGTCATCTTGGGATCCCGAGCAGAAGCATCGCAGATATTGCTCTAGGGTCTGGTTCGTCCTCTCCGTTTGGCCGTTACTCTGAGGATGGTAGGCTGATGAGAGGCAGACTTTGATATTTAAGGCTTTGCAAAGCTCCCTCCAGAATTTGGACGTGAATTGTACACCCCTGTCCGATACGATGTTCTTTGGTACGCCATGGAGTCTGATGATTTCCTTGAGAAAAATATTGGCAGTTTCTAAGGCCGAGGGGGTGCCTTTCATGGGCAAAAAATGGGCCATCTTGGAGAGACGGTCAACCACGACAAAAATGGTGGTAAAGCCCCCCGAGGCTGGCAGGTCTACTATAAAGTCCATGGAGACGTCAGACCATGGTCGTTCAGGGATCGGTAGAGGTCTTAGTAAACCCCAGGACTTGGTGTTTCGCCCCTTGTTCCGCTGACACGGAGGGCAGGATGCCACATACTTCTTGCAATCCTGTCTCCACCCAGGCCACCAAAAGGAACGGGAAACCAGCTCAGACGTTTTCCTCACTCCAAAATGCCCTGCGAGTCTATGGTCGTGGCACATCTGGAGGTGATACAGGGAGTTGGGGGCACGCGGAGGCACGGGCTTCCGGAAGGGACTGGATTCCTGGAGGAAGTCCGTGTAACTGTGGACACCGGAGAAGCTGCAAACAAGTGGTTAGCTGAAACTGGGGTAACTGGCCAGAGCAAGTCCGTGTAACAGGCTGAGATCAGGGGTATCTGGCAGACAAGAGGTATCCGTAAAACAAGCAGAGGTCAGAGGTATCCGGTAGGCAGAGAGAGAGAGTCCGTTTACTAGCAGAGGTCTGGGGGTATTCAGCAAGCAGAGAGAATGTCCGTTAAACTTAGCAGAGGTCAGGGTATCCAGCAAGCAGAGAGAGTATCCGTTAACAAGCAGAGGTCTGGGGGTATTTAGCAAGCAGAGAGAATGTCCGTTAAACTTAGCAGAGGTCAGGGTATCCAGCAAGCAGAGAGAGTATCCGTTAACAAGCAGAGGTCTGGGGGTATCCGGCAGGCAGAGAGGGTATCCGTTAACTAGCAGAGGTCTGGGGGCAACAGCAGGCAGAGAGAGTATCACAGGGAATATATATGAAACTGGGTACAGGACAGGGCACAGCTGACGACTAACCAGCAACCCGACTGGGTGCTGGAGCCGTCAGAAGTAGCCCACCGGCGAGCGCGTCAGCGTGACGCGCCGCCGGGCACCCGCACGGCCACGGCGCGCACACGGGGACCGCCGTGCACCCGCGCGCGCCGCACAGCTGGGCCGCGAACGAGTGCACGGCGCAGCGTGAGTCCTCCGCGCATGCGCCGTGGAGCCCGGCGGACGGAGGCGGCTTGTGCCTCCTGACACAAATCTTTCAAACCAATACGTTTGAAATTATCAAAAAATGTTTACACTTGTAATCCAGTTAAAATAGTCCATAAATTTCACTCACATCTCGCAACTTTATACAAGACAAACAATGAATTTAATCCTACAGAAGCTGAATCCTTCTTCTCAAAAATAAACTTACCTGAGTTATCTCAGAATCAAAAAAGCAGTTTGGATGAGCCTATAACTATAGATGAAGTTGCTAACGCCATAAAAGACCTAAAACTTA
Organism: Lithobates clamitans; assembly: GCA_037952925.1. NCBI lineage: Eukaryota > Metazoa > Chordata > Amphibia > Anura > Ranidae > Lithobates > Lithobates clamitans. The sequence continues at coordinate 329,308 of JBBGZY010001522.1, forward strand.
ACAAAAGACCAGGCCCAGACGGCTACTCGGCTTTATACTATAAAACATTCTCAGAAATACTCTCTCCCATTCTCACTGAAACTTTTAACAAACTTCTAGATGGACATTCTTTTCGGCAAGAAACACTAATGGCAATTGTTTGTATGATCCCAAAACCCCTTTCTGATGATACTTCCTGTGTGAATTATCGGCCTATCTCTCTGTTAAACCTCGATATTAAATTATTAGCAAAAATAATAGCAAAACGCCTCAATAGCATTATAGGAAAATTAATACATAGAGATCAAGTAGGCTTCATGCCAAATAGACAGGCAGGCGATAATATACGCAGGGCAGTGTTATTGGCACATATTGCTAAAAAACGGAAAATCCCTTTATGTTTTCTATCTCTCGATATTAAGAGGGCATTTGACACAGTATCCTGGCAATATATGCAATATTCATTACAAAAATGGGGTTTTGGACCCCACTTTTTAACATGGATCAAAGCATTATATAATAAACCCAAAGCCTATATAAAATATGCTGGATACAAATCTGAAGCCTTTAATATCGAAAGAGGTACCCGACAGGGTTGCCCATTATCTCCCTTATTATTTGCCCTTATACTCGAACCCATGGCCCAATACATCAGAACAAACCAAACTATAACTGGCATTGAAGTAGGAGGTATTACACACAAATTATGTACATTTGCAGACGATATATTACTTTTTCTATCATCACCACAGGTCTCTGGTCCTAACTTAATACCAGCTCTTGATGGATTTGCAGCCCTATCCGGCCTTATGATTAATCCTAAGAAATGCCTAGTGCTTAATATTTCACTCACAAACATGGAATTGATCCCGGCTAGGGCTGCACTCCCATTCACATGGGCAGAAAAATCAATCCCATATCTTGGAATTCATTTAACAGCAGCTCATTCTGACTTATTCTCAACCAATTATCCTCCTGTATTAAGACATATCACAAATCTAATAAAACAATGGTCGCAACTTCCTTTATCCTGGATAGGGAAGATTAATGCAATCAAAATGACTATTCTACCCAAATTGCTTTATCTATTCAGAGTCCTCCCTATTCCAATTCCTTCCTATTTTTTGAGAATAGTACAAAAAAGAGCAACTTCGTTTATATGGGGCTCTTCTAAACCACGTATACCTATACACACACTACATCTTCCCAAAAATAAAGGAGGCCTGAGATACCCTAATTTTACTAACTACTACAGAGCAGCACATTTGGCCAGTCTGTCCAAATACCATGCAAAACAGGAAATCCCATTATGGGTATTTATAGAGGCTTCAGAAAACGACCCTCTATTAATATCAAATTTATTATGGCTTGATCCTAAAGACCGCTTTAAAATTCATAATCCCATAACTAAACACTTCTTATCTCTCTGGGATAAACTAAAAACCAAATATCAGTTACAATCTCCACACAATCCTCTCCTTTCTTTTATCAGAAATCCGGCCTTTTATCCGGCATGGATCTACCCAAATTCTTTTAAAGCTTGGACAACATCAGGCATTCAGACACTAAATGACTTCATAGCATCTAAATCATTCCTTTCATTCCCATCGCTTAGAGAAAAATATGATCTACCAAACTCTGAGATATTTAGATATCTCCAAATCAAAAATTTTTATACACCATTCCTAAAGGGGGATACACCATTATCCCAATTATCCATTTTTGAATCAATCTGTACAAAAGATCCATTTGCTAAAGGTACAATTTCATCACTTTATAATCAATTATATGGAGTAGCAAATCTTAATAGACCCTCTTACGTTCAGAGGTGGGAAGAGGACCTGGGACGAACTTTAGAAGACACGGACTGGTCTAACATATGGCTCACATCTAAGTCATCTTCACCCAACATCTTAGCACTGGAGACAAATTATAAAGTCCTAACTCGCTGGTACCTTGTACCCGCTAGAGTGGCAAAATATTCACCTAATACCTCAGCTCTTTGTTTTCGAGGATGCCCAGAAATAGGCACATATTTACACATATGGTGGACGTGCCCAGTAATCCAAACCTTCTGGAAGGAAGTCTTCGTGATTGCATCTAAAATATTTTAAAAAATAATACAACCAGATCCATATTTAACTTTACTTAATCTAAAACCGGAATGGTTAACACTCTCTCAATTCAAACTTATGATCCAACTAATAACGGCTGCAAAACAAACAGTGGCCAAGGCATGGAAATCTCCTACATTGGTACTAGCAGAAACAATTCACAGAATGAATAATACAATGTCCCATGCTAAGATGGTAGCCATCGATCAAAATCAAATTCCAAAATTTGAAAAACTTTGGCACCCTTGGATAAAACAACAGTTCCTGTCAAATTTCAATGACTCTGTCCTGTTGCCATGGTAACAGATTAAATGACTTACAGAGACACCCATTCTAAGGCTTCAAAGAGAACTAAAAAGAATAATAAACTGACGAGCGGGACAACCTTGTGGACCATACCTCTACCTTTCAACCCTTTTTCTTCTTTCTCTTTCCTTTTCTCCACCTTATGATTAAAGCTCATTATCAGAATTTATTTGACCTATATACACTCTACTTGTAAACAATATGTATAGTAGGTATAAATCATTTAAATACCTACAAAAGTAACTAAGGAAATGATATATATCTTTAATTTAGGTTTACGTGAACCCAATGTTTAATATTTGAAATTTCTTGATATTTACCTATATAAACCCTACTGTAAAACAATGAGCTTACTTTATAGATCCTTGTAAACTTACTTTATGTACCTTTATAACATTGTATACTCAATAAACTTCTTTTGATAAGGAAAATGTACCAGCGCTACACATGTTCCGTGAATTTTTGGAGGATGCGTTGGACCTCTTTCCAAAAATGTTCTAATTTGGGGCAGGACCAGAAAATTTGTAATATGGTGCCCTTCTCTCCCTGGCATGTCCAACACTGATCAAAGGTGTCAGGGAAAATTTTCTTCAATCTCGTTGGTGTTCTGTACCATCTAGTAAGGATCTTGAAGTTGGTTTCCTGCGTTTTTGTACAAAAAGAGGATTTGTACGTAAACCTGAGTATGTGTCGTCACTGTGGTGTATTGAAAGTTTTATCCAGGTCTCGTTCCCATTTCGTAATGCAGTTCAAGACATGGGGTTCCGTAGGAGTAATTAGTAACTCCTAACAGGAGGATAGCGTGTGGTGCATCGCTCCCGTCTCTGAAAAAAATTCTTCAAAAGTGGTAAGGGACCTGGCAAACAACCCCCGGAGCCGGGAGGGCTCTAAAAAAGTGAGCAATCTGGAGGGCACTCCAAAATCCCAATCGGAAAATGCCCGACTTGTCGGTCAACTCCGTAATGGAGCTTGCATGCAGCCTACTCTCAGCAGTCTCCGGAATTCCATGCCGCCCACTCCTGGAGGGAAGAGCGAGTTCCCCAGTATCGGATAGAGGGGAGAAGTCTGCAAGGATATGGGGGCAGATGAGAGCAGGAGTGAGCAGAGTTTGGCCGTGTTGCCTATTAAAGGGTGGTAGGTCATCTCCCTTGGCAGGGAGGAAAAGCACCAAGAGGGACAGCCGATTGACCTTGTTCAATATGACCCCATATTTTAAAGTCTGCATGTCTGTTCCAATCAATCAGCCTACTCAAATGTATAGCTTGGTAATATTTACACATGTCTGGAACTGCCAATCCCCCCATATTGCTTAGGGAGCATCAGCTGTTCACGTTTTACACATGGACGTTTCTGTGCCCAGATGAAGTCAAAGAAAGTCTTTTGGACCTGCTTAAAATATGTGGATTGGTAATGCCTGGAGGAGGTAGAGGAACTTGGGGAGGATGCTCATTTTTATAATGTTACAGCGACCGAACCAAGAATGGAGGCCTGTTTTCCATTTATCTAAAAGTAGTTTAACTCTTTGCAACAGTAGGGGGAAGTTTATCTCGAAGATTTTGGCTATGTTGGGTGGAATCAATGTGCCTAAATAGGTCAGTGCTTTGTCCGTCCATTTAAATTTAAAAGTTTCCTGAAGCTGAACGATCGATAATTGTGGGAAGCTGATCCCCATTGCTTCCGACTCTGTGAAATTAATTCGGAGATTGGAGAGCGCTCCATACCTTTCAAACTCCCTCATCAGATTGGGGAGTGAGATCAGAGGGTTCGTGATCGAAAATAGCATGTCGTCGGCATAGGCCGAAATTTTGTGTTAGTCGTCTCCTATTTTGATTCCAGTAATGTCCTGATTGAGTCTGACTGATCAGAGAAAGGGTTCCAGTGACAGGGTGAAGAGGAGGGGCGAGAGCAGGCATCCGTGACATGTCCCGTTCGTAATTTTAAAGGGGTCTGATAATATCCCCTGTAGCATTCTGTTGCCAAAGCCGGCATACCGTAAAACTGCTAACATAAAGTTCCAATTCACCCTGTCAAAGGCTTTCTCTTTCGCTAAGAAATACGCATTGTGCCTGGGATTTGTTTACTATCTGAAGCAATTTCAACACTTTCATAGTGTTGTCCCTAGCCTCCCGTGTAGGAACAAAGCCCAATTGATCTAAGTGGATCAAGTTGGGGATAAGGTGTTGAATATTGTTGCCCAGTATTTTTGTAAAAAGTTTCAGGTCCAAATTTAGCAATGAGATTGGCCAGTAACTTCCACAGGAGGCTAGGTCTTTCCCTTCCTTAGGGATCACCGAGATGTGTGCAAATAAGGTGTCAGCCGCGAACGTTGCAGACGAGCCCAGTGCATTAAACAGCTTGACCATGTACGGGGCGAGAAAATGGAGTAGGGTCCTATAATATTGGCCCGTCAAACCATCTGGGCCTGGTACTTTGCCCTATTTAATGGTACCGACCACTACCTGAAGTTCCTCAATGGTAATGGGGTCTTCAAGATTGTCTCTGTCTACCTCAGCTAATTGGGGCATAAATGAAGATGAAAGATAGGAGTCTGTCTGTGCTTGAGTGGGGGATTTGGTCATCAGATTGTACAGGGAGTTGTAAAACTCCCGGAATTCCCGTGCTACGTCGTGGGGTTTCGTGACTTTGGGTCTGTTGGGCGGAACTATAAGTGGGATGTAAGTCGCTAGTCTCTGCTCTCGCAGTGTTCTCGCTAATAGTTTCCCACACTTATTTCCAGATTCGTAGGAGAACCTCCTGCAGACCTGCAACGCCGCCTTGGCCCTAAATTGGAGAAGATCTGCAATTTGTGTACGTTTGGAAAGGAGATCCCTTTCCAAAGAGGGGGATTGCACCCTTTTATGGCGGCTCTCCAGCACGGCAAGATCTGCAAGAAGCACCCTGAGCTGTTCGGTGCCTTTCCGCTTGATTCTGGATCCATGCTTTATCAGTATGCCTCGAATTACTGCCTTGTGCGCTTCCCAGATAATACCAGGGTCGCAGTCAGGCGTGTCATTGGCGCTAAAATAAAAGTCCAGTTCTTTAATTATGTACGCTAATACTTCCTTATCCTGCAAGAGACTTTCGTTCAGAGGAAATAATCAATACGTGAGTAGGTCTTGTGGGGAAGAAAATAGAAGGTGAAGTCCTTTTCAGTGGGATGAAAAAGGAGCTATACGTCAATTTGTTGGTTGTTATGCAGGGATTGTGTAATGCGGTTACGGGAGGAGAAAGAAACAGATGACAGACCGGAGGATGTGTCATCCGCTGGGGCTAGTGGGACGTTTAGGTCTCCTCCGACAATCTGATGGCCCTCTGAAAAAGTGGTCAATTGACTAAGCTTTTGGTGATCATTGGGGGTATATAAATTAGCCAGTGTAATCCTGACGTCGCCCACCATGCCCTTTACAAACAGGAAGCGACCTCCAGGGTCTGTAATTGAGTCTACATAGGCCCATGGTACCCTCCCCGAGAGGAGGATGGACACCCCCCTTGACTTAGCTGACTGATTAGTGGAATGGTACACTGTAGGGAATGATCGACTCTTAAGGATGGGCAGTTTGTCGTCTCTAAAATGTGTCTCCTGTATAAAGGCTACATCCGATTTAGGACGATTTAGGTCTTGTAGGAGCATCCGCCTTTTCTAAGGCGTGTTTAGGCCTTTGGCGTTGAACGAGATCACATCTAGGACCTCCATGGGAGGGGATAGGGTAGGGTGGAGAGAAGAAAATACAAAGAGTCAGAAGTGAAAAAGGGCAGAAAGATCCGTGGAGGAAATCAGAAAGCAGAAAAGAACCAGACGGCTGTGTCAAGGCACAGCAGTCTAGGTTAACCTATAAGTGAGGCAAGGTTTTGCCAAGACACTCGCCAGCCTGCAACTGGGAATTGAGCGCAAACCTACTTGGGAAAGAGGCTAGACAGGACCGAGTGGGGAGCCCCCAGCCCGCCCCACCCATCCCAGCAACATAAAAATGGTCAACAAAACATAACATAACAGCATGAAGACAGTACAGATATAGTGCAACATAGTGTGAACATAGTCATATCAATTTCGCGTGAACAAGAAACCAGTGCCATTGTGAGTGTGTGTCCCCCCAGGACCTCCCATCCCTAGTGTGATGGTGGTGTCCAGGCCTTTCCTCAAGAGGTCAGCTCAGATCTCTTATACTCCTGTGTGGGTCATTACTGCATGTAGCCGCTAGGGCTAGTCTGGAATGTAACAGCACAGTACGGGCCCCAGGTGTTCTGTAATGCCCAACTCAAACCTGTCCTTCCTCCCGGGACGTCACGGTCATGCGTGTCAACTTGCCTGTAGCCGTACAAAGAAGCCACATGCAGGCAACTACCATTAGGCTAGCATTCCGGGGGTCGCCCATAAGGGGCATGTTCCCTGTTCCCCGCAATGGTGAGGGGTCGCATCTTCCACCTCCACTTCCCAGAACCACCGTTAGGAGATGCATGCATGCAAATGCAATGCAATGCAGCCCCCCGCGGCGTGCCCCCATCTCAAACCTAGGGAGAGAGGGACAGCAGACAGTGATTAGCAGAGGGCGAAGTAACGCACATTGATATCCTCAGACAACAGGCGTCAATGACAACTCACGAGTCCTGGACTGTTATGTCGGGTGGAGATATGCTTCCCACAGCAGTTATATCTGTAGCCTCTTTGGGAGCCACACTCTCTGCAACAGCGGGCACTCCACAGTGTTACAGCCAGGGGTGCACTAGCAGGCAGAGGGAGGATGGGGAGCAAGACGACCCAGTGCGGCCATATAGTCAGGGAGGGGGGGACACCCGCGGAGCCGTCCGTTCCCCCACAGATCCCGCAGGGGGCCATCAAGGCAACAGGGTCAGTTCACGGAGGGGCGGAAGAATGATGTGCTGGAAGGGCTTCTGCAGCATTGAAACCGTCACGGTTAGGCAGATGAGAGTACAGCTGCTATGCAGGAACCAGAGATTTGGAGAAGCAGGGGGACAACTTAAGGAGGGCATCGGTTCGCTCAGGACTCACATGGCTGATCCGGGGAAGACGCCCGGGATCTCCTCTGTCTTCTCTGCGAACATGCTGGCGGAGGTCCCCGGGTTGTAGATGTGCCCGATCTGCCGGTAGATCTCGGGAGATATTGAGGCCAATTGGGAATCTGAATGGGGGGTGTGCCTAATAAGGAGAACAGGGCTGGCAGATCCGCCGTTGTGCGAAGCATGAAGGAGGTGGAATCTCTCTTGATCAGGACTGCCAGCGGGTACCTCCAACGGTAAGTTCAGCCATGTCTCCTCACTAGTTCCAGGACCAGGCGAAGGAGTGCTCTGCGCTGCAGCATTGCTCTTGACAGGTCCGGTAGTATTTTGATAAGGGCTCCATCAAAGTCCACCTCTCCGTGGTCTCATGCTCTGCGGGAGATCTCTTCCTTCTGTGTGTAGCGGTGCAGACGACATGTGCAGACGCGGCCGGTCAGGGTCAGCGGACCTCGGTCCCAGTGCCCTGTGCACCCTGTCAAGCTCCAGGGAGAGCAGAGGGGCATCCAGCAGCTTGCGGAAGATGGCGATAACAGTGGCCCCCAGATCCTCTGCACCCATGGCCTCCGGGATGCCGCGGGGCCGCAGGTTGTTCCTGCGGCTCTGGTCCTCGATGTCCTCCAGGTGTAATTGTAGCTCAATGAATGTGTCCATGTGTGAGACTTGGGATTGCTCCAGGGCCGTCACCCATTGTGTCAGGGTTGAGAGAGAAGTTTCTCCCGAGGTCATCCTATCTGAGAGTTCTTGTACCTCCTCCCGCACCTCTTGGATGTCCCTCCGGTGCGTCTCCTCTATCTGGAGGATTAAAGCCTCAATCTCCATTCTGGTGGGGAGGGCCTGTAGCAAGGTGCGAATATCCTGGTCTAACTGACCGGACAGCGGAGGATGCAGTGGGGCCGATGGGTCAGGTCGAAAGGCCGCCGGGGTCCCCGGGAGGTAGGATGTTGAGGCTGAGGAACTGGGGGATGGAGGCTGTGAGTAGGGAACTTGGGTCTCCTGAGAAGAGCCACGTGCAACCGCCATTGTAGCGTTCGGAGATAATCGCTGGAGCTGCAAGAAAAAGTGTTGGATATCAGTCCTGAAAACACTGGAGTGGGTCACCCTCATTGTTGCTCTTGTTCTGTGTCATTTTGCCGAGCACATGCCTGTGATAGCAGGTTAAAAGGCTGAGGTAGGCAAGGGGAGGCCCAGGAGCTCACCAAAGTTGCGACTTTACTGAGCCATGTCCAGGCCACTCCCCCGATAGCCATTTTCTAGCTATGAGTTTCCTAGCTAGGAATAGTACCTTAAGAATGGCAGTATACGTATGGGGTGTATACTGTTCTTCATCTAGCCATCCAAGTAGGCAAAGTTTAGGGTCAGCTATAAGTTTGAGGTTTCATATGCTATTGACAGTGTTTATCACTGTGGTCCAATATCTTTGTAGTTTTGGGCATTTCCATAGCATATGGACAAGTGTACCATTGTCTAAAAGGTAGCGAGGGCAAAGTGGACCATCCATTCTATGCCATAGTTACATAGTAGGTGAGGTTGAAAAAAGACACAAGTCCATCAAGTCCAACCTATGTGTGTGATTATGTGTCAGTATTACATTACATATCCCTGTATATTGCGGTCATTCAGGTGATTATCTAATAGTTTCTTGAAGCTATCAATGCTCCCCGCTGAGACCACCGCCTGTGGAAGGGAATTCCACATCCTTGCCGCTCTTACAGTAAAGAACCCTCTACGTAGTTTAAGGTTAAACCTCTTTTCTTCTAATTGTAATGAGTGGCCATGAGTCTTATTAAACTCTCTTCTGCGGAAAAGTTTTATCCCTATTGTGGGGTCACCAGTACAGTATTTGTAAATTGAAATCATATCCCCTCTCAAGCGTCTCTTCTCCAGAGAGAATAAGTTCAGTGCTCGCAACCTTTCCTCATAACTAAGATCCTCCAGACCCTTTATTAGCTTTGTTGCCCTTCTTTGTACTCGCTCCATTTCCAGTACGTCCCTCCTGAGGACTGGTTCCCAGAACTGGACAGCATACTCCAGGTGCGGCCGACCAGAGTCTTGTAGAGCGGGAGAATTATCGTTTTATCTCTGCAGTTGATCCCCCTTTTAATGCATGCCAATATTCTGTTTGCTTTATTAGCAGCAGCTTGGCATTGCATGCCGTTGCTGAGCCTATCATCCACTAGGACCCCCAAGTCTTTTTCCATCCTAGATTCCCCCAGAGGTTCTCCCCCCAGTGTATAGATTGCATTCATATTTTTGGCACCCAAATGCATTATTTTACATTTTTCTACATTGAACCTCATTTGCCATGTAGTCGCCCACCCCATTAATTTGTTCAGGTCTTTTTGCAAGATTTCCACATCCTGCGGAGAAGTTATTGCCCTGCTTAGCTTAGTATCGTCTGCAAATACAGAGATGGAACTGTTTATCCCATCCTTCAGGTCATTTATGAACAAATTAAATAGGATTGGTCCCAGCACAGAACCCTGGGGGACCCCACTACCCACCCCTGACCATTCTGAGTACTCCCCATTTATCACCACCCTCTGAACACGCCCTTGTAGCCAGTTTTCAATCCATGTACTCACCCTATGGTCCATGCCAACAGACCTTATTTTGTACAGTAAACGTTTATGGGGAACTGTGTCAAATGCTTTTGCAAAATCCAGATACACCACGTCTACGGGCCTTCCTTTATCTAGATGGCAACTCACCTCCTCATAGAAGGTTAATAGATTGGTTTGGCAAGAACGATTCTTCATGAATCCATGCTGATTACTGCTAATGATATCATTCTTATTACTAAAATCTTGTATATAGTCCCTTATCATCCCCTCCAAGAGTTTACATACTATTGATGTTAGGCTAACTGGTCTGTAATTCCCAGGGATGTTTTTTGGGCCCTTTTTAAATATTGGTGCTACATTGGCTTTTCTCCAATCAGCTGGTACCATTCCAGTCAATAGACTGTCTGTAAAAATTAGGAACAACGGTCTGGCAATCACCTGACTGAGTTCCCTAAGTACCCTCGGATGCAAGCCATCTGGTCCCGGTGATTTATTAATGTTAAGTTTCTCAAGTCTAATTTTAATTCCGTCCTCTGTTAACCATGTAGGTGCTTCCTGTGTTGTGTCATGAGGATAAACACTGCAGTTTTGGTTACTGAAGCCCCCCGATTCACTCGTGAAGACTGAGGAGAAGAATAAATTCAATACCTCTGCCATCTCCCCATCCTTTGTAACCAGATGTCCTTCCTCATTCTTTATGGGGCCAATATGGTCTGTCCTCCCTTTTTTACTGTTTACATACTTAAAGAATTTCTTGGGATTTTTTTTGCTCTCCTCCGCTATGTGTCTTTCATGTTCTATCTTAGCCATCCTAATTGCACCCTTACATTTCTTATTGCATTCTTTATAAATTCTGAATGCTGTGGATGATCCCTCAACCTTGTATTTTTTGAAGGCCTTCTCCTTTGCTTTTATATGCATTTTTACATTGGAGTTAAGCCATCCAGGATGTTTGTTCGCTCTTTTAAATTTATTACCCAATGGGATACATTGGCTAATGCCATTTGGATATTGCCATTTGTGCAATTTCTCAGGTGTGCTTTATGTGCGGTGGATAATGAACAACTGGGTATGTTTTTGAGAGGAGGAGAGTGACACCTTAAGTACATTATCTAGTACAGTGTTCCATTCCTCATCTGAAATACTTCCTATGTCATCTCCCCATCCAGCTCTACAGTACAAGTACATATCTTTAGATACATGACAAAGAAGAGAGCTATATATAGATGAAATTTGTCCCTTCCGAGATGATGACAAAATTAGTTGTGTGAGTATCGTGGGCCTAGTTAGTTCCCAAGTGAAAAATCGTGGCTTGTGCCGCTATAGCGTGCCTAAGTTGTAGGTACTGGAAAAATTAAGTATTTGGCAGGTTAAATTCCACGCACAGTGACTGAAATTCTTGAAGTACGCCCCCACAATATAATTGTGGGATATAAGTTAATCTACTTCTGGACCAATTTGAGAAGCCCTGTAATTTGTTTAGTTCTGGGTGATTTCGGTTATTCCAAATACGTGACCAGTTATGCCACGTACACACGATCGCACAATCCAGACAATAAAATCCATGTTTTTTTTTCAGACGGATGTTGCCTCAAACTTGTCTTGCATACACACGGTCACACAAATCTTGTCAGAAATTCTGGACGTCAAGAGCGCGGTAACGTACAACATGTACAACGGCACTAGAAAAGCGAAGTTCAATAGCCAGTGCGCCACCCTTTGGGCTCCTTTTGCTAATCTTGTGTTAGTAGAAGTTTAGTGAGAGACGATTCACGCTTTTAAGCCTCGTGCTTTTCCGATCGTTACTGCTCTTCAGTTTGTGCTTGTGGGTTCGTATCTGGTTTTCAGTGCTTGCCCCCCCCCCAATATATGGCGTACTTTGCGGGTAAGGGGGCCATTGATATACCAGAAAATGTTTAATAAACATTTTAAAAATATTTTTTTTATTTAAACTGAAATAATATTTCCTTTGATTTACTGCTTGTGTTTCTTTATCTGTCTCCTAGGTTCTTCAATCGGCTTTTTTTTTTGGCCATTTTCTTCAATAGTGCAAACGTAATTTATTTGATACATGAGGTGACAAGCTCTTCTTCAGCGAACTATTATTATGTTGTGGGTCTGCTACACACACACCTTGTTTTTGTTGTTAATGTATGTAATACATTACTGTTAAAAATATACATCATTTTCAGCACCATGAATGAATTTTGGTGAACCACGAAAATGGCATGATTGTGGCGAATTATAAAGCACTGTGGGAGTTATTTACTAAAGGAAAATCCACTTTGCACTACAAGTGCACTGCAAAAGTGCACTTGAAACTGCACTGAAAGTGCACTTGGAGTGCAAAGTGGATTAGCCTTAAGTAAATAACCCCCATTTCAGTGTAAACACAAACTTAGTCCAAAAATGATATTGAGCACTGAAATAAGAAGCCACACATTGTTGAGTAGAAAACTTTTTACTCTGTGCACATTCACATGTGCGTTAGAAAATGGTTTTTAAACAAACCAACATATTTTAGTAATAACATTTTTGTTTTTGACAGTACAAATAGCCTTTTTTGTGTTAAAACAGGCATGTTTAAAACCATAAAACAGTACACAACTCAGGAACTTACAAAGTTCAACTTTGACAAAGTGAAGACAATATCAGACATTAGTATGTCCAAACTGTGTTGATATTGCCTTCATCAGATGGGGTGATGTCACCCCTGTGAAAGACAAATTTTGAAGATGCACACAAATTGAGAGTCAAAATGGGGATTTCCCTCCTGATCCCATGCCTAATGTAAACATGTGCTAGCTCCCATCATGGGGGATCAATGGATGTGTTTCGGGGGTGCAACCCCTTCCTCTCATCTACTTTAGTTGCAAGGAAGGTGTTGCACCCCGAAAACATGTACCTTGATATCCCTTGATGGCAGATAGCACATGTTGACACACTGGGGGTTATTTACGAAAAGGCAAATCCACTTTGCACTGCAAGTGCACTTGAAAGTGCACTGAAAGTCCACTTGGAAATGCAGTCGTTCTAAATCTAAGGGGTAGATCTGTAATGAGGGGAAGCTCTGCTGATTTTATTATCCAATCATGTGCAAGATAAAATGCTGATTTTTATTTTCCTTGCATGTACCCCTCGGCTCTACAGTAACTTTACTTTCAAGTACACTTTCAGTGCACTTTCAAGTGCACTTGCAGTGCAAAGTGGACTTTCCTTTAGAAAATAACCCCCACTGTGTGCATCTTCAAAATTTGGCTTTCTAAAAATTATTTAAAATGTGTGAAACTAATAAAAATACAAACAAACTAGAAGACTTTTGGGGTGTTTTAGATTCTGCCTAAAACATCAATGGTGTTTTTCCTTGTCAAAAGAAGTTTATTGAGTATACAATGTTATAAAGATACATAAAGTAAGTTTACAAGGATCTATAATGTAAGCTCATTGTTTTACAGTAGGGTTTATATAGGTAAATATCATGAAATTTCAAATATTAAACATTGGGTTCACGTAAACCTAAATTAAAGATATATATCATTTCCTTAGTTACTTTTGTAGGTATTTAAATGATTTATACCTACTATACATATTGTTTACAAGTCTTCCTTGATCTTTTGTAAATCACGATTGCACACCATGATCTCCCCAATGAGGACATGTGCACTTACACTTGTGAAATGAGATTCTTCTTCCACAACATCCACATCACCTAAAATAAAAAAAAACACACCATGTATTATAAATATGCAGGCATACATCTATTACCTGAAGCTGTGGTCTCAGACACTCACCTGTTGTAGTCACTATTTCGCCCACTTTATAAACCTCTCCTTCCTCCACATCTTCTTGTTGTGGTGTGGGGATTTGCTTTTCTTTAGGAGGTGAGGGGTCCCTGGTGTCCTCAGATGTCCCAAGTCTTTTCTCCCCTATGTGAATAAAAAAAGGTAGCACACAGATATTTGAGGCCAGAAATAGTAATATGAAACATTGCTTGGAAGTGTCGTACAATTGTCTTTTTTGGCAGTGTTCCAAGCTGAAGACATTAATTTTTTCCCTTTCTAAAGCTGGAATACTTACCTTTTTTGTATGATTTTCACACATGGAGACAACCCTAGTATCCATTGGAGCACCTGTGTGGGACACCCTAAAAAGTTTGTTCTGGTGTCCCACACTAGTGCTCCTGCGTCCAGATGTGTAAACAGATGCTGAGTGTCCTCTCCTTACACTGAATCAAGTTGGCATTTCATTCTAGTACAAACCCATCTAGACAGCAATGTCATAAACTTCTTTTAATACAAATAGGCCTGAACAAATGCAGGTAACCTGTATCTGCCAAAAACATCGTATTAGTGGGCGAACGAATGATGTTTACTACGAACGATTACTGTGAATGATGTTTACTACGAACAATTACTGTGCCCACGAAACCTGAAAGTTGCCATTTTAAACTGTACAACAGTAAAGAAAATCACATGGAGCAGCATGCAAGTAATAATAATAATAGGAACACACGACTACTACTTACTTTTTTGAAGAACTCTCTTGATCTTTCTGTACTGATCCTGCTCCCTCAATTTCAGGTCTGACCAGCGTTTCCTCAATTGATCCTTGGATCGTCGTACCCCAAAATTCCTGTTCAGACTTCTCACAAATTTAGCCATGATCTTGGCGTTTCTGACATTTTGGGTAAGGTCCATGCTTCCCATCATAGTCGGCCCTCTTCAAGATGTCTACCATCTCTATAAAGGACATATTTGAGGCCTTAAGGCTGGGTTCACACTGGTCCGACAAACGCTCCGACATTGGGAGCTCATGTCGCATGACGTGTGAAATTTAATGTTTCCCTATGGGAGCTGTCCTAACTGGTCCGACACAAGTCTTTCCGACTTTAAAAATGCTCCCTGTACTACTTTGGTCCGACTTTGATCCTACTTCAGCCTATTGACTATCATTGAAGTCGGATCAAAGTCGGATTGCTGTCTTGCATGATCCGACTTCGGCACGCGACTTGTGCTCAGATGATCTTGAGGGGGAACTCCGCGCCAAATTTTAAATAAAAATCCGGCATGGGTTCCCCCTCCAAGAGCATACCAGGCCCTTGGGTCTGGTATGGACCTTGAGGGGAACCCCCTACGCCGAAAAAGCGGCGTGGGGGGTCCCCCCAATCCATACCAGACCCTTATCCGAGCACGCAGCCCGGCCGGACAGGAATGGGGGTGGGGACGAGCGAGCGCCCCCCCCCCGAGCCGTACCAGGCCGCATGCCCTCAACATGGGGGGTTGTTGCCTTGGGGGAGGGGGGCGCACTGCGGCCCTCCCACCCCAAAGCACCTTGTCCCCATGTTGATGAGGACAAGGGCCTCTTCCCGACAACCCTGGCCGTTGGTTGTCGGGGTCTGCGGGCGGGGGGCTTATCGGAATCCAGGAGCCCCCTTTAATAAGGGGGCCCCCAGATCCCGGCCCCCCACCCTATGTGAATGAGTATGGGGTACAGCGTACCCCTACCCATTCACCTAGGAAAAAAGTGTAAATTTAAAATAAAACACTACACAGATTTTTAAAGCATTTTATTAGACAGCTCCGGGGGTCTTCTTCCGACTTCAGGGGTCTCTCCGGTTCTTCTCCACGCTCTCCGGATCTTCTGCCGGGCTTCTCCGCTCTCTTCTGCTCTTTTGCCGCTCTTTTGCTAAAGCGGAGGAGCCCGGTCTTCGGTCTTCTGCCCTCTTCTCTTCTTCTGATGTTGACACGACGCTCTCTCCGGCTAGAATGCTCTCTGTGCGCTCTGCTCTGACTTATATAGGCGGTGACCCCGCCCCTTTATGCCGTCACAGTCCCTGGGCATGCTGGGACTATGACGGCATAAGGAGGGCGTGGTCATCAGGTGATGACCACGCCCCCTAAAACGTCACAGTCCCAGCATGCCCAGGGGCTGTGACGGCATAAGGGGGCGTGGTCACCACCTATATAAGTCAGAGCGGAGCGCTCAGAGTGCATTCCAGCCCCAGAGAGCGTTGTGTCAACATCAGGAGAAGAGGGCAGAAGGCAGAAGATTGAAGACCGGGCTCCTTCGCTATAGCAAAAGAGCAGAAAATAGCGGAGGAGCCCGGCAGAAGATCCGGAGAGCGCGGAGAAGAACCGGAGAGACCCCCGAAGAGAAGAAGGCAGCAGACCAGGCTCCTCCGCTATGGCAAAAGAGCAGAAAATAGCGGAGGAGCCCGGCAGAAGACCCGGAGAGCGCGGAGAAGAACCGGAGAGACCCCCGAAGTCGGAAGAAGACCCCCGGAGCTGTCTAATAAAATGCTTTAAAAATCTGTGTAGTGTTTTATTTTAAATTGACACTTTTTTCCTAGGTGAATGGGTAGGGGTAAGCTGTACCCCATACTCATTCACATAGGGTGGGGGGCCGGGATCTGGGGGCCCCCTTATTAAAGAGGGCTCCCGGATTCCAATAAGCCCCCCGCCCGCAGACCCCGACAACCAACGGCCAGGGTTGTCGGGAAGAGGCCCTTGTCCTCATCAACATGGGGACAAGGTGCTTTGGGGTGGGGGGGCCGTAGTGCGCCCCCCTCCCCCAAGGCAACAACCCCCCCATGTTGAGGGCATGCGGCCTGGTATGGTTCAGGAGGGGGGGGGCTCGCTCGTCCCCACCCCCATTCCTGTCCGGCCGGGCTGCGTGCTCGGATAAGGGTCTGGTATGGATTGGGGGGTTCCCCTCAAGGTCCATACCAGACCCAAGGGCCTGGTATGCTCTTGGAGGGGGAACCCATGCCGGATTTTTATTTAAAATTTGGCGCGGAGTTCCCCCTAAAGATTCATACCAAACACAGTGCCGGGCATTGGCGGGGATCCAAGTCGGATCCCCGTTCATTGAAAGTCGGACACATGCCGGCTTCATGTCGCAGGGCAAAGTCGGATCCAAAGTAGGACGGCTGTCGTGTCGCACCAGTGTGAACCCAGCCTAAATCTCCTCCGGGATCGGGACGTTCATGGCTCTGGGCTTTCATCGTTGCTGCTGCTGCCTGCATGCACTTGCTCTTTCTCCGCCATGTGCTCTCTCACTGCGCTGAAAGACAAGGGGCAGGGAATAGACTAGCAAGAACGTCAGGAGCAGGTGGAGTTTCACACATGCGCAGTGTATATAAAGCGTAACACGCGTGCGTCGTACGTCATACGTACGATCTGTGAGAGGAGGAAGGAGTATTGGAAGTGCCGATCGTTAGAACAAAGGTACAATTTTAACTTGGTGCATCAGTGGCCTATACTGCTTATAGATTGAGGCCCATATTGGGACAAGATTAGGAGAGTTTAGCCTGACATTAGGGTTTGTCTTGTTTTGTGTCTTGCAGAGAAAATGGATCTATTCAATGATGAGGACTTTACCCCCATATTCATTGATATATACAGGGAGCTGCCCTGTCTGTGGCAGGTAAACCACCCCTTTTATAACAATAAAACAAAGAGGAAGGCAGCGCTGGATCAATTGCTGGAATAGGGAGCGCAAGAAGGTCCAGGATTTCCAGAGATCAGGAGCTGCAGCATATGACATTTATGTACCCAGGCTGTGGTACTATGACAAACTACATTTTCTGGCAGACCAGACTGAACCCAGGCCAGCATTCTCCAGTCTTCCTTCCACCTCAGCTGAGGCTTCCGACGTCCAATCTGGGCCTTCCAGCCAGGAAGAAGTGGAGGATCCCAGCTTGGGCCAGGTATAGCATTGTTCAACATATTTCTAGTCAAATAATTAATTATGTTAACTAGATGTTATTATTGATCAGTAATTTATGATTTTACAAAGTGTTTTACATATTAATAGACAGTTTATTAACATTCAGTTTGCAACAGTCATGAAAATTGATTGATGAACCAAAAACTAAAACTATGTCCCTTCATACACAGGAAAGTCTCAGCCAGGAGGAGGCTGTGGAAAGTGGCAGCCAGGAGGTGGCGGGGGTAAGTGGCAGCCAGGAGGAGGCCGGGCCCAGTAGCCTGCCCGAATCCCTCCCCTCCGCCTTCCAAAAAAAAGTCCCAGGAAGAGGAGTAACCTAGAGGAGGCAGCACTGGCCTATTTCGGAAGGCAACTGCGGCCCTCAGAACCCCCCCTCAATAATCAAGATGACTATGCCTACATGGCAGCCTGCAAAATGCAGGAAATGGAGGAGGGCCAACGCCTCTTATGTGAGGAAGTTATCTTACAAGCCCTAAATAAGGGGTTGAGGGGCGAACTCACAAGCCAAAGCCACGTTTGCGAGTTCAACCATGGTCCTCCTCCTCCTCCACCTCCTGCCACAACTACAACACCAGAGCCACAGCTTAGAAGCAAGTGTGGAAGGAAGCGTGGAAGGAAGACAAGAAAGTGATAGCCTGGGTTCAGTCTGGTCTGACAAAAGATGCAGGCTGTGTAAGACCACAGCCTGGGGACAGATATGTCATCTGCTGCTGTTCCTGATCTCTTGTAGTCCTGGACCGGATTGTGCTTACTATTATAAGGACTCCTCAGGCCACCAATTTTGACTGTAAAATTTTTGACTGTAAAATAATTGATGTCTGCCCTGTGGTACAAAGGCTTTGCAAATTTCACCAGTTTCTCCAGCATTGCCTTCCTCTTTGTTCTGTTATGACCCATAATAAATGGCTATTTATTTTTCACAAATACTTGCCTATGTGTTTTACTTCAAAAAGGACAGTTTGTTTGTGAGTAGGCAGGTACATTTCAAAAATACAATGTCAAATTAACAAGGGACACCAACACCAACCTCCTTGAGGTTAAAAAATATAAGATAATAATGGTGTTGTGGTAACTTGACTCAAAACGAAAGAAAAAATTATGGAGATCACTATAAAAAAAAAATCTATAAACAAAAATTCTAAACATTATTATGGAGATCTGACGAAAAAAGAAATTATTCATGAGATCACAAGAAATAATAAAGAAATCAGGTTGTCAGAACTCTGTGTGAATATCAGCAGCAAAGCAACTTCATTATTCTAGCATTATAAAGAAGAAGAGAATGAGCTGCATTAAAAGATTTAAAAATTTGCAGCGTGACGAATGTGCTATCTCCATTAAAACGCTAGTTTTACCAGAACGAGCGCTTCTGTCTCGTACTTGATTCTGAGCATGCGTGGTAACTTTGTGCGTCGGAATTGTGTACACATTATCGGAATTTACGAGAACGGATTTTGTTGTTGGAAAGTTTGAGATCCAGATTTAAAATTTTGTTTGTCGTAAATTCCGACGGAAAATGTCTGATGGAGCCTACACACGGTCGGAATTTCCGACAACAAGCTCCCATCGAACATTTGTTGTCGGAAAATCCGATCGTGTGTATGCGGCATTAGTGTAGCCTGTATATTGCAGATGTTGTTTGGTTTTATTCCATATTCTATCTATAAGTAGTAATGTGGGGTATGGGGTCAATGCCCCCAGCTCACCTGCCTCTATGCATTCCACAAGTCCATCGCCAGACATCTGTGTGCATACAATCTTCAAAATAGGATCAGAGGGCTCAGGGTACAGCCAGCCTATCAGGTGCTGCAGCTGAGCCGCCACAAAGTAGTAACATGGTTTAGGGACTGCCAGGCCACCCGAGTCCTTCGCTTCCTGTAGAGTTTCCAGTTTAATTATTGGAACCTGCTTCTTCCATATCAATGTGCGAAAAATGGTATTGCATTTTTTAAACACAGGGATAGGGATCCAGAGAGGGGCATTGTGGAGCCCATATATTAGCTTTGGGCTCCAAATCATGTTTATTAAGTTGCAGCGGACGACTACGGAGAGTGGCAGCTTAAACTAGCTAGTTGTTTTTTCCTGAAATTGTTTAAACAGTGGGTCTATATTAAGCTTAATATATTGGTTTAAATTAGGGTGTATAACTATGCCCAGGTACTTAAAAGTATCCACTACCTTATTCTGTTCAGCTACCTGGGGTAGGGGCCCTGCAAGTGGATCCAGAGGGATTTGTCCCAATTTATTTTGAACCCAGAAAAGGTCCCTAATGTGTGGATTAAGTCCATAAGTTTTACCAGGGAGGTAGATGTGTCACCCAGAAAGAGGAGTGCATCGCCGGCGTAAAGTGCCAATTTAACTTCTAGCTCATCCCGTTTAAATCCAGTTATTTCTGGGCTCCCCCTTATGGCAGCAGCCAGGGGTTCTATAGCCAGGGCAAATAGTAATAGGGATAGGGGGCAGCCTTGCCTGGTACCCCTGTGCAGATCAAAGGATGGAGATAAGGTGTTGTTTATTCTAATGCATGCTTTTGGTGCCTTGTATAGTAATTTGATCCATGAAATGATGGTTTCTCCAAAGTTAAGCTTTTCTAGCACTCGCCAGAGGTATTCCCACTCAACACTATCAAACACCTTAGCGGCATCTAGTGAGAGGATAGCTCTCTGTCCCTGATTATCAGTGGGTATTTACATATTGAGATATAGGCAGCAGAGATTATTTGCTGTAGACCTATTTGGTATGAAGCCGGATTGATCCGGGTGCACTAGTTTAGACACCACCTTTGAGATTCTCATGGCAATGACTTTAGTAAGGAGTTTTAAATCCGTATTCAATAGGGAGATGGGTCTATAGGATTCGGGTTTGTTGGACTCTTTCCCTGGCTTTAAAAGGACCACCACCATTGCCTCATACATAGATCTTGGCAAAGAATCTAAGGAAAATGCCTCTGTAAGTGTATGTAATAATTCTGGTAGGAGTATTCCTCCAAATTTGGCAAGCCATGATTGCCTGGGGCCTTCAAGTTCGGGAACGTGGCCAGTGCAAGTTGCAATTCCTCAAGGGCGAAGGGGTGTATTTAAAAGTTTCCTATCTGCCTCTTGCAGCTGGGGAGAGTGACAGAGTCCAGGAAATGTGTCAACTCGTCCACAGGGTAAGATACCTTAGAGGAGTATAGATCCTGGAAGAAGGAGCAGAACTCCTTCAGGATGGAGGGTGTATCTGTAACAGTCTGTGTTGGTGATGTGGCTATGCTATGTATCATTTGAGGATACATTTGAGAGGTAAAGAATCGTTTGTTGTCAGCTTGTTGTTGATGTATAGTGCGGTAGAGTTTCTGTGCTTCTATCCATTGCCTCTCACTGTTCAGGCGTGGGAGTTCTGTCATCCCTAGCCCACTGTCTGCTCCTGGTCTTAATCGTATTAATTTCTTTAATGCACATCCCTCTAATAAAGGCTTTCAGGGTGTCCCACACTACACCAGGTGCAGCTGAAGGTTTATTGACCTCCAGAAAGTATTTGATGTGTACCTGCATATTGTCTGTGTTAGTGAATAGCTGGAGCTAAAATGGGTTTAACTTCCAATGAACAGGCAGGTGCGCTTTATGGAAATTTAAACTAAGCTGCACCGGGGAGTGGTCGGACAGACGCCTGGCCAGATACGTTACTATGTGGTCATAGCGGTAAGTCATGTCATTTCCCAGTGCAAAGTCTATATGCGATAGCGCAGAGTGGGTCAGTGAATTGCAGGAGAACTGGGCCTGGAGGGGGGATTTACATCTCCAAAGATCCGCTAGCCCGAGTTCAGTTATAAATTTAGCTAAGGGGGTACTCAGTTTGGGGCCATGGGCAGTGTATTTTTTATGCACATCAAGGGAGGTGTCATGAACCTGATGGTTTTGAGCCCGATTTGCAGAGGAAGGCCTCCGTTACGGCTTCCACTTTCGTCCCCCTGGTAAGGTAACAGAAGGCACAGGAGTAAGGAGTGGCACGGGTGACTGGCAGGATCAGCAGACTGGATCAGCTCAGCAGACTGGATCAGCTCAGTGGACTGGAACAGCTTAGCAGACTGGATCAGCTCAGCAGACTGGAACAGCTTAGCAGACTGGATCAGCACAGCAGACTGGATCAGCACAGCAGACTGGAACAGCTCAGCAGACTGGATCAGCACAGCAGACTGGATCAGCTCAGCAGACTGGATCAGCTTAGCAGACTGGATCAGCTCAGCAGACTGGATCAGCTCAGTGGACTGGAACAGCTTAGCAGACTGGATCAGCTCAGCAGACTGCAACAACTTAGCAGAATGGATCAGCACAGCAGACTGGAACAGCTCAGCAGACTGGATCAGCACAGCAGACTGGAACAGCTTAGCAGACTGGATCAGCTTAGCAGACTGGATCAGCTCAGCAGACTGGAACAGCTCAGCAGACTGGATCAGCACAGCAGACTGGATCAGCTTAGCAGACTGGATCAGCTCAGCAGACTGGATCAGCTCAGCAGACTGGAACAGCTCAGCGGACTGGATCAGCACAGCAGACTGGATCAGATTAGGAATAGTTAGGCAGGCCGGGTCAGATATCAGGCGGGCAGCAAAGGTACAGAGAGGAAGGCAGGAGAATAGTCACAAACAGGCCGAGGTCGGATGCAGGCAGATAACTGGATGGTCACAGGTAAGCCGGGTCTATCACAGGTAAACAGTCTCAGATCAGGTTTTAAGGCACACAACGCTGTAGAGCAGACAGCAGGGATTGTGTGTGACAGGCAGGTTTCTATAGCCCGTCTGGCGCCAACAGAGGTGTGCGCGCGTGTGGTTTCAATAAAGTCAGCAGGATGCTTTGCTTCAGATTTTTCAGGCATACCGACGATGCGGATGTTAGATCTTCTCAGCCTGCTCTCCATGTCCTCAACTCTAGCTGCCATTTCGTCAGTCTTAGCTGATGTTATGTGCACTTCTTGAGTAAGAGGGGGCAATTCATCCTCAATGGAGCTCACCCACCCCTCCAAAGCAGTGGCCCTTTCCCTGATTTCCTGCATGTCCTGCCTAATATGCAGTAAGCCTTCCTTCATGCTCTTAACTTCAGCTGATAATTCAGTGAGAGAGGAGCCATAAGTGTGGACTGCTGTGAGAATGTCCTGTAGTGAGGGCTCATTGTGTTCAGTGTCAGAGGGGCCAGTCATGTCAGAAGCAGGGAGAGGGGAGGATGGATTACTCACTGCGGTCCCTGAGGCCGTGGGCGCCATTTTCTCTGCCACATGGTGTGCTGATTGTGGAGGCCTCACAGGAGGCACAATTTTTGCAGCTCTAACAGCGTAGGATGAGTGGGGCTGCTGCCCAGTCTTAGGACTGTCAGGATCGTGTGTGAATTGACCCAGTTTGGCCACCACCTAGGCATAGGACTCCTTCCCTGCACGCTGCTGGAGCAGGGATCCGCCATGTTTCAACATGCTTGTTTCAAAAGACCCCAAGCTCCTTCCACCAACTTCCTGTTGCATACCTGCAAAGAGAACTTCCTGTCTGCTCAGCTCTAAAAAAAACCATCTATTGCCCTGTACACACTCCGAAGGTTTCTCCGACGGAACTCCCATGGAATTCCATTCAAGTGGTCTTGCCTACACACGGTCAAACCAAAGTCTGACCGTCCAGAATGCGGTGACGTACAACACGTACGACGGGACTAGAAAAGGGAAGTGCAATAGCCAGTAGCCAATAGCTTCTGTCTCGTACTTGCTTCAGAGCATGCGTCATTTTTGGTCCATCGGAACAGCATACAGACGAGCGGGTTTCCCGATAGGAATTGGTTCCATCGGAAATATTTAGAACATGTTCCATTTCTAGGTCCATCAGAATTTTTGAAAAAAAAGTCAGATGAGGCATACACATGATCGGAATAGACGATGAAAAGCTTCCGTCTGACTTTTTCTGTCGGATATTCCGCTCGTGTGTACGTGGCTTTACTGGTTTATTTACATATCAATGGACAGGAAGAGGGAGGGGGGAGGGAAAGCCTGGAATAGCTTCATATTATGTCTATCAAGACATTAAAAAATCTATGGCTAACATCATATAGGAGACTTCAACAATTTAAAAAAACATTTTGTCCAGGAAAGGGTGAAATAAACCCCCATATTGCAAATGGGGGGGAATCCCCCCACGACTCACATATCCCCTGGGCAGTCAGACCACGTGTTTTGAGACCGAAATACCACACAACAGTGCAACTAAAGCCAAAAAGCCTGAAAAAAGATGGCTCACCTTAAATGCTGAAACCTGGCCCAAAAGCAGAGCAATTTCACCAGAACCAAAACACAGCAGACACAAAATGGCAGTTTTAACAAATGAAAACCAATCCACGGCTACATGGGGACTACAAGAAAATGGCAGACGAAGGTTGGGCCACATGGTGACTACAAGAAAATGGCAGACTACAATCGGACCGCATGGTAGATAGCAAAATGGCCAACAACAATCAGACCACATGGTGGTATTAACACATGCCATGAAATGCAGTTGCTGATCCTGCCAAAACCAGCACAAACTGAAATTTCTTCACTAGAAAACCAACACTTTCTCCACAGAAACTGACTAAAACAATTGAGAATGCACACTTAACCATAGACGCACACTTTAGGCTACATCAACTAGGGCCCATAGGAACACATGCTATCCAATGAAACCACACATCCCTATCCCCCAACGTTACATAAAACACAAAATAACATGTATTCAAACTTACACTCTTGTTCCCAAATAAAGATCATGTCAGCTTCTACAGGAACAAGACGTTGAGAAATACAAACAGCGAACAATAGAGCTCCCCCATGCTATTGCCCAGGAACCTGAGACCATCCACAGGGCATAGCCCATTCAAGAAACAGCTCTCATTGTAAGTGCTTCCAGCAAAGCATGGCCACCCTTCCCCCTCTCAGCCACATGGCCACTTGAATATGCGGCAGCCATTTTCAAACCAAAAGCTTTCTACAAAATAATTTCAAAATATCATTTCAATACAAACCATCCGTGTCTTGAGTCAGTTAAACAATCTACAAGACTCATGCAATCTATTTATAATCACAATTTATCCATTTCTATTTCTCATATACATCACAAACTTATTACACAACATACAATTAAAATCCTGCCATTTTACCAAAAGATGAAAAATGTGTTCTTTTGCAAAGCAGAACCTACCTAACACATGGGACAGAGAAAACATACCCCTTTTTCCTCAGAACAACAAAGTATTTCACACAGTCTGATGTCCTGGGCTGGGACCTGCTCTCCCATCTGATCCGATTGTGTAAGAGGTTCTGTTCACTCCTACAATGGCCCACCATCCTGACGTGGAGATTTCGCTAGACGTAATCAATCTCACCTGCGCTAATACGCGCCCTTTCAGCCTTTTGGTATAATGCAGATGTCCCTGTTTCCCGTATCATCCCAAGTAACAGAGACATGACCACCATCTTACATCCTCAGCTCCATCGCCCGACCAACCGAACTGATCCTGGGAGCAAACTCTATTCATATAAAACAACAGAGCCTCATGGTTTCACAATCGACCAATCAAGCACAGGCATTACTTCAAACAGGAGGGGTTATACAACAACCAATGAACAATGACTAGGGGAGTCTTATAGACGTGTCTGGGCAGGGGCAGCTTGTACGATCTCCCACCCCTTGTCTCTGTAAGCTATCATAAGCCGCATGACTTGAAATCATGAACGCTGTCCCCGACCATAACAATTCAAAGACTCCCGTTTTTACCGTTTGGCGTGAATCCTTATTCTGCGATGTTCAGAATCATACCCAGATTATACTACTGTCCCTGTGGGAAATTATCTGCAGGTGCACGCCCCCCAAATGTGTTGATCAGGCACACAGGGGTGACATGAGCGTACATCCGCTAAACAGATAATGTCTTTGCAGAGCGAACACATCCCCCCCAGACGATCGTTCTGTGCATCGCACAGGGGCCCTTCGCTGGCGGACATATCCCCACTCTGCAAACACTTCTCTACATCCCCAAGGAGCTTTTCACTACCAAACGGATCTCAACCAGAGTCAGTCTGCCCCAGTCAGCTCTTTAGAACTAACACTGGGAGACACTATGACAATACATAATAAATACATCTTCATAAAATTTCCACAACAATTTATGTACTATCACGCCCCTGCTGGCTGCAATATGCGGGCAGGAAAATCGATATTTTGACAAAGACTCAACAAGCATCAATCAAACATCAGCTTAGGCTTTAATGAACACTGTTTATTGAGGAACTTTCTGACACACCATGACAAGGACTATAAACTTCTCAAGGCTATCATTGAATAGATACTGGAGTTCAAACCAAGGGATTACAATAGGTTTACCAGACTATGTAAAAGGCAGACTTTCTGGATCCATAGGCTCAATACTTCCTGATGACAACAACAAGACGAATGAGGCAATTAAATTTCTGCCACTTCTTTTTTGTACACATGGGCACATCTTTTATGGATATTCTATGGCATTTCATTCCTTTGACAAATTCATGTTTCACATTCACGTTTCTTTTTACCATTTATATTTTAAGATTATCTTACAAATGGCGATCCTTCACAATGTCTGTTCATCATTCATATATTTGTTCACCATATCTCACCCAGTAACATAATAACATTTCCAAATATTAACTTTAAACATTTGTGACATTTCTTCTTTTTTTTAAAATTGTTTATTTAACAAGTTTTACATGTACTAATACAAGATAACAAGTAATAATCACCATCATTCACAAGTAAATGCAAATATTCACTGTCATTAAATTGAAATTGAAATCGAATGAGAATGAGTTATAAAGGGCCAATGTAAATACAGAATATTGAAAAATCCATCTAAATAAGACTGTTGTTTTTCATATGTATGATTCGGTTTCATTGGTATATACTATCAATGTCTGTAAGGGGTACAGAAGCAGCTCAAGACATCAATGATAAGAGGTCATAATCAACTCTTAGTGGAGTTAGCGACATCCCAATTGAGTATACAAATCAGCTATTACTTAAATAGGACTGTATGTTTCAGAGCTATATTCAGATTCATCCCATGTCTTCCATATTTGTGAAAATCTATATGATGAACCCTCAACTTCGGCTGTTAGGTGTTCCATTCTCTGTATGTCCGATAAGATGGAGAGGGTTTGCAATAGAGTGGGAGAGGCAGTGGAAAGCCATAGTTTGGCTATATTCTTTAGCAGCTAATAATATGAAAGACATGAGTCTTCTTTTAGATTTGTGGATACCAGAGACAGGAAGGCCTAATACGTAGTGCATAGGGTTTAGGGGGACAGGGACCCCATCAACCTTTCCAGGACCGTTTGTATTTGAGTCCAAAATTGGGTGACTAGAGGACATTCCCAGAAAATATGAAAGTGTGAGCCCACAGCTTTATTACATCTCCAGCACATTTTTGAGGTTGTCGGGTTGTATGTGTATAGGCGTTCTGGAGTTTTATACCAGAATAGTAGAATTTTATACGCAGATTCTTTGTGTGCGACACAGCGGGAGACTTTGGAGGTGGATTCCCAGATATTCTCCCAATCTAACAGAGAAATGTCATGTTGGAGTATCTGAGACCATCTCCTCATGTAATGATGACTATCTACCTTCAAGGGGTTGGATTCGTGTAGAAATCTATATATGGTGGAGATTAATTGGGGCTCATAGGGGCCTTTGGCACATAACATTTCGAAGTCTGTTGGTTTGTCTAGGGAAAGGGTGGGGGATTTAGAGGCGAAGAAATGTCTGAATTGTAAGTAGGAATAGAAACATATTTTAGGAATCTGGTATTGTTTTTGTAGGTCGGTGAAGGATAATAGATGTCTCATAGCTGGATTAACAAGATGCCTCAGCTGAAAGATTCCTTCCCTGGTCCAGTGTAACATATGATCATATGACAAGCTATCAGGGATGTCCGGGTTGAAGAGATGGTTTATAAGAGGTGAGCATGGAGAAGATAATGAATAACTATCAGAATAACTATCAGAACATCTTTTTCATATTGCTAAGGTAAACAGCTTTGGAGCCAGGCATAAACTTCTCAGCTGGGGCATGTGTTTGTCACTAGACAGCCAGAGCAGGTAACATGGATGTACTGGAGAAGTAACGCTCATTTCGATCTCAGCCCATCTGTTTGGAGCTTTCCTGTGAGTCCAGGAAGTAAGAACTCTTAAATGTGAGACGTAATAGTATTTAATAAAATCAGGGGCTCCTAAACCTCCCCTATTTTTCCGTGCCATGACCACTGATCCTGCCACCCGATGGGACGCGTTATTCCATATAAAACGGAGACTTCTACTTTGAAGAGCTTTCAGTTGTGACATTGCCACTGGGAGCGTCTCGAATAGATACAACAGTTTGGGAAGAATCAACATTTTGAGAATGTTCCCAAAAGGGAGAGAAGAACAGCGGTCCAGTGTGTCAAAAGGCAATTGATCTCTTTGAATAGTGAGGGAAAATTACCTTGATATAACGAAAAGCAGGGGCATTGCTAGGTCTACAAAAGATCTGAGGCTAGAGCCCATAGCAGCGTAGTAAAGAAAGTCATACGCTTGGGCTGGCATACACATGTACATTATATACATACGTACATGTGTGTGTTTATATATATATATATATATATATATATATATATATATATATATATATATATATATACCCAGAGAGCCCCCCACTTATATCAGGGTCCCCAGGGAGCCCCCCTTACCTGAGGGTCCACGGAGAGCTCCCCTCCCCTTGGGGACCCCTGCAGAGACTCGGGGTTATGGGCCCCAGATTCGGGGCTGTAGCCCCAAAAGCCACCCCCTAGCGACGCCACTGACGAAGAGTATGATGCCGTAAGCTGTACTCCTAAATATTTCAGCGAAGAGGAACACCAGTGGTAATTATAATTTTGTTGAAGTATAGTTAGTTGAGGAGGAGTGATATTGATGGGGAGGGCTTCCGTCTTGGTAGCATTAATTTTATAACCTGAGATAGCACTTAAAGCCGTTAGAATATTGTGGAGTGATGGCAGGGACGTGTGTGGATGTGTGAGCGTCAAGAGGACATCATCTGCGAAAAGGGATATTTTGTATTCTCTATGTCGCAAGTATAGTCCAGTAACATTGGGACTATTGCGTATGGCAGCAGCCAGAGGTTCTAAGCTGAGGGCAAACAATACGGGTGACAGGGGACACCCCTGCTTGGTACCGTTACAGAGAGGAAATGTTGGGGATATGTGAGATGATAGTTGTACCTGGGAGGTGGGATGGGAATATAGGGATCGGAGGGCATATATAAAAGGTCCAGAGAAACCATATTTCGCCAGAATTGCGAACATAAAGGGCCAACTAAGTTGATTGAATGCTTTCTGGGCATCTAGACTTAAAATCAGAGCAGGGGTTTTTGTTCTAGTTAATAGATCGATAAGGTCTATTGTGCGCCTAGTGTTGTCCCCGGCATGTCTTGTGGGGACAAAACCCACCTGATCTTTATGTATTAGTGATGGTAATATTTTCGAGAGTCTGTTGGCCAATATTTTTGTAAAGATTTTATAATCCGAATTTAATAGGGCAATAGGGCGATAGTTATTAGGGATAGATGGGTCTTTGCCTGGTTTGGGTATTACTGTGATATGTGCATGCAAAAACTGAGATTGGGGCAAAGTACCTTTGAGTAAGGAGGAAAATAAATTCAACATGTGTGGGGCTAATATTGGGAGAAAGGTTTTATAGTATGAGTAGGGAAGTCCATCCGGACCTGGGGCTTTGTGTGAGGGGAGTAGTCTAATCACATCTGCCAATTCCTCAGCGGTAATTGGTGTATTAAGTGAGGATAGCTGCTCTGGGGAGATTAGCGGAAGTTATATAATTAAGATACAAAGGCGTCGAACTTCTCTTGTGTAAACTGGGTCGATGGGTCTGAGCCTAGACAATTGTAACGTTTGTTATAGAAATCTCCAAAGACCTTCGACATGTCCTGGGGGGAGTAAGTAGTGGTACCATCAGGCTGTATTATATGGTCAGGGATAGATAGGGATGGGCGTGGTTTTAACTTCTGAACTAGCATCCTATGTGGGTTATCTGCAAACTCATAAAACCGCTGTCTTGACCATAACATGGCCCTAGAGATTCTACCAAATCCAGAGCTTTAATTTGGTTTCGGACAGATATCACTGTACGTAGGCAGGTAATCATGGGAGATTGAAGCAGATGCATTTCCACTAAGCGTAGTCGGGTTAGAAGATCCGATTTTTGTTGAGTAGATTCCCGTTTATTGCGTCAACCAGCAGAAATGCATTCGCCTCTAAGGAAGGCCTTATGGGCCTTCCAAAGGGTAGATAAGCTCGAAACAGACAACGAGAAAAAAGAAAGAAAGGGCGCACCAGCCATGTGCATTATCCTTTAGATAAAATTTATTATAACTAATGATAAAAAGGAACTACTTAGTAGTAGTAGAAGATCCCAAAAGTGTAAAATAATCTTCAAATCACCCCATGCAGTCAAGGAGCAGCAGAGCCCACCAGAGGTGCCGGAGGAGCTCAAAAGAATCACTGCTGGTTGATGCGTTTCGAGGGGAACATCCCCTCTTCCTCAGAGCACGGCAGTGAATCCTCCTTCAGCATTCCCCTCTTTTATTATAAGTGAATACATATAGATAGGCCCACATGCACCTTCAGTCAATCAGGCCCAATCATAAAAGCCCCTCCTTTCTATTCCCCTACCTAGGTGGGCGGACCAGCAAATAAGTAAATAAACAGATAAGTAATAAAGATAATATGCGCTACATAGTAATGTTGTTAATAGTGAACTCTGAAAAATGACCATAATAATAATGATAATAATAATGATAATGGATAATGATAATAATAAAAACGCCCACTAGAGGGGCATAGCCAGACCTTTGCCAGCTACAGTGCATACCGTACAAATAATAAGTGAAGGTGATGGGCAAAGGAACCTCCATTGAATCG